>QANY01012604.1:1889798-2312478 GCA_003255025.1 Datisca glomerata | reverse complement strand
GGGGTTGGACTGTAGTTTGGGGGATATAATACCACTCAAGATAAAATATGAGGCTGGATGGTTTGGTTTGTCTCTCATATTTGTAAATGGTGGTCTTTGATGGTCATTGCCTTTTACTATGCTTAGTCTTTATTATTACTATTTTTGAGAGGTCGTTTGATTTATAACTAAATTTGATGCTGCAAATTGAATAAATATCAGCAATGAAGATGATGGAAACTATTTTTGCTAGTATATCTACTATTTCACAATTGATTATGTAGTAGAGACGTTCAGAGAACTAGAAAAAAATAACAGAGAATATATTAGAGAGGCCAAATAGAGAAGTTCCGAAAGAGAGGTTAAAGAACTAAAAATAAATAACATAGACCAAAAGCTCAATCAGAAACAAATAACAGTTGCACCAATTTATTTAAACATTTAAAGCAGCAGCCTAATTACTCTGTAAATGTATAAAACTGACTAAGTGTATCCCAAACCAAATTCAAACCAGAATCAGATGCCTAAGATAATAATCAATATATGGTCAAGAGATCTTAAACTGATTATGCACCGAATGGGTGACAACGAAGGAATGAGGGTTTTAATCTACAGAAAGAATAGTTGAAAAATAAGAAGAAGGAAGAGGTTTGCTTACCTAAACCTCAGCGACAAACGACGACGAAGAAGAAGAGAGCTCAGTGACAAACGATGAATATAAAGGAGCAACTCTATCGATGGGGTCTCTGTCGCGAGGTGGGTGAAAGGGGATATGGGCTATGCGCAGGGTGAGGAGTGCTGAAGGGAATTAGAGGGTTTTATTCCTCTCAGAAAATGACGTCGTTTTCCTGCGACCTTTAACGATGAACAATTTGTTTGGTCGGTAAAAGCTGGAACTTTACCGACCAAATTATAATGTGGTCGGTAAAAACAAGACTTTTGCTGACGAATTTAAATATTCATCTGCAAAATCCCACAAATATTTTTCTTAGAGAAATATCAAGTTTTTGACGACCAAATAAGATTTTGGTCGCTAAAAATAGATTTTAAAAGTTTGGTCGTTAAAAAATTATTTTTTGTAGGAGAGATATTTTCACATGGATTGACTCATGATTTAAAATGGAAGAACAAAATTTCTATCATGATAACCCTTTTAAGGCCTAAAATCATGACATTCCATGTCAAAATGACTATCTCGTGCGTAATTTATATGTTAAATTAATTTATAAATATAATCAATTTAATTAATGATAAATATTAATAATTTCACATCGTTTGAATATTTAACTTTTGACCTAGATCAATAATATTACTCATATCTCGTGGAAGCAACCAAATCCACACCGATGATTTTGTCATTATTGTATTTCCAAATATTAATTACATTTGTTAGTAAAATGCAAAATTAATTTAAAAATAAAGGACAAAAAGAAAAACATGACGATTTCTAGAAGAAGAAAAAAGATTTGTAGTAGTATACTAGGTAACATAATTAAGACCAAATTCACTTTATTATTACAAGTTCCATGTTCTGTGGACTTTTTCTAGCTTCACACCAATGCATTAGCTGTCCTCCTTTTGCTTTCCCAAAGCTACCTCTTACGTCTACGTACGTGTTGTTTTACCAATGGATTTCACGTCGGCCAATAATTTACTTCTTGTCACTTTGAAACGTGGTCGACTTAACGGTCACCTTCACGGAGATCTGTGCCTGCCGTTGTGTTTTAGTGACCCAATTCATAGGCCCTTTTCCCTGCTAGGTGCTACCTAACGCCCGACAACCTAACGCCTCCAGGACGTTTTCTTTCCGTTATCTGCTTCACAGCTGTTTCCGTCAGCTTGATTACCACGTGGCCGTCGTCCTGCGATTGGTGGGTCCCATCTGTCAGTTTTAAAATTCTCTCAATGGAATACGTGGGTGGTGGAGAAATTATAAGACTAACATTTATAGTCACGATCAATTTTTGTGATAATTAGTGAACTCGTGTGTGATGGAGATCGTGATGTTATTTTCAAAGACTTAAAAATTAAGTTATAAAGAGTTGACGGTCCAATAACTCGAGTTAAGATAAAAAAGATGAAAGAGGCTTTACAAGATAAATCGTGGACATAAACAAAGAGGATTACAAGACGTCACCAATAATAATCACTTATCTTTATGTGCAAGACTTGAATTTTGGAAGAACAAAGATTAGAAACCATGACATGAGGATCAATCCGTTGTTTATGTGTTTTTATAGGTTTGGGGCTTAAATGAGATTTTATATTTATTTTAAGTTGTTGGTTGAGTCTAAGACTTTGGGCTCATTTAGGTTTTTGAGTTTATTTTATTTTTATTTTATTTATTGTATGCTTATTTCATTTTAGGGTCTCTATATAATGGTGGATATGACAAAAGTGTCATTAATAACATTATTCAACGAACTTTTGTTTTGTGTTCCTGTGTTCTTCGTAGAATACATCAAGGGTGAGATCAACCTAATGGGGTTTCAAGATTAGGGTTTTAAGGACTTAGTTTTTCGTATAGTTCTAATCTGATCAACTTCAATTTGTTCATAACTTCTGATTTGCATCTTGCTCGTTGATTCAAAGGTTCTTAGGGCAGGTTGTCTAGTAGGTTCGTATCAATGTGCCTACGTGGAATTCATCAGGAATGGCAGTCACATTATAACCGCCACCCACAAAAATTTTTGATAGTGGTAGTGTGAAATGTGCACTAGTTATAACATCATATTTGATGTCATCACATGCAAAGAAAAACATGTAGCCCTTGAGACTATATATTATTGCATAATTTAATTCATGAAATTGAGAATTAAGTCCGTAATCAAATCCACTTTGAGGTAAGAATTGATAGTCATTTTAAAGAATTAATCAATGAATGCTTCTAGTCGAGCAAATTTATTGAGTTATAAAAATTCTGAAGACATTCCACAAGGATGGCACGTGTAACATGTCAATTAAGAAATCATCAGACCAGTATAAGAGACGGTAATCTTACAGGTTAGCAGTTTGGGGAAACTAGAGTTGTAACTCATGAGGACATACTTGTTTAGAGTTAAGAGAAAATAACAGAAACCTCGAGGAATGTGTAACTTCACAAACACATATTTATGTGTGCTTGGGAAGGAATGAGGCCACCGTGATATCAAAGGAAATGCGGTTCGTAGCCAGGGCATAGTTGTACGACAATGATAAGTTATTCAATAATTAATGCTAGCAACTACTGTCATGGGGTTGCAGGTGATAGCTTACTAGTTCGCTCAAAATGTGCATATATATCATGTAACACACATATATTTATTCACTTTGAATATATATAAGATGGCATGTTTATTTACTAGAATTGGATTACAAATCTTACGGATTTAGATTTGTAATCAAATCGGGTTTTACTAAAATTAAATATTAATGAATTTATGTGAAACCCACCACACTACATATCACAAACCTAAATTTTTTTTTCTCTAAATTTTGAATCCAAATTTTAAATTTAAATTCTTAATCCACCATAATTCTTTTTTTGAGAAAATTTCTTTAACATCCCATATAGTTTGGTTAAATGACAAAAATACCCATCTAGTTTATAAAATGATACATATATCTCTTCATGTTATGTTTCATTAAAAAGAACTCAGCCGTTAAATTTGAAAAACTAACACCATTTAACTAACATGTAATACTAAAACCACCCTCATTTTATTCTTAATTTTTAAAATGTTAAAACTAATTTTTTTTAGTATTCAAACTGGAATTCCCTTAAACGTGAAAAATGGGTCAGTTTATGTTTCAATTTAGAAAAATTGTTGGATTAGATTGATTAATGATCATAGATAATATGATCTTTTCACACATACTAAAAAACTTTTAATAGAATTATTTATTTGTCATTTAAGTAAATTACAACAGGAATTTTTCATTCTTTGTATACAAACTTGTTACTTGACTATCTATCTATGATTTTATTATATTGGTTTATAATATATTGATTTAGATAACTAATTACTACAGTAAATGTAAATTACTGAATTGTGATCCAAAAAACTTAGAATTTAAGTATTTTGAAAGGGCATTTTAATCCACCAAATGATCAATATTGTTTCTAAGTAGATAAGGATCCTGTAATTATCAAAGGTAAATTATTAGAGAATTATCTTATTTCCACAGTAACACATCCTAAATTTAATCCCGAAATTATGTTGCAGAGTTTCATAGATTCCATTTTTTTGCTTGTTTAAAGTGTCAATAATCTTTATAATTTTAATATTGTTTACTCCAATTTAGAATTATTCACAACTTTATTGATTGGTCTAAATCTAAAGTCTTGAAGTGAGCCAATAAGACATCATTAGTCATAAGATTTTTATTCCTCTTATATATTTTGAGAAGAAATTTGACCAGACCCCGCGAGAAAAATCAAAGTGAAAAAAATATATAAAAATATATCATCAAAATTTGTTTAAAAAACTGAAAAATATAATTTCTCATTATCTTCTTCTAATTTCTGGTTGATGCTTAATCTTTTTTAAGATTTTTTTCATCAAATGTCTCTCGGATCCAATTGGCTCATTCCTTCTATCAGTTTATTTATATCTCTACTATAAAGGATTTTTTTCCGCTAATTAAGGATTAAAGGGAAAAGTATTGATGAATGTAGACTTATGTGAGTATTAATGAGAGAGAGTTTAGAAACAAGAGATTGTAAATGTTGAATGCTCTGTGTCATATATGCTTGAGTTGTATTGAACGTCTTCATTTCACTTAGTATAATGGCTTTATATAGGCTTTCTAATTTACATGAATTGATTAGAGTCATAATAAAAATGAGAGGATGTTCCTGTCAAGTATGACCCTCCTTCCCTTCCTCATTTGTCATTTTTATCTGTCTCACTCAACCACCAATCAGTCATAGTCACTTGGTGATTTCTTGTGGTTCGAGCCAGTCAGTCGTAGTCACTTGATGGCCTGCTATCCTGTCTCGTCCGAGTCATTCAGCTACCTAATCAATCATGTCACTTGACTGTCATTCTATTCCCTTTTCGTATGTTCCCGTTAACTAGCACTTTTTCCTGTTCTGATGTTCTTTCCCGTTCTTGAGGTGATGATCCCCGTTCTTGAGGTGTTGGCCCCGTTCTTGAGGTGATGATCCCCGTTCTTAAGACGTTAATCATATGTTTATGGGTGTCTCGTTATTTCAACATGTAACTCATTTCTGCTCTTCTAGCACTTTCCGTGAGCCTTAGGTAGGTCCCTCTTGTCCACGTGGAAGAGGGTATTTTTTACCTGTTCATTTACCCCCCATTGCTCTTCGGTGATGCTCATCAAAGTGCAATAAATACTCCAAACACGCGTCCAGTTTTGGGAGAGCGGTTGTCTTTAGTTCATTTTTACGAATCTAGGATCTTCGTTTATCTTGCAAAATATTAATTATTTGCGCAAGAAAAAGTCAATTATTTTTAAATAATAAAACGGCGTACCATCATTACCTCATTTTTGGGGTTGCTGATGCGCTCCTCAAAAATTTCATTTCATTTTTGTGTCGTCTTATCTTGTCGTGACAATCGCGCGTGCAGGTTTCATTTTTCGTTCCCCATGTGCATTGTTTCATTTTTCGTTCTTGCGTAGTGCGTATTTCTAGTTCATTAGCTTTCTTCTCTCCTTCTGTCGTGTCGTCCTTGGCTTGCCTGTTTTAGGTAGACGACATTAATCATTTCGTTACATCTCTTCTCATGCGTCGTCATTTTCCCTTCCCCTTTTTAGAACTGGTGTCTCTTCACTTACAAATCCATTAAATGTTTTGAACTCGATTTTGGCATCCGTAGCTTATATCACAGTGGTTTCCCTCATTTTTTCTTTTCACGCTCATCTCTACCTTTTGTAAGTTTCCCTTCTTCCCTTCTTCGCCTTCGTTGTTTCTTTTCTTCTCACTTTTTTGTTTCACATTTTTCCCTGGTAGCAATGGAGGAGCATCCATTTAAGGTCACTGTTACCCTAGTCAGAAATAGGAACGAATATAACCATTTTCTTTCCCTTCATCAGAACGCCTTCCCACCAGACATAGTCAGTAGTTTCGAGGAATGAATCCCTATCTTTCTCTAGCTCCTATGCACATAGCCTTAGATTTAAAACTTCATTTCTCTCATATTTTTCAAGAATTTCTTAGTACCTTTAACCTTGCCTCTTCCCAATATACCCCTAATATTTATAGGTTTTTTTTAGAGATTGTAGCCCTTAATAGTTAAATATAGGTATAGATGAAAGTTTCGCCATATATATAATGAAAATGCATGGATTGTCCTATTACTTGGCTCCCCGCGCGAGTGAGAAGTGGGGAGGACTAGTCACTGACCTCCCTAGTAGGGATAAAGGCTGGGAGGAGGGTACACTTCTCGCAGGTGGAAACTAGGGCGGTGACAGCCGCTAAGTTGTTACCCAGATTTGGGAAGATTTTAGTAAGTGGCCGGAGCTCCAATTCTTTCTTATTTTTCCACTTTTGTTTAACTTTGTTGTTTCATTGTTGCGTTTATCTTTTTTAAACACTATCCTATTTTTGTTTTGTATAGACAAGAATCTGAACGAGAGGTCTTTTATTTCGAAAGAAGTTGTCGCACGGTTCTGTGTCACCTATAATTCCCGGAATGGGAGTTGAGAGATCTTCTTGACCCAATGAGGGACATCTAAGTCACCGTCGTACTAGTTCTGGTTGCTGAGTCTGTTGCCCCCTCATCTTCTGCAACAAAAGTCCCTCGGGCCATCCACGTTGCAATCCCTGTACCCGCTTTTCATCAAATAGTCTGGTCGAGTTCTTCTGAATCTTCAAAATCAGAGCGAGAAGAAGGGGGGTTTGCTCAAGAAGAAAGAGAACGTGAGGCTCAATGAGAAGCTATGTAGAAGGAGGCAGAAGAACATGGTGTGGTTTTCTGTTTTGCGTATAACGAGCTCAAGATGTCGAAGCGTCTTAGGAGTAACTTGTGGGGGACACCTGGCTAGAGCAAGCACCAAAAGATAGGGAACGCCAGCTCATCAAGCACCACTTCAAAGGATGTTACTCCCCCCGTCCCTGATCTCCCTGCTCCCATTGCTGATCTTCATGCCCCCATTGATAAGGTTTCCCCTATTCCAGAGAGAACTGTCGTGCCCCCTCCCTCGCCTGCTAAAAATTCAGTCTCCTCTTCCTCTGGTTCCCCACATCTGTCTAAGGAGATGGGTGTTTGGAGGTGGTAACGTTACCCTGCGGCTCCACCTGTTCCCGCTGATGTCAGCTTCCTAAAGGACCCCCGTTCTTCACACGTGATTGCGAATCATGACTGAAGTAGGCTCTTCTATACTCCACCAAATGTCCATCCATGACAAGGTTATCAGCTTGAGTCATTCTATGATACATGTACTTTTATTTTCACCTTTTTACAATCTTTATTTTTTCTGTGTAAATTTCTTTCTAGTTTTGACTAACACTTTTTGAACAGGCCGTGACTTACCGCAATGGGTTATAGGAGGATATTCACGCTGCTAAGGAAGAGATAGCCGGTTGTAGGAGAAAGGTTATGGAGATCGCCAAGCTTATGGCGTCGCTGCCTCAAAATGGGATGTTAAGAAGGTGGAGGCTGATCTTCAATGGGCTGTTGCCCGTTTGACTTTCGAGCTTGATGTGGCTATGACTAAATAGTCGAAGCTTGAGTGGTCTTTGTGGGAGGCAGAGAGGATCGTCGAGATAAGTGGGGAGAACATGTTAGTTGTTGAGGCAAAGTTAGCTCATGTTATGGACACTTTGGCTAAGTCACGTGAACGAGAGGTTGGACTTGCGACCGAGTACCGGGCCATGGTTGATGAGTATGAGCAGAAGGCTTATACGGCAGGTTACCATGACGCCAAGACTGATAAACCTTCCCGTATGTCGCTGCTAATCTTGAGGCTGAGCTTCCTGTTTCCACCACTGAAGCGACTGCTGATGTTACTCCCGAGGAAATGGAGACTTAACATTTTTTTCCTTTTTCTTTGCTCGTACTTTTCATTTTCTTGTACTTTTTATTGTCTTTTCTTTGAAATCGTTTGTAATTTTTCACTTTTCAATGAAATGACTCATTTCTTCAATATGCTTTCTCACTTCCTTTCGTTCTTAACACTTAGCATAAGTTCATCAATCAATTTTCTCTAGCCTTCTTGACTGCTTAGTGAATTTTCATAAGCAACAAAAAATACTTTTAAACACTTGGAAGTGTTTTTCAAGAAATTTCTAGGCGAGAGTATGTTTACCCGTTTTTGCCGTTTCTATTTTTCATTAGTTGGGACTGGAATTCCCTTCCTGTTTATTGTAAGTGGGCTCGTTGGAATCGCCTACTTCCATGGTTTTTCCTTCTTCAGTTTATTTTTCCCTTTGAGAGTAGGGCTTAAGTGTTTTTCATGTCCCTTGTTTTTTTTTGGAGTAGGACTTATGATCTACCCCTCCTAAAAACTTTTTATTCCCTTAGTTTCTTTTGAGAGTAGAACATTTAAACTGCCCCATCCCAATGACTTTTTTATGCCCTTAGTTTCTTTTAGGAGTAGGACTTATGAACTGCATCTCTCAATGACTTTTTTATGGCCTTAGATCATTTTCAGTAGTGATTCAGCTGAGGAGAGAAGATTGGCGCCTCTATTATTACGTGAAAAACCCTTGCGGGAAAAAACCACATGAAAGACGTCTCATTATAACAGATTTTTTACATTCTTTATAAAAAAATATTTTTTTAGATGAATCGCGTTCTATGGTTTCTGCAATTTCGTTCCCTTTTCCTTTTCCAAGCCGCTTCCTCCTATTTTGCTATTTTGCTGATAATGTACGATTGCTCCCAGGTCGGCCTGAACTTCCCTTCCATTTGGAAGATTTTTCTGAGGACCACGTCTCCAGTTTGGAACTCTATTTTTCTTACCTTCTTTTAGAATTAAGATCTCCTTTTCTGATTGTAACGGGCCATTATGTTTAGGGCCGCTTCCCTTCTTCCATCTAGTTCATCGAGATCGTTTCTCAGGAGTTCTCTATTTTGTTGTTCATTTAACTCAGATCTAATGATAGGGCTTTCAATTTCTATGAGAATGACCGCTTCTGCTTTGTATGCTAATGCGAATGAGGTTTCTTTCGTTGTCTCTCTCGAGGTCATTTTGTATGCCTTTAAGACTTCGGGTAGCTCTTCCACCCATTTCCCTTGACGCTAGCCATTTTCTTCAGGTTTTCAAGTATGACCCGATTTGATCTCTATGCTTACCCGTTCCGCTGTGGGTAGTAAGACGTGGAGAAGCAATTCGTGATCTTCAGATCTTCACAAAATATTTTTACTAAGTTTCCAGTGAACTGAAGTCTGTTGTCATATACTAAGATCTGGGGGATCCCATACCTACACATCAAGTTTTTTCCATAAAACTTCTTTTACTTCTTCCTCATGGATTCTGGTGAAGACTGCGGCCTTAATACACTTAGTAAAATAATCCGTTGCTACTAATAAAAAATGCTTTTGGGAAGGGGCCATGGGGAGTGGTCCAACAATGTCCAGGACCCACTGCATAAACGCCCAAGGACTAGCCACGATTTGAAGTTCTTCGCGGGCCATCTTTGCTACGGGAGTGAAACGCTGACACTTGTCACACCTTTTCACATACTATTTGGCATCCCGATGCATTCGGTGCCAGTAGTATCCTTCATTCATGACTTTATGGGCTAGTTATCTACCCTTAGTGTGATTTTCGCATTTGCCCTTGTGAATTTCCGCTAACACATACTGAGCCTCCTTTTCTCGTAGACACTTCAGGTATGGTCCTACAAATATTTTCTTATATAATACACCATTAATCATCGTATACTTGGCACCCCGTTGTTGAATCTTTTTGGCAAGTAGTTTGTCTTTAGGAAGCATTTTTTCTTCAAGTAGACGAATTATATCATTTTGCCAACTTGGTTCTCGTTCGACTTCTACATCAGCCACATCATTCGACCGGAGCGAAATACTTGGCTTCTTCAAATTTTCTAGGGAACGTTCCTTTTTTAGGGGAAGTGTAATGAAGATCCCAGATTTACCATGGCATTAGCGTGTCTGTTATCAAGTCTTGGAATTTATTGGATCTCATATTCTTCTATCGTGCTGAGGAGATATTTTACCCGTTGTAAATAATTCAACATCCGTTCATCTTTTGCTACGTATTCCCCTATGACATGTTTCACAATCAACATGGAATCATAAAAAGATTTAACATTAGCCGTTTTATTTTACCGCAGCAGGGATACTCCTACGATCAATGCTTCATACGCTGCTTCAATATTTGACGTGTTGAATTCGAAGGAGATTAAGTGTTCTAATATTTCTCCAAAAGGAGTCTGTACTACCACCGTTGCTCCTGATCCTCTACTATTTGAAGCACCGTCAACAAAGAGTTTTCAAGTTCCATCTTCTCTTGTTTGGTGGGTTTCCCATTTGACTTCCCCTTTAGTGAAGCCTGCTTTTTTATTGAAGTTCGGGGCTCGTGTCTGATGTCGTACTGGCTTAGCTCAATTGACCATTTTGTTATTCTCCCGCTTGCCTCTATCGAATGTAGAAGGATTTTAATATGAGAACGGTTAATACCTTGATGTTGTGAGCTTGGAAATAAGGTCTTAGTTTTCATGCTGCAGTTACAATGGCCAGCATTAGTTCTTCCATTCGTTTCTATCTTCTCTCTGTCGTATAAGACTTTTGCTCATGAATTATACATGTTTTTGTTTCCTTTCTTCTTCTTTGATGAATACTGCACTAACTGCCCCTCGGCTACGTATAAGAGAAGCTGCTCGCCGGGAGTAGGTTTGGATAGTAAGGGGGAGCCGTTAGGTATTCTTTAACTTTGGCAAAGGCTTCTTTGTATTCTTCATTCCAGCCGCTCACGGAGTTCTTCCGCAACCTCTCGAAGAAAGGCTTGCATTTGTCCGTTGATTTGGAGATAAACATGTTTAGGGTGGTCAGTCTTCCCGTTAACCCTTGAATTTCTTTTAGGTTCTACGGGGATCTCATTTCTGTGATTGCCTTACCTAGCATGTGCTTACTTCATTTCCCCAATGCTTAATTAGGTGTCCAAGAAACTTTCCCGCCGCCCCTCCAAAAGTGCACTTCTCCGGGTTTAGTTTCATAGAATTTCACCTTAGAACAGAGAGTGCTTCTTTAAGGTCCTGAACGTGGTCTTCCCGCTTCTTACTTTTGACCAAGATGTCATCAACATAAACTTCTATATTCTTTCCAATCTGCTTGCGGAAGACCTTGTTCACAATCCTTTGATACGTTGCACCTGTGTTCTTTAGACCAAATGGCATAACTTTATAGCAATAGACACCGTACTCAGTAATGAAAGAGATTTTTTCCTGACCGGGTTTGAACATTTTCACCTGATTGTAACCTGAGTAAGCATCCATGAAGCTGAGAAGTTCTTGTGCTGAAGTGGCATCTACCATTTGATATATTCTTGGCAGTGGGTATTCGTCTTTGGTGCATGCCTTGTTTAGGCTAGTGAAATCGACGCAGATCTTTCACTTCCCGTTCTTCTTTCATACCATTACTACGTTACCTAGCCATTTGGGGTAGTTTACTTCTCTGATTAAATTCGTCGCCAAGAGCTTCTCAACCTCCTCTTTGATAACTTGATTACGTTCAGGAGCGAAGCTTCTGTTCCTTTGTTTCACATGTTTCATAGTGGAATCAGTGTTCAATCTGTGGCAGATGATCTCTTCTGGAATGTCGGGCATCTCATGTGCCTCTACTGCAAATATATCTCTATTTTCCCTTAAAAATTCTATCAACTTCTTATTCTCATTTTCCTCGAGACGGGTGTCAACGTTGGTTATTTTCTAGGTCCCTTCTTCCAAATAATGAGCTCTGGTTCCTGTCCCACCTAGTACTTTGGGCCGTCTTGTCCATTTTCTTGGATTGCTATAGATCTGCGGGTCTTTTTCCTTCGACCTTCTTCGTAGCCTTTTTCTTTGCAGATTCTAAAGCGGTCATTGAACAGATGCGAACCGCGACCGGGCCGCCTCTTAAAATTTTCACTCCCTATCGTGACAGGTACTTCAAAACTTGGTAGAATGTTGATGGTACAACTTTCATTTTGTGGAGCCAGGTCCTCCCTAAGATTGCGTTGTATGGGGAAGCTGTTCCCAGTACCATGAACTCGCTCATATAATTAAACGGATTCGTGCTCATCGGGAGAGTCAGAGTTCCTTCTGAGTAGCTGATTGCTCTGTTGAAACTAATCAACGACTACGAAGTCCCTTGTAACTTTTGACCTCCCATGGACATTTTCTCCACAGTCACTCGGTATAGGATGTTTACCGCGCTCCTATCATCCAACAAGACCCTCATTAACAAGCAATTGCCAACTTGTATTGAAATGATGAGGGCATCGTTGTGGTGTGGATCATGTTCTAGATCAGATTCGTTGAACACTAGCGGCGAATCCCCGTTGTCGTTTGAGGACTTCTGCCGATGTCTTTCTAATGTTGGCCATTTGCAAAATATCTTCATTTCCTTTTTTGTCATCCCTTCTTATTCGATTAATACTATAACTGTGTCGATCATGCGGAGAGACTGCTTTCCCTTATCCCTGTTGTCTTCTTCTCGACTGTCTTTCTCAATCTCATGTTCTGTTCATCTTTTTTCACAAATTGGCTAAGGTGTCCTTCCTTGATCAACTGCTCAATATAGTCTTTGAGCTGAAAACAGTCTCATGTGTAATGCTCGTTTCTCTTATGGTAGGAACAATATTTATCTTTATCTTTATAGCTAGGTTCCTTGGTGAATGAGGCCAATCTTTTCAGCCAAGGTTTGTCTTTAATCGTCTCCAGTGTGTAGACTTTGTCCCTCGAGTGGACTCTATCAAAATCTTACCTCAGGCGGGTATTCCTGTCTTGTTGGACTTTTCTCTCATCCGTTCTTCTATTTCGTCATGCTTCCTTCTTTTAAATCTTACACTTCTTTCCTATTTTTGGAATTATTCTTTTTTCTGTTCAACCATTCTCCACATACTCCTCTTCCCTTCCTCCAAGGTAATATAGATGGGCTTCACATTGAATAAGTCTTCGAAAAAGGGTGACTTTGGGTTCAGACCTCGTTGGAAGGCCAGTCTGGCGAATCAGTCGTCATAGTTCTCGACCTTGGCCATTTTATCTTTGAAGTGATGTGTGTACTCCTGCAGGGACTCCCCTTCCTTGGTAGAGATTTTCATTACATGTTTCGAGTCTTCCATGACGGGATGGTACGTTGAGTATTGCTATATAAAAATGGAGGACATAATAGCGAAGCACGTGATGGAGTGCATCAGTAAGGAGTGGTACCACTTCAAAGCCATCCCATCTAAACTGGTGAGGAACATTCTACACATCAACTTGTCATCGTGTTGGTACAACGTCATGTCTTATCTAAATTGTCAAAGATGGTCTACGGGATCAGACTTTCCTTCGTAACATTTGAACCTGGGCCCAACGAAGTTTTTGGGTGCAGGCGCTGGTAGGACTTCTGGGCCTAATGGCATCCGCATAAGAGATGCAAGGTTGGTTTTTCCCGTACTCCCGCGATTTCTTATCTTCATCATCTTTTGGTCGAATAACTCTTCAATCGCTTCCTTGGACATTTTTAAGCATCTCCCGCAGCTTCATTCACGAGGTTTTGTGACTAGACTTCTTCTTCCCGTCGCATGTTTCTACTGTTCTCGCAGTCCCCTTGCCTTCCGTCACAATGGTTCCCCCAGAGTGGGTTTCCTGTTCATCGTTATTTTTCCGTTGGTCGTCATTTACCCATCGGCTTACCTCTACTCGTATTTTCACGAGTTCTTGTTATAATGTGTTGATTTGCTATTGCACATTCTGCAATGTATTATGCATTGCTTCAGTGTTCTTATGTTCCATCTCATGCATCTCATTTAAGATTGTCTGCAACATTTTTGTGGGTGGGGTTGGTTGATCTGCGTGCTCATCTTCATATTAAGACCTGTTGTCTCCATTTAGAGCTAAGTTGGATCTAGTTCTAGGCAAGTTTATGGCTTTGCATGGTGGGCCTCTTGAGCTTTTCTCTCAGCTCTTAATGAAAGCACTCAAATGTAAATAATTTTTTCCCGCTAATTAAGGATTAAAGAGAAAAAAGTATTGACGAGGGTAGACTTATATAAGTATTAATGAAAGAGAGAGTTTAGGAACAAGAGATTGTAAGGGGTAAATGATATGTGTCATATATGTTTGTATTGAACGTCTTCATTTCACTTAGTACACTGGCCTTATATAGGCTTCCTGATTTACATGAATTGATTAGATTCATAATGAAAATAGGGGATGTTCCTGCCAAGTATGGCCTCATTCCATTCCTCATTTGTCATTTCCATCTGTCTCATTCAGCCACCAATCAATCATAGTCACTTGATGATTTTGTATGGTTCGAGTCAGTCAGTCATAGCCACTTTATGGCCTGCCATCTTGTCTCGTCCGAGTCATTCAACTACCTACTCAATCATGTCACTTGACTATCGTTCTGAACCCCTTTCATTCGTTCCCGTTAACTAGTCACTTTTTTCTCGTTCTGATGTTCTTTTCCATTGTTGATGTGACGATCCCCACTTTTAGGTGATGGCCCTGTTCTTGAGGTGATGATCTCTGTTCTTGAGGTGATGATCTCCGTTCTTGAGGTGTTGGCCCCATTCTTGAGGTGATAGTCCTCGTTCTTTAGGTGTTGATTATCTATTTATGGGCGTCTCATGACTTCAACCAGTAACTCATTTATGCTCTTCTACCGCTTTTCGCGAGCCCTAGGTAGGTCCCCCTTACCACGTGGCAGTGGGTATTTTTTACTTGTTCATCTACTTATTAAAAGAAATTTAAAGAGTAGAAACTTTTGATTTCTCCTTTTACCTGTTAAGCCCCACTAAATATAGATAAGATTATGTTTTTTTTTATTTAATTCATTTATAATTCTATTAACTAATTATTCTTTTACTAATATTTTATGAAAGTTTATAGTTTATATTATTATGTTATTAGGAATATGAAGGATCAGGTATAAGATTTTAGAGATCCTTACATCATAAACATTATTTTAGTCAATAACAATGAGTTGTTGTCTATTTGTAAGGTTTTTTTTATTTAATCGAATCACTATTCGAGACCCAGGATTTTTTTAGTTTTAATAAATGTAATAATTTTCAATGTCTATTATCTGTAATAAAATATTTTGTCATATTTAATTTTCTCTTCCCAAATAATTTCTTTTATTTATTTATTTTCATCCTATTTTACAACATAAATTTATTAGGATCATGCGTTCTTTAATTAAAAAACTGTTACAGATAATTTATCATCTCAAGATTATGCATAACTTATTCAACTTTCCTTCTATTTGTAATAATTTTATTATAAATATATCATCTTAAGGTCATACATGACCTATTCAATTTTTTTTATTTGTAATAGTTTAATTGTGATATGAGAAAATTACCATTTTTATTTTCTTTTGTTTTAGATTTATGATATTTTTAAAGCTAATGGATTTATTTCAAAGTTAATAATAATTTTTAATATTTATTGTATAATTTTAAAATTCTTCAACACATACGAAGCACGTACTTTGCGGCTAGTTATAAATAAAAGTGTAGAAGTTGGGAAAATATTTTTGAACAATATTACTCCAATTACCTTTGAATTTCTAAATTATTCTTAAACTTAAAAATTAAACATACAAAACTACATGAAGGATTTTTAAATATTTTATTTAAACTATCGTCTTTAATGACATTTTTTGCTCATCATTATTATCTAAAATTTAAAAAGACAAAGCAGATATTTGGCTAATTATTCTAAGGAGCGCATGGATTACAAAACTCTATTAAATTTAATGAAAGTAAGTTTACCTTGAATTGTATTTTCATGGTCATGTATATCCTTTAATATCTTTATGTGGATAAAATTTGTGAATGAGTTAAAACATAATCGATCAAGGTACGTACATCACATATTATATTTGACTAGTCTCAAAAAAATTCTTTGATATATAGACACCGAGTTTTAACACAAAATCATTAGTTCTCGAATATGTTTGGTGAAAAATAATTTCTTTGGGAGTTCTAAAAAGTCTAGAAAAGAAAATAGCAAATATGTTTTAGACTCTCGATAATTTAATTTTCAATAATTTCTATGAAAAGAAACACCATAGTGAGATGTGCATTGCTGTTATTTAATGAAATATTTGAGTTTGACAAAAAAATGTTTAAAAATCTCAATAAATATTAGTTTACATAGATTAAGATGTCCCACAATATTTATGTTTACTTTCAAATCTTGGGTAATTAATTAACTAACAATAATTATAACACTACATAGAACACATCTCAAGCCAAAAATTTTAAGGGTTTCTTATTTAAAAAAAAAATTAGGGTGATCGAATAATTGATTATATTTTAAATGGTTAAGTGATGTGCAATCATTTATATGTTGGTGTTTTATGAATCTCATTTAAACAATTTGATAAATTAATTTATGAATGATTGTTGCATCACTTGTCACTTATAACTTGATTAATTATTTGGTCGGTGTAGAATTATTCTTTAAAAAATATTTTGAAGATTTCTTGCTGCATATTCATCTTATTTTTAACGGGATAAGTTGATACATTATGTTAAACACCTATACTCGTGTCATGAAATTGGTGTGGTTTTACATTTTAGCTCACAAAAGTTATAAATTATCTAAAAAATTAAGTAAATAAGAAAAATAGGGAAAAAAAACAACGTTGACTATTTCGTGTAAAAAAACATTCTTTGCTCTTTCTATATATAAATATTTATAATCCAAACTAAAAATTTGCTCTGTCATCTTCTACTTTTACTCCTCCTCCGCTCAACTACTGCTACCGCTGCTGATTCACTTCCACTTTCTCTCACTTAATCCTTTGTGAGTTTCTTCTTCTCCCTCGATCTTTTCCTCTGTATTTCTGTTTCCCTTCAAATAGTTTTTAATGGGTCTATTTTTATTTTACTTTGTTGTCAGTGTTCTTGCTTCAATGCTTGATGCCACGATTTTGCACAGTCTTATTTTATTTTATTTTATATTTAATAAACTTTTAATTTGGATTTCTTATCTTACATGGTAATTAATCTTGCTAATTTTCAATATTATTTTCTTCTTGTTTTTCCCCCCTAAATTGTTTGTTTTGGTTATTAAGTTGAAATCTCTTTCATTAGTTTTGAACAACAAACTTAATTAAGATAATTCTGCTTTAATTTTTTATGTATGCATGCATGTCTCTGTGTATATGATGGTGATGATGCCTCCTGACAATGAATACTACGCCCAATCATGTTATATATATATATANAAGACAATTAATATATATATATATATATATACACATGCCTTCCCTTGATTGTGTATATGGTTGATCTGATGTTTTCGGAATTGATGGACTATTTATATACTCATCACACATGTATACATAGATTGATTGATAGATAAATAAATAAATAATATATATCTTATCAATGAATACTGTGCCGAGTCATGTGATGTATATATATATTGGATTAGAATTGTCTGTCTTTGGGTTCTAATGACAATAGTTTCGCAATTTAGGACCGTCTGGAAAAAAGGTAAAAAATAATTTTTTTTTACTTTTTAACATTTGAACCCGTCCAAAGAAATTTGGACGACTGAGATTGAACTTCATCTCTGTAGTTGGTGTCCAAATGAAAAGAGTCTTCATCAATATATGCACGCCTTCTCTTGTTTGTGTTTATGGTTGATATGATGTTTTTGAAATTGATGGACTGTGTAAAAACTGACCAAATCGAACAGGATCGAACAAAAAATATCGATAATTTGGTCAAATTTTTAGTTAATTATGGTCAGTTTGGTCTCGGATTTAAAAAAATCAAAGTTTTTGGGTCTAAAATTATTCCTACGTTTTAGACTAAATCAACTGAACCAAC
Source organism: Datisca glomerata (assembly GCA_003255025.1). Taxonomy (NCBI): domain Eukaryota; kingdom Viridiplantae; phylum Streptophyta; class Magnoliopsida; order Cucurbitales; family Datiscaceae; genus Datisca; species Datisca glomerata. Next base: position 2,294,547 of record QANY01012604.1, on the reverse strand, counting down.
CCTTTATCCTCATGTATATCATATTTATTTTTTCACATTTTTCTCATTTATCATTTCTCACATTTATCTCATTTCGCATTTCTCTAATCTCTATTTAATGATTATATCACATGTTGTGATTTTTATTAGTAGTTTTTATTGTAATGGATGAAAAATTTAGAATTTTTTGAAACACGTATGATTAATTTCATTGATGGACCTCTTGAAAAAAAATTCTATGTGGACCATAAACCTGGCCAAACCGACCAACTATTTTACAGTCCGGGCAATTTGGTTTATATGCACAATACTGGTCTGTTCAGTCCTAGTTATAAAAAGATCGTGAATTTTGGTTCGGTCTAGTTTTATACTAAAAAGCAGACTGAACTAACCATATACACACTTATGGTTAAGTACGTGTATGTGGGGTTTTATGATAACGACGGCCGATGCAACTATTATGCACCTCATCCTATTGTATGGTTGAGAAACTTTTTGAGGTTGAAACATATAATTGAGGCTTGTTTGTTGAGTGGTTCACAAGTAAATTAATAATTAGTAGTTCTACAAAATGACCATATTATTAATAGAATAAACGATCATTTATATGTTAATTAACTTATAAGTTATAAATTATTAACCTATAAAAGAGTGACACATCACTTATTCTATTAAATATTGATTTAGATTTTGGTTGGTATATAAGTTTCTATAACACGTAAATATATGCACAACGTTTTCTCGACCAGGGTCAGTCTCATGGTTGGGAATATGTCTTCGGGTTTTACTCTAAAAGGTCGTGTATTTAAATCATAATTGATGCATATAATCAAGGATATCCTTGATTTATTGTTTTGTACAGTTAAGGAATTACTTCCTGAGATTGGAAGTGTAATAAAACTTAATGAAAGTTACTCTATTTGAAGAATGGATTCACGTAAACACTGCATAGTGGAAAATGCAGATTAAAGAGTTAATTAAATCATGTTTAGATCTCTTCCAAAAGAAAAAAGTTGATTACATCACTTCATCTGCCTTGATGTTCTTAATTAATTTCATGTTCTAAGTTTGAATGACATCATTTATTTGTTCCGTTCTGTTGCATTTTACTTAATAATTTTCGGTTGATCCTAGATTGTATTGTTTAGATTTGGTGTTTTGAAGTATATATGCAATATAAGCCGGCCGGATGGAAAGAATCATACCGATACGTACTGATTCGGACAAAAATGATAATCGACAACCTTGGTGGTGTGGCGTTACGACGAATATGTTAAAAGAAAGCAACTCAGACTTCTTTGCAAAAAACACATACTATGGAAATGATGCTAACAAGGAAAGACATGTCACAACAGGTAAATAAGTTTTTTTTTCACATCATCAAAATAATCCCAGAAAATATCGACTGCCAGAGTTACCAGATACAAACTAAAATTGCATATGAGTTAGTTGTTAGTACCCTTTTCACCATTCCGTATTTCTTACCGTTCCCAGCCGATCGTTCTTGTCGTACCAGAATCCCCGACGTTTTTTATATACATGTGTGGTTGGTAAATAAGTTTTTCTTTGGAAGATTACAGTTGCTTATTATTAGTGTAGTGAAACATGTTTAATTCTTTGGTTAGATGGACGAAAGAATACTCAGAGCATTGCTTCCGTTGCGCCTCCAACGATGAACGAATACCTCCCATCATCAATCCAGTCAGAGATCGTTGCTCATCCATATCCCGTTCCTTGTTACAGGGGAGTTTTGCCAGCATATGGACCTCAATCTTTGGTATTTAACACTAGACTCTCATGTGCATAAGCCTAAGGGTGGTCACTCTTCAATCTTTTACAATTATTAACACATCATCGTATTAGGTACATTCACATTATAGCGGAATTCATGAAGGTAGAATGGCCTTACCGTTACCCCTTCAAATGGCAGAAGAGCCTGTTTACGTGAACGCGAAGCAGTACCACGGTATCCTGAGACGAAGACATTCACGCGCTAAGGCAGAACTCGAAAAGAAGCTTATAAAAGCTAGAAAGGTAATACTAATACATAGTCTATATGCTTCTTCACTTATTGATTATTCCTTTAAACGAATTAGGCCGTAACATACCTTTTTATATTCTTAACAAATGCAAATGATTTCTTGTTTTTTCATGTTCTAACAGCCATATCTTCACGAATCGCGGCATTTACACGCCATGAGAAGGGCAAGAGGCTGCGGAGGTCGATTTTTGAGCAAGAAGACACTCGAAAACGCTTCTCCAAACTCTAAACTTGACAAGGACAATTCCAGGACTGAATCATTATTCTCTAATGAGTTCGAAAACTCACTATATAATCCTAGTTGTCGCGACAGAGCCATGCAACGTGATACACAGGACGTGCAGCAACCACAAGCGTCCTCCAATGCCGATATCAACGACTGGTACCACCAAAATCATCAGGGACTCCGGTTTTCGACATTTCATTCTCTCTCTGGTAGTAGGATAGAGGAAGTCGACCGCCAGCGTAGTGAAAGACTTCGGATCGACGAGGCAAATAGAGCTCTGACCATCAATTAAGTATTATGCATTTCAAACTTTACGCTATAAGTTCATTCATTCATATGTGACTCACTCGTGCTTGTCGCGACATGAATACTTATAAGCGATAAACGAAAGCGTTATCTTGAAGTTGGCGGAGGAGTAAATTACATGTGGTTGTGAGTTGTGTTTCAGGCAAATCATTCTTGGCTTTCTTCAGTGTTAGTCATTACTGTACAAATAGAAAGGAAAGGAGGGAGGGAGTAGGAGAGATACACAAAAAGACTCTACGTTAGTTTTAGTTTTGATTTCTCTCTTGTACAAATCAAACTACTTCAGTATAACTATAACTTCAGTTATCTTCTTAACAAAACTGACATCATGTTCTGCAGTACTGTCATGGTATCAGTATCATGCGTATGGCCAACGTCTGGACAAAAGCTTGGGGATTTCGAAATAAAAAATTACTTTAAGAATCTAATGAAGCCTTTTGAAATATAAAAGATTAGCAAAGGTTTTTTTTATGTTGATTTGAGGTGGGGTGGGTTTTATAGGGATTATGGCAAAGAAATAACAACTAGTAGTTTAGCTTATTTATCTCATCCTCCCTCCCATTTTTTTTATATATAATAATAACTAAAACATAAGAAAGCGGCTTGTATATTCATTGGCTATAAGAATCAGTACTGCCGTCTGTTTCGTTAAACATGAGACGATTATGTTATATTTGAACTATTCATTTTAATTTTTTCACATATTTGTGTTTGAGTAATTCATGTATTTCCTCTTCTTTTTTTACATAATAAAATAGTCAAGTGCAGTGGAGTGCAAGTGAGCATCATCATCCTCTACGAAAGAATGTGATAATGTGGATTGGAATAGATAATTGCACCTCTAACTAGAATAGACTCAAATAAGACCTATGAAGCAGCCAAGTACAAAATAATCTTCAGCATGTGACCTGTGACTTGAGAGAGAGGGAAAGAGATTTTCAGCCGTTCTTGAGCTGCATAGGGGTGAAGTTGGCCCCTCTCTCTGGGCCAACATATCGGTTTAAAATAGTCTAAATCATTGTCAATTGAAAATAATTCCATATTGATAAGTAAGATATGAATTTTGAATGACCTATGCCAAATGAGAGCTTAGGTGGAAAATGACTTGATATCTTTGCCCAAAATCAATAGTTCAAATCTTATAAGTGACATTTAGAGATGTGATACATATACATTTCATCGTCATCGATTCATTTAATCTTAAATATCAATGCTGATATAGGTGCGATATGGAGAGTTTGACACGGTGATGAGTCTTCGTAACAATTCCTGCCATGCATTAGATCAACCTCTCCTACTGCCCAATTTTTGTTAAAAAATGAAAAAAGAAAAGAAATGAACGACCTAAACATTACCAAATGGGACCTCTAGCATGTGAAATTGAGTGGATTGGACCCAACAATAACTTTACCTCCCACTTGTACATGTGCTTTTATGGCCTAATTTTCAGGACCCCACTCTAAAGATTTGTTTGAAGATTGATTCTAATATTCAAGTTGTAACCATTATTTCATCTGTTAGTCAATGGCCAGCAGAAAGGCTTCCTCATTCTACACCTAATTCTTTTAAGAATGTTTTTTTTAGCTTACCACCAAGTATTCTTATCTTGAAGAGAACTCCAACTAATTTCAAAGGTACATAAATACGCGTTCAAGAATTTCTCGCAAGGTAGATAAAATCCTGAGATTACCCCCACTGACGCTAGTCCTAAAGAACTAGCTCTAAGGTTAAGTTTGAAACTCAGAGCTCATGCATTACCACAAGAATCTTTGCACCCACCCAACCACTAGGCCAATCCCGTAGGGAATCTTTCAAGAATGTAATTCCTTATTCCTACGTATTCTCTTCATATATGATTAATTCGTTCACGTCTGACACAAAATTACATGAAATCCACTGAAATAAGTTTATAAAATACCGTAATTTTTTCCTGAGAAAGAAGAGTTTCTATAAGCTTAATTATCTCAATAATAACTTGAACTAATTGCAAAAGCTTTTATTGCCGCATAGATCATATAAATCATCTCTCACAGGTCACAACCCTTTGTAAAGAGACAATATATGAATTGTTCAGTCACTGCTCTTCAGTCATTTCTGTTCTAAATCAAACAAAAGAATTGAGGCAAAGAAAATAGAAATAAGAAAAATTTCCTAGAGCTTATGATTGCTCCATGGATTCATGGTATTGAAGAAATGGTTAAGAAAACTTGAAAAATCAGAATCCAAAGTTAGAATTACTAAAGGGTTGTAGGTGTCATTAGCTCCGATGATGATTCATCACATTCAATCCTTTTGGTGTCAAATCAGTTTCAACGTTTACTCCTCTCGTCCGTCCCGGTGCTCCTCCTTTGATCGAGGATAAATCCAACACAACCCTGCTTCAGGTATGGAGAATAACAAGTGAAAATTTCACTGTTTCAATTAGGAAAACAAACATCAAAAGAGGCACTTACAAATCCCTTGATTCTTTCTCTACTTCTTGAATTCCACAATTAATGATTATTTTGTGATCTATCTTAGATACCGAACGGATCACTTCAAGATGATACTCTTCGAAAACTGAAAAAACATTCAAATCCATCAATTTATGTCTTGTCAAATATAAAAACAATAGAATCCAACCAAATGGAGTATCGTTTCAGCGACTTCTTACTCAATTTAGGGGTAGCAGTGACACTCCCATCAAGTCCCAAGAGAGACTACGCCAAACGGAAGTCATTATATTAAAAAACACTAATATTAAAGTACTTTGCTTCTCAAACTGAGTGTAAAGAAGACGGAGGATTTTACCTTAAGTCTCTCATAGCACTCTTCAAGATTATCGTTATACAAGATATGATCAAAGATGCCTGATGATTGGCCCTGCTTGATCTCCGCCTCAGCATTTCGGAGTCGTTTTAGAATCTGTTCCTCCATTTCGGTTCCTCTGTATAATTATTAAATTCGGGTTGGGAAGTCGAGATGAGGTTAAGGTGCGAAATGAACGGGATGTTTAACTCACCTGGCACGGAGACGCTTCTCCAGCTCATCCATTGAGGGAGGACAGATAAAGACAAATACAGCTTCGAGAGAGCTAGCCTTCACAGACTTTTCCCCTTGAACATCAATGTCAAGAATGCATCTCTACAAAGTAGATAGACAAGCATTAAAGTTTGGAGATAGAAAACAATATTACTACAATCAGATTCAGAGCAGGTAGTGTTCCAGAAAAAACTCCTTACATGGCTCTGACAAACATGTAATATAGTTGAAGAATTGACAAATTTATGTATAAGAGCAGCCGAATGACGCTCGCCATTCAAGTATATTGGTTGTCTAACTTTAAGGCTATGTTTGGACATTGAAAAGTGTCAAGGAAAGATTAGGGGAAAAGGGAAAGAAAGTATTCTAAAGTATTTCCTAACATTATTTTTCTCTTCATGATTCCAATGATTCCTGGAAATACAATCTTCAAGTATTATTTTTCCTTTCCTAATAATTTCAAAGGTTAAAAATACAATCCTCAAGTACTTAAAACTATTGGGATAACAAAAGACATGCATCTCATGACGCTCACAATTTTCAGGAAAAGCTTAAAAACAATTACCTTTCCTGCATCGACTACCATTTCAACGGATGATGAAAGTCAAAAACTATGATGACCGCGTGGCACGACTGGCATTTAGGCGAGGACTGGACCCAAACTCACCCTTGTTCAAAGATCTGTCAAAAACTAAACTGCTTACTATGGCTGAAACCTTCCTCAGGGCCCAGACGTATATAATCCTAGAGGAAGAGAAGAAAAGCATGCAGAAGTTGACGAAACAATGAAATCCCAGCCAACGACAAAACAGGGATAGTTCCAGAACGGGGAAGTACAGAACTAAGAAAATGGAGAAGACAAACGGGGATAGGAATGAAGCTGAGAAGAGACTAAGGCTAGCAGTTTAGGTCCACCTATAAGAAAAAGTCTACATCCATCTGACCATCCCAGTTAACCAGATTCTAGAACTATACAGGATGAGCCTTGGCTGAAGATCCAGCTCCACTCATCAAGATAAACGTGAGAGATAAGGAAGTGTTATGTTCTTATCATCGGAGTGCTGGTCACTACACCAAAGGGGTACACCTTCTACAGTACGACTGGCCAGAAAAAATTCGTTAGCATGAATGCTCATTTTCTTAAACAAGTTTACATTAAAAGTGTATAGTCGAGAAACACAATTGTGCTAGATGGATTATTGAGTGGGAAGAGACCGACTCCCCAATCAGATATTGTTTCTGATTCAATAACGGAAGAACCATGACATGAGCCAAAGCCTATGGAACCTTAGTGGGAGGGTTGTGAGCCAACTTGAGAGGTCTATGTCCTATAGAGAAGCTTTTACAGTTGTCTCAGATAAGGAACTTGATGAACATATCTCCTATTCAAAGGCCATGACTTGAAGTAAACTCATGACAAGAAGCCATGAACGTTGAGATACATCCGATGTACTTGAACGAAGTATGGAAGCTTATAGATCTTCTTGAAGGGTAAAACCCATAGGATGCAAATGGATCTTTAAGAATAAAAAAGGTACGGATGGGAATGCAAAGACATTCAAAGCGATGCTAGTAGCCAAGGGCTACACCCAAAAGGAATGTATAGACTACGATGATACATTCTCACTAGTGGCCATGCTTAAATTCATCTGAATATTTTGTCCATTGCTACTACTCTTGATTATGCAATCTGGCAAATGGATGTCAAGACTGTATTTCTGAATGTCAATCTTGATGAGCGCATTTATATGGCTCAATTGGATGGGTTCATGAAGGAAGGCCAAGAGGGTAAAGTTTGCGAACTGCAAAAGTCTATTTAGGGACTTAAGCAAGCGTCACGATCATGAAATATTAGATTCAACGAAACTATTTAGAACTATGATTTTAAACAGTTAGTGGATGAGCCTTGTGTGTATAAGCTGATACATGAAGAGAATGTGGTTTTTTTAGTCTTGTATAGATGATATTCTACTCATTAGTAATGATGTAGGAAAATTATCTGATGTCGAGATTTGGTTTGTAAAGCAATTTGATATGAATGATCTTTGAGAAGCTGCATTTGTCTGAGGTATTCAGATCTTTTAAGATAGGAAGAACAGAAAATTAGCACTATCTCAAGCATCTTATATTGATAAGGTATTGGATCGTTTCAGTATGTAAAACTCCAAGAAAAGATTTCTTTCTTTTAGACATGTAGTCAGCCTGTCCAAGGAGCAGTCTCTCAAGATCCCTCAAGAACAGGAAAATATGAAAAAGATTCTCTATGCCTCATCCATAGGAAGTCTCATGTATGTGATGCTTTGCACTAGGCCAGACATTTGCTATGTCGTGGGCGTGGTGAGTCATTCCAAATCTAATCCTGAAATCGAGCATTGGAATGTCGTCAAGCATGTCTTTAAGTATCTGACGAGGACAAGGAACTACATGCTTATGTATTTAGGTACTTATCTGAATATGTTGGGGTATACTGATTCTGATTTTCAAACAGACAATTATTCTAGGAGGTCCACTTCAGGATCAGTGTTCATCCTTAACGGTGGAGCAGTTGTCTGGAGAAGTGTCATGCAATTTTGCATTGCTGATTCTATCATGGAAGTTGAATATGTGGCAGCTTGTGAGCTGCAAAGGAGGCTGTATGACTTAGGAAGTTCTTGAAGACTCTAAAAGTTATTACAGACGCTGATAAGCCCATGACACTTTATTCTGATAACAGTGGGGCTGTGGCAAATTCTAAGGAACCCAGGAGACATAAGAGATCATTACACATAGAATGTAAATACCACCTGATTAGAGAAACTGTTCAGCGTGGAGATGTGGTTACATATATTTTGAAGATCAACAACCTGGCAGATCCATTCACGAAGACTTTAAGCAATAAAGCTTTTTTATGCTCATTTGGAGGGCTTGGGAGAGATTGTACATGGCTACTTTAGTCTAAGTGGGAGATTTTTAGAATATGTCCATAAAATATCATGTAATAACTATTTAGTTGTATTTAGTTATTTCTCAGACATTAGTATTATTGATTTCTTATGAATAAATTGAAAGTTATATTAAAGTGTATTTATAAATTACTCAAGTCCTGAAACTTTCATCAACGAATGAAGAGTGCAGACGGAGGCGTCTTGAGATGAACTTTTATGAGAAAGTTCAAAATGATATTCACAGTCTTAGGATTGACTGGGCAATCGAATCTGATTACGACTATTAGGTTAAACCAATGAATGCCAGTCTTGGGGCATGGGAGTGTAGATTCAAATGGTTAACCTATACATGTTATGAACATATTGAATAGACCGGTAACAAATTAGTTTAGAGCCCAAAACCATTTACTTAGCTCTAAATCTAGTTGTTACACCTTAAGGGTATTTTTATAATTACTTTAATCTTGAGGTGAATACGTAGTTTGACTTAGTTAGTTTCAATCTTTGATATGTCAAATGAGTGAGTTCAAATTGACGGACAATACCTCGGCTGTTGGGATTGTAATTCAATTAAGTTTGAGGTATATAATTCACAGATATGAAAATTCGTGGTTGGATAATGAAAGCAACAATATCACCTTATGCTTTATTGATGAGTGTGTGAATAAATTAACCTGACAAGTATTAGATACAGTTTCTTTTTAACAAACCAAGAGAGAGAAACATTTTCATCTCCCTCCCTGTTGCCGCCAAAAATAATATTGAAGGAGAAATTATTTTATTTTTCTTCTTCAATCGTTTTAAGAGCCCACGCTCAAATTCTTACACAAAAATCTAATGAGATATATTTCTGAAATTAACGGGTGGTTGTTGGTGGACGAAATTCACAAAAATTGTTCTTGGAGCTCAAGTGCGTGATCGGATACCGAAGCTTGAAGAACATGAAGAATGCTAGAACGAATTCCGCTAGTTCAGAAATTCTCCGACACAAGGTATAGGTAAAAAAAATTATTTCTAACCTTATCTTCTTGTATATGCTTAGTCACACGTTGTTTGGTTTTAAGTTATTTAATTTGATTAAATAAATAAATTAAAAATTTATTCGATATTCCGCCCACGAACCGTTCGTGGTTCAAACTTATTTTTAATTAATTTTAAAACCAACCGGTCCAAGCACCCCCCCATCTCTCAATGCGGGAAGCAACAAAAATCATATTATGGAAGAGGTTATTCAAAAGGGTATTAAAACATGGGACAACACCATTGTTGGCCATTTCCTAGCTAAGAAACCTGCTTTCAGTTTCACTAAGCAAACTGCATTTAGACTGTGGGGGAGCTCAAGGACTGAAAGAGGTTGCTGAAAATGAAGGAGGGTTTTTCTTCTTCGAGTTTCACTCCCTTAAAGAGAAGGAGGCCATTTTAAAGGGTGGTCCTTGGTTCCTTGTAGGGAGACCCATTATTCTTAAAGAATGGAATCCCATAATGAAGTTAACCAAGGATAAGATGATCAAAATCCTTGTTTTGGTAAAGCTGTGGAACTTACCTCATATTCTATGAACACAAAAGTCATCTTTAGCATAAGTAATATCTGGGCAAACCTTTATATGCAGATGTTGTTTTTACCAGTGGGCTGAAACTGTCTTTTGCCAAGGTTTACATTGAAATTGATGTCTCATCCGAGCTTCCTAAGGACATTGATATTCACTTGGAGGAGACAGGAATTGCAGAACTAACATTATGGTTGAATATATGGGAGTTCCTAAGGTTTGTAAGGACTATAAAGTCTTCAGGCATGATTGTAGCACGTAATCTCAAGTCAAGGTGGCTGAGCCTGTAAATGCTAAACACCTAAGACTAGAGTGGGTGTAGGTCACTAGGAAGAATCATGACAACTGTGAACCTATTCAGGATGTTCCTCCTCTACAGGATGCATATAATGCTCCTGAAGTGATACTTCCTGAGACTTTAGATGATGAGGCTCAATTGGAGGTTTGTGAGATTGGTCATATGGAGGTTTCTTGCACTGATTTTCAAGTAGCTAAAGAGATTATTGTCTCTAATGGAAAAGGTAGTCCAACTAAAGATCTTGACTTTGGAGCTTCTTCTAGCAACTCGCTTAGTGCTAGACAAAAGCAAAGGCTTAGGCAGACTGCAGCAAAGTTGAAAGCAAAGTATGGTGATCAGGTGAGCTCTTCACCTAACTATAAACCTCATTCATGTTAAAAATACATTACAAAATGGAATGTTAGGGGTTACAACCAATCCCTTAAACATCCAGAGGTGAGGAGAGTGTTGTTTAAGCATGATATGAGATTGTGTGGCATGTTAGAAACTCGAGAGAAAATTGAACACTTTTACACGTGTATTTCCTAGCTAGAATTATGAGAATAATTACTCTAATGATCCCATAGGGAGAATTTGGGTGGTTTATGGCCCTACAACTTTTGATTTTTCTATTTTGGAATCTATTGCTCAACAGATGAATTGTAAGGTTACTGAAAATGTCTCTTTTGCTAACTACCTTAATACTTTCATTTAGATTGCTAACAATGTCAGCTTGAGGAAAATGCTTTGGGAGGACCTGATTTCCCTCCATGCAGGGTCCTGTAATTTACCCTGGGCCATCTTGGGTGATTAACTCAGCATCAATCTTAACTGCCGAAAGGATGAAATTTTTAGATTCTTCTGTGAGATGTTTTTCCCATTAGGAATGAAACATTCCTGTAAATCATGTGGCTAAGAGTTTGATTACCTCAGAATGAGGTAGATTGTGAGTGGAGATGTAGTTGTAGCCTACCATTGCCATATGTTGTAATTTATTGGGAACTTCTTGCTCAGAAAGTCCATCAATATTCCATTCGTATAATTTTTCTGTAGATACAAAAAATTGATTAACAAAAGAAGATTCAGTAGTTTGTACAAAGTTGCCCTTTGGAGAGCACAGTACGATGAAAGTTGTAAGCTATTTTCCGGGGGGAGTTATTGTCTATCGTTGGCCTCTATGGTAGAATAAGTTAGGGGCCTGAGAGGCGGTGGTTTTCCCCATGGTGGATAACAGCGGTTCCTTACTTCGACATGGTACATATATCTAAATTTGATATTTTTAGATACTTTTTCAGACCTATTACTGATACTAACTAACAACCAAAATTTTGTATTTATTTTTCATGATATTATGCATAGATCAGATATATCATAGCGATGAGAAGAATGTAGGTTCTCCTAATTGGGATGAGGGCGTGAAAGACTTTGCCAATCTTAGTATGAATATTAGTAGTACCCTCTTAATGAAGTTTTATATCCCGATGAGAAGAATGGAGGTTCTCCTAATTAGGATGAGGGTATGAAAGACTTTGCCAACTGTCTTAACACTATTGAAGTTAATGATCTCAACTTTTCTGGGGCTTTTTACACCTAGTGGAATCATCAAGAGGGTACTACTGGTATTCATACTAATATTGACATGATCTTGGTTAATTCTCAATGGAGGAATATTTTCTACAGGTCTTTGACCTTCTTTGCTACTCCTAGTTTCTCTACCCAGGTTTTCTTAAGTTTTGTTCTGTGTCTCAAGGACAAAATCTCACTTCAAGTACTTCAATTACTTGGCTGATGTAGAGGGATTCTCTGAGACTATTCAGCAAGCATGAAACTTAGACTAGCATGGCACTTCAATGTACAAGTTTGTTAAAAAGTTGAAATCATTTGAGGTTGCTTTAAAGAATCTTAACTCTACCCACTGCAGTGACATCTCTAGAAGAGTGAATGAAGCTAGTATTTCCTTAGAAGATGCTCAACAAAAGCTTGATGCCTATCCAAACCTTTTGGAATCTCACGAAGATGCTAATAAGGCTTTTAAGCACTTCCAATCATGGAAGCTGGCAGAGAAGAGTTTCGACATGTAGTCCATGATTTATTAGCTTAACCTTGGTGACAGCAACACCTCCTTATTTTTTGAGGTTGTCCAAGCTCATAGAAAGAGATCAAACTTTAACTTCACATAAATGACCAAGGTGTAGTGATTACTGAACCTGCTAAGATTCAAATTCTGGTTATCAACTTCTACAATGATCTTTTAGGGAAGCAAATGCATGCCCATATTATTTAATGGAACATTCTTAAGAATTTTCTTCCTCATAGAATCAGTCCTTCAAATGGAATTAATTTGATTCAATCTTTTACAATTAAAGAGATCAAGAAAACTTTATTTTCATTTAGTGACATAAAGGCTATTGGTCCTAATTGTATCAATGTAAGCTTCTACAAGAGAAATTAACAAATTATTGGAGAAGATGTATGTGCTACAGTCCAATTTTTTCAAATTGTGGAACTTCTGAAACTTTTCAACAACATTGCAATAAATCTTGTCCCAAAAGTGACTAATCCTAGCAAGGTTTCTGAGTTTAGGCCTATTGCCTATTCTAATCTTTTTTATAAGTGCATAACTTCTTTGTTGGGTAGAAGACTTAAGAACATTATGCCCAATCTTATTAGCCTCAATCAGATACATTTGTGCTTGGTAGGACCTTTTCTGATAATATTCTCCTCTCCCAGGAGCTCTTAAGGGGATACCATATAGACTCTTTCTCTCTTAGATGTGTTCTTAAGGTTGATCTCCTCAAGGCATATGATACTGTGGATTGGTTATTCTTAGGGAATGTTCTTTAATGCATTGGTTTGCCTTTTAGATTTATTGATTGGGTGATGGAGTGTGTTACAACTCCCACCTATTCTGTCAACATTAATGGTGGTTTGTAGGTTTTTTCAGGGAGGTAGAGGGATTTGACAAGGAGATCATTTCTCCCCAAACCTCTTTGTTCTTGTTATGGAAGTTCTTACTGGTATATTACAGCATTGTACTACTATCCCTGGTTTTCAGTTTCATTGGAGATGCAAGAAGGACAAAATAGTTAATCTGTCATTTGTTAATGATCTTATTATCTGTTGCGAAGGAACCTCCCAATCTGTTAAAGTAATAAAAGAATGTCTTGGTCTTTTTGGTGCTCCTTTCTGGCCCGAATCCTAATGTCTCCAAGAGCAATATCTCTTTCTTCTATTATGAATGATGATGAGCAAGCTAGTATCTTTTCTCTTACTGGCTTCTGTAAGGGTGTACTTCATGTCATGTGTCTTGGAATTCCTCTCATTTCAACTAAGTTAAGCAAGATAAACTGTGAAATTCTAGTTGACTAGATTATTTCTAGAGCCAAAGTCTGGGAGAATAAGCATCTTACTTTTACTGGTACACTTATGTTAATCAGATCTATTTGACTACTATCCAAAGCCACTGGAGTAGTTTACATATCCTCCCTATATAGGTTATGAAGCTGATTAATGGGGCTTTGAGAAGCTTCCTCTAGACAAACAGAACATATCAGTACTAAGGGGCCAAAGTGGCTTGGCACGTTGTTTGTACACCTTTTAATGCAGGTGGCCCAAATTTGAGGGATCTAGTTGTGTGAAATGTTGCTCTTATATCCAGTATTTCTGGAAGCTGGTTAGGAGAGACAAAGACTTACTATGGATGGCTTGGTGTGGACATAATCTTTTTAAAGTTCAGTCCATCTTCATTATAAAGATGCATGATGACCCCTCTTGGTCTTGGAGGAAACTCATAAGACTTAGGGAGAAGATAACTCAATTCTTCAATTTGAAAGTTTGCAATGGGAAGTCCTCCTCCTTCTTTATAGATCCTTGTCATCAAGACGAGATCTTCCTAAATAGATTTAATAGGGAGATTGCTACTGAGTCAGGACTGAATCTTAACTGTGGTCTTGCTGTATTTTTCAAAGAAGGAATTGGATTTGGCCTACTGCTTAGATTGAAAGTTTTTTTTAGATTAAGGAACACTCTCTGTATTTCAATCTACCCCTTTCAACATGAGGATCAATTTGCTTCATGGTCAAGTTGAATGGGCCTTATGATACTGTCTAGTGCTCTAATATGGTCTGGTTTTTAGACAACATTCCTAAGTGTGCTTTCATTCTTTGGTAAGCTCTTCACAACAAGCTAAACACCAAAGATAGAGTACTCAATGGATAGGGACTTGAACATAGACTGTGTCTTCTACATTAATGGGTATAAATTAGTGAAGCACCTATTCTTTGATTGCACTTGTACTAGACATCTATTGGATCCTCTCCTCAGTAAATGTGGTAGCATCCCTAGAGCTTCTTCTTGGACTTCTTTCCTTCGTTGGTTATCTCTTCTTAAAAGGAACAAGCAATATTCCACTTTATGTTCTAAACTTGTTTTCTCTACTTTTGTTTATTGTCTATGGATTGAGAGAAATAGGAGAATGTTTGTTAGTAAGATTATGGACTCATATTTGATCTCTAGGAAAATTTGCTTCATGGTCAAAGAAAGACTTCTTTTTCTTGATAAGGATAGAAGTCTTAATATAGGTGACCAAATTTGTGAAAATTGTATGTAAATCTTGGTTAGTTTTCTGTCTTTGTTTCTGTTCTCTTTGTGTTTGTAGTCTTGAAGTATGCCATTGTACTAGTGTAATACTTTTCAATTAATAATTTTTTACCCTTGATAAAAAAATTATATTTTAATTAGTTGCCACTCAAATACTAATTTCATGATAATTGAAGTTATAAAATACTAGTAATACCTTTGCAATTATGTTTGCATCTTCAATTGAAAATCTCAAGTTGTTTGCTTGCAATGGAATCTTTTCAAGAACGCAATCTGTCTTTGAAAATTTGCTGTTTGGTTTCTCAAGAGAAAATTTTTCAAAAGTAAAAAGTTGAGTAGATAGAAATTTTGTAATTAAGCATGAAAGATTGAATTTTATTAAAGTTACTTGTTAAATCTTTCAATAAAATACATGTTACGATTAAGGATGGTAAAAATACCTATGGGTAAAAATACCTACGGGTACCTGACTTAATGGGTAAATTTAAAATATTATAAATGGGTATGAGTTTTTATTGGGTGGGTAATTTTTTACTTATTATAAATGGTAGGGTATGGGTAAATATTCAATGCTCATTGGGTACTCATTTATTCTAAAAAAATATACCTCCACTCCCCAGGCAATTCGATTAAGGGCATTTTTTCCATCTTCGACTATTCTCCTAAAAATAATAATATATAATGAAAAATGTGATATCATTCTCGTTTTCACTTATGATTGACAATTGAATTTCATCAATTTTATAAATTTATAACCGAACTAAACTGAAACATAAATTGAATACTCAAACTAAAATTGATCAATTTTATAATCGAATCGAACCATAATTCATCAATGTTACAATCAAATAGCCTAACATTCATCAGTTTTATAATCAAATGGAAATGAAATTAATTTTTTTATAACCGAGCTAAATTGTATCTCATTTTTATAATCAAATCATCAAACTAAAAATCCATCAAGTTTACGATTGAACCAAACTGAATCGTCAATTTAAAATTGAATAACCAATAGTCAAATTAATCAAAACCAAACTGAATCATCAATTAAATAACCAAAACTAAATCTATCAATTATAGTCGAATCAAACTAAAGTTCATCAATTTAACATTTGAATAACACTAAAATTCATCATTTCTATGATAGCTGAACTGAAATTCATCAATTTTATAATCAAATTAAACTAGATCATCAATTTTATAATCGAATAACCAAACTATAGTTCATCAATTTTATAATGAAACTAAATTGGATGGTCAAATTTATAATCGAATAATCATATGTACAACCAAATTAACTGAATCATCAATTTTATAATCGATTAACCAAACTAAAATTCATCAATTTTATAATCGATTAACCAAACTAAAATTCACCAATTTTATTAGGTTTATTAAACAGTTTTGTCGACTCATTTTCTAGTTTAAGCTATTTATGACAGAAATTGTTGTCCAACCAGTCAATTTAGAGAGAGAGTAATTTTAACTAAATCGTTGATCTCCATGGTAATAGTTCAATGCAGAGAGAGAAGTCAATGGTGAAATAGAATTGTTGGTTGAATAAAAAAAATAAGTGATAGTCCTTCAGTTTTAAAATAAAAAAGAAAAAAATATGAATACACATGTTTTAATGGATATAACACACACTTATTTAATTTAGTATGTGCATGAGTTGAGTATGGGTAATGAAAATTTAATATTTAATGGGTTTATTCATACACACCGAATACTCACTCATTAACATCCATAGTCACGATGTAAACGAAGAGAGTGAAGAAGTTGGTAAGAGTGCGACCTTAACATTTCTCAAATTTTCAAATTCAATTGCCAGATTACATAAACGCTGTTAGATGTAAAATTGACTCTTTTTTAGTTCTATGTTTTTTAAACCTATACAATATTATATTAAATTAATCCACAAATTAATAATTGTATGAGACAAAGTTTTATTTGACTTCCATATGAACAATTATTCATTTCGGACATTTTATCGTATTTTTACTCTTAGATCAGTTTACTATTTCATATCGATTGAATCAGTCACCGCATGACACAAGATTGAAATATTCTTTTCTCAGTTTCAAAATTTTAAGTCTATTTATTTTGTGTATCTTGTCTCGTGCATTCTAACACTCTCGTGATGGCAAAATTATAGTATTAAAAGTTCTATTGTGATCATATAACCCATTTTAAACTTAGAACAGTATAAGAGAAAAAGATAATATAATTGAAACTGAATATATTTTATGTCTTCAACATGTGAATATACAGGAAACAAATACCAACCACAAAAGGGTTTAAGTCAAAACAATTTTTTTTTAATTAGGTCGATTATGATCAGATACGTTTATTAAACACATTTTGAAATAACGCATAAAAAGGTATTGTTACTATTACATCTCACGATTTTCTTTTTTTTCTTAGTTGTTAAGATTGACACGTTGGGATATATTTATGATGGGTTATTTAATCAAATAAACTTGACAATATTTGATCCTTGTTATATAGCAAATTGTTTTTGTTTTAAAAAGCAAGACAATGTACAAGATATAATTTATAAATAAATAAATTTGAGAATATGATAAATACTGATGACATGATACTCTGTTAGTAATTAATTCTTATCAAAAATAGAAATTGGGAAAAAATTGAGATTTTTTTTGTATGAACTAATGTGTAAAGGTGGATCTATTGATTTCGTTTGAGGGAACTTACTTTCTATAAAGTGATTGGAGAATAAACACGGATGCTACCTGAAATCCAGCTACTAATATTGGATGTTTAGGCTGGTCTTTGGTTAATCTAAACAATTTCGTAGTAATAGTTGGATTTTATTAGGTTGGATTTCATCTTGAATCCAATGGTTGGAGAAGCATTAACAATTTTTAACAAGTTTGCTCTGATGCCTTGCGCTTGGTTAATATGCTAAATGCCTCTTAAACATGGATGGATCTCTCTTTTCCCCATCCATGATATTCTCTTCGTTAAAAATAGTTTTGATTCTATGAATTTTGTCTCTGTGTCTGGGTCTAACAATGGTTTAGCCCATAATTTAACTAAGATGAGTGCTTCAGATTGTACTGCTTATGCAGCCACTCGTCCTTTTCCCCATCATATTGCGGTTATTGTAGACTATTCTTATTAGTAATGCATTTCTATTTGACAAAAAAATAAAGTAAAACTTTCGAACTCTTAAGAACATTTAATACACTTGAGCATCCATCAACCACTAATATTCTTTCTATTCATTATCTTTATAATCGGCTTTAGCTAGTTTCCTTACATGAATTTTTTTGTTCTATTTTCATCATCATTACTGTTATGTAAAAAAAATATGTCAACTATGCCATCATTCTTTAGTTTGGTCGCATTTATTGTTTCCTCAAACTTTGACTAATACTCGCAAGAAACAACAATCTCATTATAAAGAGCTGGTTAGATTAGTACCAATATTATTATTTGAACATGTACCGACATCATAACAACTTCTTCATTAATGAGTCGGTGGCTTCAATTTTAGGTTGTGGATTTTGTCTATGTCTGAGAACCTTTATTTAATGGTAGCATCTCCTTTTTTATATTATACTATATTGGGCTTACGAATATTCTAATATTCTATTTTAGTTTAATATTTAGGTTTATAGAATTTGGGTTTGTTAATACTTTTGGTATTCTTTTCTACTCTTTGTTGATTAATGAAATTCTTCTCATTTTCGCCTATGAATGTAGGAACACTACCCATATATTTTTTTGTTCTTCATTTTAATTATCTTTTTTTATCTTTTGTATATTCCTCAATTTTCTGGAGTTGTGGTCATAACAAGTGGTAGCAAAGCTACAGTTCTCTTTGGACTCTTGTAAAATATGAGATCGATAAATTTGATGGAAATAGATACTTTAGTATTTGGCGGTTGAAGATGCGAGGCTCATTAGTTCAGTAAGGCTTGCTTAAGGTGCTGAAGGACAAAGACGTTTCATTGAAGAAATTGACCGGGGAAGAAAAAGATGATCTCATGGAGCGGACACTTGGTGCAATTATGTTAACATTGTCTGATGAGGAATTGCATAAAGTATCCAATGAGAAGTCACCTAATACTTTGTTGGTCAAGTTAAAGAGTTTGTATTTGAAAGCGCCACTCACCAACCAGCTTTATTTGAAGCAACGTTTATACACGCTTCGTAAGATTGAAGCTACAGTAAATCAAAGATCAAATTGATGAATTTAATCGCGTTATTCTCGATTTGAATAATATTGATGAAAAATTGACGATGAGGATCAAGCTTTGATTTTGTTACGTTCTTTACCTTCTTCATATGACCATTTTGTTGACAGTATATTATATGAGACAGATAAAAGAACTATGGAGTCAGTGAATGGTTTGATTGTTAGAGGAAGAAATAAAGAAAAGGGTTTGCGAAGTAATAGAAGCACAGGTCTAGGTCTAAGTCAAAGACTAGAAAAGAGAATTGCAACTATTATCATCAAGAAGGGTGCTAAAAAACTGAATGCCAAAAAATCAAAGATAAAAAAGGACTACTGAAAAGTTCTCCACTACCGCTGATGTTGTTAATATAATAAAAGAGAGTTTAGATGGTAATTCTGATAATGTTGACACTACCTTAGCAGTATCTACGAGTTGCTCAAGTAATAATTGAGTTCTTGAATAAGCTTGTATGTACCATATGCCCTAAGAGGGATTGGTATATTACTTATGAATCAATCCATAGGGGTGAAGTCTTGGTGGATAACACCCTATAAAAGGTTGTCGATATTGGTGTGATTCAGATTAAGATGTACGACAGTATTGTTCAGACTTTGACAAATGTGCGACGTACCAGGTTTGAATTTGTTTGAGTACATTAGACTCCCAAGGTTACCGGTAGAGCAACAAATAAATAAAAGGATCATTTGAAAGACGTTTGTGGCAGACACAATTGTCATAGTCACTCCTGGACTAACCATGTGCAAGCATAAACAATCAAATTGTACCACTGCCTAGGAGATTGCTTCAAGTCATATAATAACTTCTTCACGTTGAAAGCTCAGCATAGTGGTGAGTTCTAGATGAAAGATTTGGGTGCTACCAAGAATACTTTGAGCATGAAAATTCAGAGGGATAGACAAGAGGGCAAGTTAGTTTTGTCTTTAAAAAAATTACATTGAGAAAATTCTTGTACACTTTGGCATGCGAAAGTCTAAACTTGTGAATAGTTTATTTGCTGCATATTTCAGAAATTGATGAAAAACAAGGAGCATATGTCACATGTTCATTATACTAGTGTAGTTGGATGTATCGTGTATGCTATGATTTATACTCAGTCCAAATATTTCACATGTTGTTAGTGTCATCCACAGTTACATGTGGAACCCTGGCAAGGTTTTTTGGCAAGCTATAAAATGGATCATTTGATACTTGAGAGGCACTATAGATTTGGGCTTAGCTTATGATAGGAGTTCTGACACTAGTAGCAGTGTTGTTGATTTTGTCGACTCTAACTATCCTAGTGATCTTGATAAGAGGTGATCTCTAAGAGATATTTGTTCACACTTTCTGGTTGTGCCATTAGTTAGAATGTTATTCTACGGCCTCTAGTAGTGCTATATACTACAGAGTCAGAGTACATGAAATCTACAATGGAGCTATCTACTACAGAGATATAGTACATGATAGTAGCAAAAGCAGCGAAAGAAGTGATTTGGCTTAGGAGTTTAGTTACTGATTTGGGACTTCAACAGGATGCTATTGTTGG
Source organism: Datisca glomerata (assembly GCA_003255025.1). Classification (NCBI taxonomy): domain Eukaryota; kingdom Viridiplantae; phylum Streptophyta; class Magnoliopsida; order Cucurbitales; family Datiscaceae; genus Datisca; species Datisca glomerata. The sequence continues at coordinate 2,273,876 of QANY01012604.1, read as the reverse complement.
CTATTGTGATAGACAGAGTGTTGTACATATGATTAAAAAGCAAATGTATCATGAGAGGATCAAGTACATTGATATCAGGATATCACTTTATTTGTCAGGTTGTATCTCAGAGTGTCGTTGCAATTAGTAAAATTCCTACAGTGGAGAATCCAATTGATATTATGATAAAGTCTATTTCGGTTCGTAAGTTCCAGGCCTCCAGCTTTACCTAGACTTTGTTGGTATTTTGTAGTAGTAATTTGTTACTGCTTTGGAGAAGGTGTTTGAAGAAAACTACTTTTAAAAATCATGTGCAATTGGAAGTCAATGTGGAGATTTGTTGAGGCAGTGGCTTCAATTTTAGATTATGGGTTTTGTTTTTATCCCACATCAGTTATTTAGCAGTCATTCTCTCTTTTAGTTTTCTATATAAATGGGCTCCACTCTCCTATTTTGTATTGTATCAAATTATACTAGATATGAATATATTTGTGTGGGACCTATGAATATTCTAAAGCTTGACTTTAGTTTAACATGTGGGTTTGTGTGATTTATGTTTATTAATGCTTTTGACATTATTTTGTGCTCTCTTTGTTGGTTAATAGAATTTTCTCTCACGTCCGTGGACGTAGGCACACTACCGAGCCACACAAGTTTTTTGAGTTTTGTATTTTATTTATCTTTCTTTTATATTCTGTGCATTTTCTAATTTTCTGTGATTATGGTGATAACAATAATAATTGGATGAGAAATTATAAAACATTGAGTGGTGAGAAACTATATTAAAATTTAAAATTATACTTATAAATAAATCAATACAAAAATATTGAATTTATTTCACTTAATTTCTTAGCATCACATTGACATATAAAATTTCGATTCTATTTAAATTCTATTTAAATTCTAAGGTCGGAGGAGAATTTTTACACTTTCTATTCTTTTTTTAGAAAAAATTAATATGTTTGGTGAATAAACAAATGAATTACATATAGATTAATAAAAGTAGATTATATTTATCAGCTCCAAAGCGTTACTTTGAAAATAATCATCAAAGTTTAGATATGATGTTCTAATCATTGATCATTGAATTATAAATCAATGTGACTTTTGAAGTAAAATTTAGAAATTATAGTAAGAGACTTTTTAATTGCAGAGACATTAGTATTTTTAACTCATGTTTTTATTCCATTTATCATTTAATTTCAAAAATGAAATCCATTGTGAAATACATTAAGAATGTAAATTTATTTATTCATCTAAAATGAAAACGAGAAAGATTAAAAATAAAAGTAAGAAAAATAAATAAATGGAATTTTGGGGAGCCTGGGGCATGTGACCCAGACTTGTATTGCTTCAACTTTTACTTATTTTTTGTGTGGGACGATGCCGAGGAGAGAAGGGAATGCGTCGAGGCGGTGAACAACAAGACTACAACCACATTTTGGCTCTTCCCTCCATGAGATGAGCCCAATGCATTGGACCGATGGATAAGAGAACTGAGCTGGCCTAAAAAGCTCTAGAGCGTAGGAATGTGAATGGGATGAGATGAGATCATTTTTTGCTACTTTCGTCTTGTCTTATAGTCAGCGTGACACACGTTTTCTATCTCATATTGTCCTGTTGAGTAGGGGGTTCAGGGTTCGGCTCGATCAATCATTTGAAGGAAAATCGAATCGAACAGAAAGTTTCAGTTCGCGCATTTCACGAATCGAACTGAACCGTGAATGACATATGAATCGAACCGAACCTAACCGAAAGTTTCAGTTAGGTTTCACGGTTCGACAATATTAGAAAAAAATTCATTAAGCTTAATATTTCGTAGACAAGCAAATTGCACTAAACCAAAGAACTCCCAGTAAAACTACAAATTCTCAAAAATCCACATTGAATATAATGAAATTGTAAACAATTTAAATTGCAAACAAATCAAATTAACTTCAAACCTTAATCTAAAACATTAGGGTTACAGAGTTGCCAAAACAAAATCAGTAAATTTTTTACTGTAAAATAAGAACCCTATAATTATAATCTCCAAAACTAAAAATGAAGGCAATAGAAAAACCAGATCTATTTAGATCTAAGCATAAAATAAGAACCCTAACATTAAAAGCTCTAAGTTAAGATCTACTCATATCAGAGTAGATCTGAGCTCAGATTTGATTAGGTCTGAGCTAAGATTTGCTCAGATCTGAGTAGATCTCAGTTGGAGAGAGAGAGAGAGGGAGAGAGAGAGAGCAAGCTCGATTGTGAGAGAGAGAGAGGCACCGCGAGTAGAGAGAACACAGAGTGAGAGGGAAGATCAGGGAGAGAAGATGGCTGCGAGTGGAGGAGAGTGGCTACGAGAGGAGGATATGGCTGTGACTGCGTGACGAGGAGAAGCTGACTGTTGTGCTGAGGAAGGAGCGGCTGAAGAGAAGCTTAGGCTTCGTAGTTTTTTTACGAAGAGAAAGAGAGGGAAGGAGAGGGAACGAAGATGAGAGGGAGGGAGGCATACATGACTATTTTTAGGGTTATGTAATTATGTGTAGTTTAGTAGATATATCTTCTATATAGTATTTAATTTTTTTTATATCGGTTCGGTTCTGTTCGGTTCAAAATCATATGTTTTTTCGAATTGAACCGAACTTACAATTCTATAAAAATATCGAACCGAACTGTACCGAGATAATTTATAAAATCGATCGAGCCGACTTCAATTCGGTAGCAATTTTTTCACCCGGAACCAAGTGATTCGGGAGCTGTGCGAGATGCAAAATACAAAATCGTTGTGACGAAGGAGTAGACAGACTCCGAGTGAGAGAATAAAAAATGATGAAAGAGGGGTTAAAATATGTAGAGGGAATATCACCAGGGTTGGGGGAAATGACGTCATATTGCTTACGAAGGAGCAAAACGATGCATTCATTCTGCCCTGAATTCTTCGAGAAACCCCTTGAAATTACACATTCATTCTGCAAAAGGAAAAACGGAGAAAATCCATCAGTAATGAACTTCCCGTTTGGAAGTGCTAAAAATTGCATTCAAAGTTGTTTACCAAATGCACCTTTAACAGATTTTAATATTGTTATTAATTAAGTAAAATGTCAAAAATTGAGCAGCAGTGTACTTCACTTGCACAATGAAATATCTTTAGCAGCAATGTACTGTATAATGGCTGCCACGAGCATCAGTCCATGGCCTTCGCCTTTTCGCGATGGGTTTCTTCCCAAATCCATTAGGCTGGGCAGGCCTTTTCATAGCTTTGATTACAGTTATGAGAGAGAGAGAGCTCATAGGACTTTTCTTCGCCGATCTTGCTTCTTAAGAAACAGCCTGAGTTTACTGCCGAAGTTTCTTAGCTTTCTTCCACATCTAAAATTTTTTCTGAAATTGTCTCTCTGGAACTTGTTTCGGGGACTTTTATGGACAGCTCAAGCACTCACTTTGCGGTGGGAGCCTAACTGTGAGGTGGATTTGCGATGGTGAATGTGTTTACTTTGGCGGGGATGTATTTGAGTGTGAAAAAATATTTGATAATGATTATTTGTAAAATAATAAATTGATCATATATTAATTATTATGAATGATATATAAAAATATATTAAAAATATAATACTGTATATTAAAATATATTATGATATATAAAAATATATTATAGTTTATCTGTAATTAAATTTTTTATAATTTTATAAAAAGAATTACAAGTTATCAGCTAAAAAAAATTTCGGTCATTTTCTAATTTATTTAAAAAAATATAGCACTTCCCTAAATGAGTCTATACATATGTAACATGTTACTAGAAAACGAAGTCCTTTCCTAATATACGGATAAGATTTGTGATTTTTGAAAGTGTGAATTGTGCCACATCTTATCCTGTGCGGTTTACAAAATTTTTCTCTCGTCTCGTCCCAAAATGTCTTGGACCAACTCGACATGGGATGATTCAAGCTTTCTTGTAGAACGGATAAGATGGTTACCCTCTTATTGTTATAAAACGAGAGATGTTTATATATATATATATATATATATATATAATTAAGGTAATATCAATAAAGAAAAATAAACAGAAAATGACAAAACGTCTTAAAGAAACGAGAGAAAAAGATTTGACAATTAGAAAGTAATGATTATATTTGCTGGGGATTAGGGATGCAGATGAGGGTATAAGAGGAAACCTGCGGCCAATGTCAGATTCGATGAAGGTTTAAAACTTAGACTTTTAACCAATCCAATGTCAGTGATATTTAATGCAATAGACAGATATTTTAATTGGCATAAAGGTCATAAATGCATCTATCTATCTGTATGAAAGATAGTCCTCGAGATGTCATAAATTTGGAAATTAGAGGCTCCATTTTAAATGCATAAAATCAAATTCTATTTGATCAAAAACTTTTTATTTTTTCATAAATCTAAAATTTTAAATCTGAAAATATTTCTATTACTTTACATGGTCATTACTCGGGAGTGTAGATGATAGAGTATAGGGAAAGACTGTATTGAAATGAGAAAAATAAATTTTTTTCTCCCCCTTACTCTGTATTGATTACCGTAACCTAAAATTTTTGTACTATGAAAATATTACCGAATGCAATTTAGATGTGAGACTAATATTGCAAACTAAATAAGTTATTAAAAACTCTTTTTCCAAATTTGTTTGAAGTACACATAAAAAAGATCAAGACATCTAGGGAAAAATCAAAACAAGAAAGAATATGCCTTGGGATAATCAAATGATATAGTTTAGGTATACATCCAAGTCAAAGTTGCTTACAGAAATAAAAAAATAATAATGCAACATTTTTTATCAAAATTATTAATTGTATAGAATAACACAGATTAAATATCATGTTTATGAGTATGAATAGTCTAATTAAGGTGTTAAACATGAGAAAAAAGATAAGTTAATCATTTCATTTAAAAGTTTGTATATGAACTTAATATTCGTCAAACCATGGTTTAATCAAAATTTCTACTACAGTGCAGTCTAACAAATATTAATTTCAATTAAGATTTTCAGCAGATTTTTTTTTCTAAATTATAGTAATAAAAACTAAACAAAAGTTGCTATTTTTTATCCTGGGCTCCGGCAATTTCTCCATTTTTTAACAAATATAACATTCTCATGGAAATTACGCAATGTGAACAATGCTTCGGTTTTACCCATCTGTCAATTCCATCTTTGACCTCCGAACCATACTCTTATAAATATTTAAGACTGACAGAGCAAGAGTGCTTCACCAGAGAAGAGGAAGGTTAGTGACTAGGAGATTACCAAAATGGCATCACCGTTATCTTCCCATTTGTTTAGCATTGAAATTGATTTCCTGTTTGTTTTTTAATTCGCAGAATGACGGTGGCGGTGGTAGTTGCGGTAGTGGCGATTTTGATTTCTTGTAGTCTGCAACCAATCGGAGGATTGGCCGGCGATCAGAAGCTGAGGTTTGGGAGAGATGGGGAGTTTAAGATACTACAGGTGGCGGATATGCACTATGCCGATGGGAAGGTAACGCCTTGTGAGGATGTGCTGCCGAGTCAAGTGGCTTTTTGCTCTGACCTTAACACTACTTCCTTTATTCGCCGCATGATTCTTGCTGAGAAGCCCCATCTCATCGTCTTCACTGGTATTCCCTTTTCAATTTGTTCAGTTTTTTAATTAATGGGTTTAATTAATTTCTATTTTTTTACAAGAAATTGCTTTTGTTTTCATGTGGGTTGTATTCAATTTCAGTAGGTCTAATTATATGCCATATTTGACAGGGGATAACATCTTCGGATTCGACGCAACAGATGCAGCGAAATCGTTGAATGCTGCGTTTGCTCCGGCAATTTCATCGAACATCCCTTGGGCTGCTATTCTGGGTAACCATGACCAGGAATCCACCCTTTCCAGGGAAGGGGTAATGAAGCATATTGTTGGGTTGAGAAACACTCTATCTCAGCTCAATCCATCAGAAGCACACATAATTGATGGTTTCGGTAACTATAATCTTGAAGTCGGCGGAGTTGAGGGCTCTAGTTTTGAGAACAAATCTCTTCTGAATCTTTACTTCCTTGACAGTGGTGATTATTCCACAGTTCCTTCTATTCCTGGCTATGGTTGGATCAAACCTTCTCAACAGTTCTGGTTTCAACGCACTTCTGCAAAGCTCAGGGTACCACTCCTTCCTACCCTTTGATCGATTTGATCGATTAGTGTACAGCCTAATCATGTGCTAAACAGCCTATTATTTCTTCGCTACGTGTGCATTAAGTATTCAAGGTTATTTTAGGTATTTTGTTTCTGTATTAGGTTGTTTTAGTATACTCACTATATAAATGATACTGGGAAAGAGTTCCTCAGCAGTTGTGGATCCAACTGCCGAGGGCAGTTTGCTCCCTTGGGGACGTCCAATCTGATCGAGACCGGCTCACAAGAGATTAAACTGAAAAGGAAAAAGAAATTGTTTTTAATATTTTTTGCGGTTGGCAGACAACCCCAATCTAGGATATTAGGAGGCTGGTTCTGGTTTGTGAAAATAAAGAGAAAAGTAAAGATTGAGACATCGTCTTGTAAATTTATTCTTCTCGATCATGGTGAAAAACCTGCAGCTATCAAGTGGACGAAACTCTCACGTTAAGTGTGAACCGCCATGAATCTAGAAATCAACTAGTAGAGGATTAAGGCTTTTTAATCGTGAACATTTACTCGATTCGTGATTATATGCTCTGATTATACAAGTTGTCTTTTCCCTGCAGAGAGCATACATGAACAAGCCACAAGCACAGAAATCACCAGCACCAGGACTAGCTTACTTCCACATCCCATTGCCAGAATTTGCCAGTTTTGATGCATCAAACTTCACAGGTGTGAGACAGGAAGGCATTAGCTCTCCTTCAGTGAACTCAGGTTTCTTCACAACCATGGTGGAAGCTGGGGACGTAAAGGCGGTTTTCACCGGGCATGATCATCTCAATGATTTTTGTGGCGATTTAACAGGGATACAACTGTGTTATGCTGGAGGGTTTGGGTATCATGCATATGGAAAAGCTGGATGGTCAAGGAGAGCAAGGGTGGTGGTGGCTAACTTGGAAAAAACAGGAAAAGACAGTTGGGGAGATGTCAAGTCGATTAAAACATGGAAACGTCTTGATAATCAATTTCTCACTGCTATTGATGGTCAGGTCCTCTGGAGCAAAAGCTTTTCTGGTAAGGTTTAAGAAGCATTTCTAATCCTCTTCTAGTTTCAACTCTTTGCCAAATATTTGTAAGAAAAACAGACCTTCCTGAGGCTGGAAATGGTCTAATGTGTGATTTTGAGCTGCAACCTTGTGGCTGCCATTGTATTACATTTTCAAATCTCATCTTTTTTAAGACGGTGGTAAGGGGCTGTTTGGTATAGTTCATTTAGGATTGCAATCATCTTGTAATTCTTCTGTAATTGAATTACGACATTTGTTTCGAGTAATTTTTAAATTAGTTAGCAATCTTATTCTATTTAGTTCATGATTCACACAGATTTATAACGAAATTATGTGTACCAAGCATAACAATCACAAATCGTCATATGTTATTCTATAGATTATCATGTACAATTAAAACATATCAATCATGTTTTGGTATCAATTCAATTGCCATCAATTTAATTACAATGGTCATTTTCTAGATTTCACATATCAAATAGTTAATAAAATCATTTCACCGTCTGTAGAGAAAAAAATAATACATTATTGCTGCCCACATTTTGCTAGTTGTTTAGGCTATTGCTATACTCATTGAACAATCGAATGCTTTTTCTTTACAACAATCAATTACGGGGTTTCCTTTGCCTGCATGTGTAGTGCTTGTTTTTGAATTAGACATTTGTTTTTGCTTCTACTGTCATATTTTCATCAACTGTTTTCTTTAATTTGCATTTTTTTCTATATTTGAATTGAACAGGTGGGCGGAGTAAGAAACAAATCCGCCGCAATTGAATAACCTGCATTTGCACAACAGTACGCTTCTGCAAGTTGGCAAACTATCGTATCATTGAAATTTTTCATTCTTTTTTTCTCATCTAACAAAGTTGCTTGAGAATTTTGGAAGGTATACGTATCAACGAACTAGTGAAAATGTAGTTGAATAATTGTACTGCCATGTAAAATCTTGCATGTTCTGAATGGCATTCGGTCTGATTGAAAAGCAATAATTCTATTATTTAGATTGTCAACATAGGGAGTGAGCCACAGTTGCGTCAGGTCAAGGAGATGTTTAAGTGTTTTGAATGAAGAATGGAAAACTTTACAAAGCCGGGAAATTATTCCCGGCATTGATGCTGGGTTATTGTGGCTCTTAGATTATTTTTGGAGCAATCTGTGTCACACAAAGTCCAGCAGGTAACAAACTTTTTTTTGTTCACTAAATACGTACTAGGGTTCACCAAATATGTACTAGGGTTCACCAAATATGTATTGAGGTTCACCTAATACGTAATGTGGTTCACCTAATACGTAATGTGGTTTGCCAATTACTTAGTGGGGTCACCAAATACGTACAAAATAATATCTCTTGGAGGGGTTTACCAAATACGTACTGGGGTTCACCAATTACGTAATGAAGTTCACCAAATACGCACAAATTAATAATTCTTGGAGAGATTCACCAAATACGTACTGGAGTTCACCAATTACGTAATGAGGTTCACCAAATATGTACAAATTAATAATTCTTAGAGGGGGTTCACCAAATACGTACTGGGGTTCATCAATTACATACTGAGGCTCACCAATTACACCAAATACAAATAAATTAATAATTTTTAGAGGGATTCACCAAATACCTACTAGGGTTCACCTAATACGTAGAGAGGTTCACCAATTATATAGTGGGGTTCATCAAATACATACTGAGGTTCATCAATTATGTAGTAGGGTTCACCAAATATGTATACAATAATATTTTTTGGAGGGGTTCACCAAATACGTGCTAGGGTTCACCAATTACGTAATGAGGTTCATCAAATACGCACAAATTAATAATTCTTAGAGAGGTTCACCAAATACGTACTGGAGTTCACCAATTACATAGTGAGGTTCATCAAATACATACTGGGGTTCATCAATTACGTATTAGGGTTCACCAATTACATAGTAGAGTTCATTAAATACGTACAAATTAATAATTCTTGGTGGGGTTCACAAAATACATACTGGGGTTCACCAAATACATACAAATTAATAATTATTGGAGGGGTTCATCAAATACGTAATGGGGTTCACCAATTACCTACTGGGGTTCACCAATTATGTGGTGAGGTTCACCAAATACGTACAAATTAATAATTCTTGGAAGGGTTTTACAAATTACGTACTATGATTCATCAAATATGTACAAAATAATAATTCTTGGAGGGATTCACCAAATACATATTGAGGTTCACCAATTACGTAGTGGGGTTCACCAATTATGTACAAATTAATGATTCTTTTAGGAGTTCACTAAATACGTAATGAGGTCCACCAAGTACGTACTGTCGTTCACAAATTACGTACTGGGGTTCACCAATTACGTACAGATTAATAGTTCTTAGAGGATTTCACCAAATACGTACTCGAGTTCATCAATTACGTACTGTGATTCACCAATTACATAGTGGAGTTCACCAAATGCATACTGAGAGTTCACCAATTATTTAATGGGGTTCACCAAATACGTACAAAATAATAATTCTTGGAGGGGCTCACCAAATATGTATTAGGGTTTACCAATTATGTAGTGTGGTTCACCAAATACGTAAAACTTAATCGTCATACCTAATAGGTGAATCGCCTATCTTTAGCCTCTAAATGACATCTTGAAGGTGCTAGCTTCATCTTCAAAGCCAAGCGCTACACTAGTTTTATGCCTCCAATCGTCTGTTTCATTCCTAAACGCCATGTATAAATAGACGATCGCCAGTCTCCCTCCCAATCGCCAGTTTTTGGGACTTAATCGTCATTTATATGGCTCTAATCGTCATTCTTCACAATCAACCGTAAAATTAATATTTTTGTAATTATTTACCATACACCGGGAAAACCACTGATAAAAATAGAAAATCTCGTTATTTCAATGCAAACATTCATGATTCTCACTTATTATGTGAAATTAGATTGAATTAATTAAGGATTCCTGATACAATTGAAGATTTATTCATAAACTCGTTAAAAGTTGACATTGATAATGTTGTTGTGCTTTTCTGGCAATTATCGAGCGAGACAGGTTTTCACCATTTATGATTATAGGTCATGATATTATGATGGTCGGTAAATCCTATTTATCAGTTTGACGAACATGTATAACTTTCAAGATCAGATTCTATCTTTAAATCGAACATATCCGCTAAAAGTTCAAAATTTAAAATTTTAACCTTTTATTTTATAAATTATAACCCCATAAAATTTAAAAAATACCCTATTTACGTTTTAATTTATAAGCATATAAATATATTTTATTTTTATTTATCCATCCAAGTTTTTAAAAAGTATAATAGAGAGTATTGAGAATAAATATCTGTGCGTCTGGCATTTGGGGCCTAAACGTGACCAACAGACCCTAAACATAGTCGTGGTAGGCGATTCACCATGACATGCATTTGAGGCCCGCCGGGCACGTTTGGGACCAAATGCTATAGTAACAGGCATTTGGCCCTCTCCTAGTGACGTGGGCCTCAAACGTGACCAGCAGGCTCTAAACGCCAATCTTGAATAGCGACTTACCATGTAATGATGGCGTTTAGGTCTCCATTGTGACGTTTGGCCCTAGTGTGGCGTTTAGGGCCTCAATACCATCGGTTTTATGTACTTGTTTTGATACACTTAGTTATTCTCATGCACTTAGCCATATTTTTACACTTAGACATACATATTAATTTCACACAATTACCCTTTTCATGTACTTGTAAATTCTATATATCTCTCTCATAAAATCATGGATTACATTTATCTTTTTCACACACTTAATTATTTTTACACACTTAGCTATATTCACAAACTTGGTCATTTTCACACACTTAACAATTTTCGTACACTTAGTCATTTTCACACATAGTCATTTTCATGTCTCGTTTTCACACATTTTCACAAACTTAGTTAGACACTTAGTCATATTTTCATTATTTACTTTTCCATTTTCACTTACTTGTTTGGATGAAACTTAACTATTTCCATGTACTTAACTATTTTCACGTACTTCACTAGAGATACATTTTAGATGAACCCCAAGAATATTCTTTTTTACATTTTGGTGAACCTCTTTATACCGGTGATTTTATTACATTCAATAGTGGTTTTTGTGTCTATACCGGCGGTACTAGTGGTATATTTTAGTGAACGCCAAGAATATTCTTTTTTACATTTTGGTGAACCCCTTATATCCGCGGTTGTTTACACAAGTAAGCACATTAATCATATTAATCACATACACTTAACTATTTTTAATCACATACACTTAACCATTTTAATCACACACACTTAACTATTTTTAGACACTTAACCATTATACATATAGTAATTTTCATATATGAAAATTGTCATTTCCATGACTTGATCATATCACAAATTAGTTATTTTTAAACATGAGTCATATTTTCATTCTCCACTTTTCCATTTTCACGTACTTATTTTGATGGAACTTAACTATTTTCACGTATTTAATCATTTTCACAAGGTAGCTTTTCATAAAAATGTTGATGCACTTTACTATTTTTATACACTTAGTCATTTCACATCCTTAATAATTTTTTCTAGGGGTGTAAGGAAAACCGACCAAACCGTAAGAACCGACCCGGATCGGACCAAACCGCATCAGTTCGGGCGGTTTTGTCACTTCTGACGGTTCGGTTCAGTTCTAGGAGTAGAAAAATAGGATGGTTCAGTCGAATGTTCAGTTTTTATGAAAAAACCTCACTGAACCGAGCTGAACCGCACTTCCATATAAGCCCATTTGCTTTAATTCCCCCCTTCACTTCACGCAGTCTCACCCTCTTTATCAGTTAGCCTTATTTCTCTCTTTATTTCTGTTTCTTTCTCTCAATGTCTCTCACTTTTTCTGTCTATCTATATGTGTGTCTTTAGGACCTAAATTGTATCTTTCTTTCCATATATTATCTGTTGTTTCTGTAAATATTTTGTATTTTTAGTTGAAATGAAAATCTGTCAAAAACTTAGTTGAAATTGATGTTAGTTTTGTATGTGTTTCTATTTGGTTGAGATTAGTTAGAAATTAGGTTGGGATTTGGTTGAAATTTGATGAATTTTTCTACTTTGCTTTTCATCTTACGGTTCGGTTCGATTTTTATTATTTTGTAGCGGCAGTTTTGGTTTTTGAATATTGTGCGATTCGGTTGCTAATTGTGTAAAATAGTATGTTTGATTCGGCTCGGTAAAACCCCTTAAACCGAGCCGAACCAAACCGCTTACACCCCTAATTTTTGCACTTGGTCATTTTCACACCCTTAGTAATTTTTTTCAATTTTCCATTTTCATGTACTTGTTGATGGAACTCACTTCTTGATCGTCGACCCATTCTGTCACTAACTATTTTCATGTACTTAATCATTTTCACATGGTAGCCCTTTTCAATACAAGTGTTTTGATGCACTTTGCTATTTTTTTACACGTAGTCGTTTGCACATTCGATTACGAAATAACGATTGTCACGTACTAATCTCATTGTAAATCGTTATGAAATAATAACTCGTTACCAAATAAAATAAATTTAATTGAGAATTTCCTTTAAAAAGTACTATCTTAAACTCTACAAAACACTTTTAACTTACATCTTGGATGTAACACAAATACAAATCCATTATACTATCTTTTTAATAATTGCTTCAGCTGCATCGTTTCATTCCAAGTTGTAATGTGTCTCTCATATCCAATTTGTACTAGAGGTTCTTCCATTTCTTCATTTGAAACCTGCATTTCAACAATGTTCTAAGTAGGCACATAATAGTTGATTCATTTAATATACTCTTTGTAGATATCCTTACATTTCATCAATTCAGATAAGACCTTGGTGAAGGTCATATGCACGATTGCTCCCTGGAGTAACATAATGATTGTTGTCTTAAAATTCTCGATTTCTCGATATAAACATTTACAATTTTTTAGCCAAACTAACAGCTCACTAATGGTTTATAGATGAAAAGTTATATTTGATAGTAAACGATAAGATGAAGGTTATAAATGATGAAAATAATAGTCGGTGGTTATAAATGACAGCAACTTGACAGTCCAAGAGACCAATTTATAGTTTTCTCTTTTTATTTGATTATAAGCATTGAATGTTAAGAGATTTTTACGTTTGGGATTTTTTCTCTCAGGTCTGTGTCAAACATCATCAATTCATCAATTTTACTTTGTTTCTTCATGAGTTTAGATTTTCGTGTGAATCTAACCTCCATGTGAAAAATAGTAAGTTTAGCATCTAGCCCAAACAGAAACTCAGGGAGCATCCACATCAACCAAGTTGATAGAGTTTTTAAATGTGTTAGATAATAGGACCATATAGAAATATTTGTCAAAGTTAAAAGGACTAAAGTCGTTTAGTTTAAAAGTTACAAAATCGCATAGAAACGTTTGTGAAAGTTAAGGGACAAAAGTAAACTTTTCCAAAAAAATTTAGGGGCTGGGTGGAGAGAAATTATTATGAGAGAGATGAAGTAAAACAAAATTAATTAGAATAGTGGACATCAATAATCTAGTACATTTATAACCACATCTAAAACAAATAATATGAGAAATTAGCAAACATTTACCCTAATCTCGATCTCAAAAATTTATCCTAAATCTCGATGACATCCAAATTCTTTTACCCTAATATATATTTTCACTATTTACATACAAACAAATAATCGTGTGGACCGGTTCTTGGTATTCTTATTTTCTTTAAGAAAATCTTAGATCTTGCAATTTAGTTTGTGGATTTATATTAGCCCATACCACTAGTGGATTCAGAGTTTCTTTCAAATGCCATACCATGTAAAGCAGCAACAAGTATTTTTATACCGCGTTAGTTAATTTGTAAGAATACATGTATTTTTATGTCTTTTATAACCCCTAATAATTCAATCACTAATCACTAAAACAAATATGACAAAATTCATCTTGCAAAAGAAGATTTCAAAAGAAATTGAAAAAAGATGAAACCTTTAACAAGATAGAACCTACAAAGAGGAAGGAAGAAGAACTTGGGTCTGCTCGCGAACGAAGAGGAAGAAGAACTCGAGTCTACTCGTGAATGAAGAGGAAGAAGAACTCTGCAGAAATGGAGCGGAGGAAGAAGAACTCTGAAAAAAAATAGTAGATTTTGTGAACGATGGATGAGGAAGAAGAAAGAAATGGTGGAATTAAGGGTATTTTGGGGATTTAATCCCACGTGGCAGCTGGGTTACTTAAAAAGCTGATGTGGCGTTAAACTACTTGTCACGTAATGCCACATAGACATACCGTGACAGACCGTTATTATTTTTTAAGCGGAGGTGTTACGAAAGGTATAACGTGAATGTAAAATATAACTGTAGAGTTTATTTTAAAATTTTTTTAAGTGTAGGGTCTAAAATAAAAATGACCCCAAACTGTAGAGGACAAAACTATAGTTTACCCTAAATATAATTCAACTATTTTTGTTCTTCTCTAAACCAAACTTCAAAATCATTGACATTCATGTTTTCTCCAAACATCAACTAAGTCAGACCAATGTAGACGTATATCCGACTGAATTCAGGATTTGCATATATTAATGATTTGAGAAATAATATTAGATATTACCTGATCTTGCATTTTTTATCACCCACCACCCATCGATTCAAAAAATGCATCGAATGACTAAACAAATGAATGTGGTCTTGTCATCTAGTAAAAAAGCACACTCAAAAATGTCTTTTTTTTATTCTAATAATGATTGACACCTACAAATGACGCATGTATTATATTTATTTGTTATAACAATCATTTTCGGTGAAACTAGCACTGCTTGAGCCCCTAGACTCATTGGCCATCAATGAATATGTTTGAATTATGCTAATACCTACATAAATCATAGTTTGTATGATACATTTTTTAGCATCTGGAATTTTACGACCATGCCTCAAAAGTTATCTTTTTTCTAGCCTAGCAAACTCATGTTTGTGTAGGATTAAATATAACTTTCCAATGTACTCCTTATATTTCTTCAATTCACTTCTGAAATGAGTAACTATCACCAAATAAATGATAATAAGTTGGTAACAAAGTCTATTTTATTTCCTTTCAAGTAAAAACAATCTTACAACAATAATTATTAACAAAAAGACAAATCTAATTCATAAAAAGTAAAAATGTTTCACATATAATATATCTCGCAACAAATAAGTAACAAGATAAATAATTTATAATGATGAAAATTTTAGTTATTGAAAAATGTTTGCAAACTAGAGTTTTAGAACTCTTTAATTTTTCATAGCATGTTTATATTGTAATCTGAAGTAGGGGCGGAGCAATTAAGAGTGTTCACGGATCGGTTCGGTCAGTTTTTGAAAAAAAAATCAAACTAAAAGTTTTGGTTAGGATGTATATTAAACCGAACCGAACTGTAAATCTTATATGAACCAAATCGAATTGAACCGAGCAACGTTTTAGTGTTGACTATAGAACATTTTTTATTTTTGTCCTTTTCTTTTTAGTTTTGACCCTACTAATGTTTTTAATTATAACCTTATTAAATTTCTTAAGTTTTAGACTTTCTTATTTTCATTTTTAATCTTACTAATTTTATTTTTAACCTCTAAACTAAAACCCTAAAATCCCTAAAAACCCCAATTCCCTCAAATCTCCCTACCCAACCAAGCCATCCTCCCCGACCGTGCAAATCGACGACGACTGGACTGGCAACTCCGTCCGAGACTCCGAGAGACTCCGAGCAAATAGACGGCCAGGCGTGCAGGTCTCTCTCTCTCTCTCTCTCTCTCTCTCTCTCTCTCTCTCTCTCTCTCTCTGCAAATCCTCCTCTGGAATCTGGAATCTGGAATCCTGGATGTTTTCTCTCTCTGCAAATCCTCCTCTGGAATCTGGAATCTGGAATCCTAAATGTTTTACTTAGTTTATTTTTTCGAGTTTTGATGGAACTTTCTATCTATGTTTTGCGTTGAATTCGAGCGGCTATTTACTGTGTTTTCGGTATTTTTACTTAATTTATGATTATAAGGAATCCGTGTTTTCGGCTTATTACCGTGTTTTCGGCTATTTACTGTGTTTTCGGCTATTTACTGTTTCTGAGTTTTAAAGATCCATAATACTATATCCATGAATTAAACCATCCATTTGATTTCATTGAAGGTTCCAAACAAACAAGAGGCTAACCAAAGCAAGCATTTTCTACTGCATCACCTCCGAAATTCTTTCAAAACACAGCCTGTACCCTAATAAAAATTTCATATAACGAATCAAATTCTGTCACAATCAACACCAACTAACAAAGGGCTCGAATGGAAGAATTCTTCCATTCCAGTGAGCAAAACAAAATCTTCCACCCAAAAGAATACAAATAAAAAATAAATGGAGCTTACCTAATCCCATAAGAATTTGAGGCAAAGTCCAATGTATGAAATGTAAAATACGGTTCTGGAAAATTTCATCATATAGTACCTTGATTCAACCTGATACCAAGAAAGTTAAACCTGAATTTAATAAGTAGTTTTCGAATGCAGTTTTATATCTTGGTATTTCTCTCTCTCAAACATATGTGTATGTGTATACGCATGTATATTATGATAATATAAAATACACCGTTAACAGAAATAGGAGCGGAACCAGTGACCCTACTGAACCTGAGTCCTGGCTCCGCCCCTGATTCGAAGGAAGAGAACCAATACAATCGAACCGAACTGTTGTAGTTCGGTTCATGTAAGATAAAACGGTGTGTTTCGGTTCGTTGATTGATAGAACCTCTCGGCTCGGTTCGCTTTTGGAGGCAATAAACGACCGAGCGGAGTGGACACCCTAGAAGTGAGTTGCCAAATACCTTGCTTCATCATCTTCCACATAAAACCCTAGAGCGGGGAAAATCAAGTCTGAGCTGGGATCATGCTGTAACAGTTTCATCAACAATGGTGGGGAAGAGGAAAAAGAGCGAGAATGTGGATTACGATGAGGATGTGGAGCAAAACAAGAAGATGAAGAAGGAAGAGACGGAAAAGAAGGAAAAGAAGAGTGAGATACTCCCATCTATGATAAAGAACAAGGAGAAGAGGTCCCAAGTGCATGCGAAGCTCAAGCATCAGAAAAAGCTCGAGAAGCGCAAGAATGTCAAGGCTCGCGATGCCGCTGAGAAGAGGGCTCTTGAGCTCGGCGAAGAGGTCATTCCTCACCTTTAATTTAACTCACTTTTTTTACATGAATTACTCAAGTATAGAATTTTCATTTCTTTTTCCGTCATGTTTTTGCTTTGCAGCCTCCCCCGAAGAAGATTCCTCGTACTATCGAGAACACTAGGGAGTTAGATGAGACTGTTTGCAAGCCAGACGATGAAGAGGTTCTTTGTATTTTCCTCTCTTTTCATTTGATATCTTCTTTTTTCCAAGTCTTAAGAGGACCTTGCAATTCTTATGCGTTGTTTTGAAATTTAATTCCTTTTTTATAGCTGCGATAAACTACTTATTACTGGTGCTGCTTGTCATTGAATTGATTAGTTTTTATAATTTTATTTGCAGCTATTTGCTGGGAATGATGCTGATGAGTTTAGTTTGGTTTTAAAGCGGGAGTGTGCTCCCAAAGTTTTGATTACTACTTGCCGCTTCAATTCTACCGTATGTTATCTCTACCACATTTAACTTTTACCATACCAATCACCTTAGCCCTGGCAGCCATGATATTAACTAGTCTAATTGTCTGCATTTCATTTTATTTCAATTTGTTAACTAATTAATGTTATTTTGGTTTGCATTTTACTCTGTTTTTGCAGAGGGGACCTGCTTTCATCTCAGAGCTACTCTCGGTGATTCCCAATGCACATTACTATAAGAGAGGAACCCATGACTTGAAAAAGGTTCTAAGTTTTTATTTGGGAACGACAACTTTAAAAGATCAAACAGCTTTAACATCTTAGTTATTTTTATTGGTTGCAGATTGTAGAGTATGCAAACAAGAAGGATTTCACTTCCATAGTAATTGTTCACACCAACAGGAGGGAACCAGGTTCGTTGTAATTGTTACTGAGGCTTATGTAGAATTTCTACTGTAGAATGTTGGCTACCTATTTGAGCTCTCAAACTTTTCTGCCTTTTGCTCTTGTGGTGGCTGTCTTTAGATGCTCTTTTAATTGTTGGCTTACCTGATGGTCCAACTGCCCATTTCAAGCTCTCAAATCTTGTTTTGCGGAAGGATATTAAGGTTTGTTGTTCTGACTCCAACAAGAAAATAAGCTTTGTGCTATAGTTGAATTGTTTCTATTCAGCCACTTTTTTTCTCTTAAAGTTCATTGCATATTTATGTTATTGCACCTTGCCTTCCCCTGGTTTGTTGCAGAATCACGGAAATCCAACCAGTCATGAACCTGAGCTTGTTTTGACAAACTTCACGACACGCCTTGGTCATCGTATTGGAAGGTTGCATCCAGTCTACATATGTTTTTACTTCTAACTGCTTGATAAATTATTTGAGACACTGATGAAAAAATTAAATTATTGGAGACGGAACTATTACTTCAGAAGAAGCCAGTCGATTTCTCATTGTTGATTTGTTTGGTTCAGATTATTCCAGTCTCTTTTTCCACAAGATCCAAACTTCCGTGGTCGACGAGTCGTAACTTTCCACAATCAGCGGGATTTCATATTTTTCCGGCATCATCGGTGTGGCATTAAAGCTTTCTAAGTTATAAAATTGTAATTTTATTTTTTTAATAGGATTTGGTTCCTTGTCTATAATTTCTGTTATCATATTCGTAGGTATATTTTCGATAGCAAGGAACTTAAACAGGCTGACACCAAAAGTAAGAAGTCCAAGGATACCAAGGGTGAGAATGTGTCTAGAGAGAAACTAATAACACGCCTTCAGGTAATTTTGTTCATTTTACTTGGTTTTGTTTCTGCTATATGTATAAATTTTTTATCATGATCTAGTGCCTTCCACTATTTTAGCCCATTCCTTAAATCCATTAACCACATGTTTAGCGCACTTCACAAGTGACAGCTTCAGACAGCATAATGATGAAAGCAGTTTTCTATCATACTGATTGATTGTAAGTCTGTGCAATCATTTAAAATTGTTGTAAATTTGGTTACAAATATGCAGGAATGTGGCCCTCGTTTTACGCTAAAGCTTATTAGTCTTCAGCATGGGACATTTGATACTAAAGGCGGGGAATTCGAATGGGTTCACAAGGTAGTCTCTTTTTTAGTATCAGTAAGGTTGGTCCTGTTACAACCAAAATAGTGACATGACGAAAAATATGTTTAGGACTCCACCCTAACCTGCTTTTCCTTGCCTCTAACTTGTTTTGTCTTTGAACGTCAGCCTGAAATGGACACTAGCCGAAGGAGGTTTTTCTTGTGACATGCTTTGGACACTGCTTCAAGCTTTTTATCATAAAATCAGACTTTCTCTGTTGAAGTGTATGCTGACAAGAAGAATGTTGAGCTACGTTTTGATTCTCCCTCAAAAGGCTGGACAATTGACCCATAAATTTTGTATTGAGCTTTCGAATTTTTTCTCATTTTTTTAAGACCTTGTAGCAAATATTGGAAAATGGAATATTTTATATTTATGATATATATTCTTGATCATCACATCTTTTCTATTTTGTTTATTGTGTAAAATATTGAATGACATTGTTTAATCCTAGTACAAGCCCATTTGACCATATGGAGGCATATTAGTACAAATACACCTCCAAAAGTAGCAGCTTGTAACATTGACCTTTCCAATGGGGAGTTCTTTGTTAGATAAATGCAATCCAGGGTTATCAAGATCCAACTTAAACTTTCAAGCAAGGACTTAAATAGCATTCTTTTGCCTGTTTTGCTCCCAGTTAGTCTACAGATGATCCTCAAACAGAGAGCACCCACAACCAAAAATGTGGTTGGTGACCACCCCCTGTAAGAAACCAATGTTCCTCCAACAACCAAGACATCTTTCCGACACACACATGACGGGCACTCGCCAGAAAAGGATGAAGACATCAAAGCATCAAAACCAGTATAGTAAGGTAAGAGAATAGAATTTAGGTATAAGCTTGCATGAATAATTCCAGATATTGTTGATGCCTCAGAGAAAGCATACTTGATATCATGGTCGGCTCCACTGTCAAAGGAGAGTGCAGAAATGTAAACCAGTTGGAGGATTGCTGGACCAATCTGTGAGAGAGGAAACATGGTATTGATCCTATGGCCTTTGGCTAAGGCCAAAAGGATTACTGGGAGAGAAACTGGACCAGATGGTATGAGGTATTTTTTTGACTGATTAGGACATTGTTTTCCATTCCTTGATATATCTATTACCATAATGACAAGGCTTGCCAGGTATGTTGCTGTTGTGAAGGAAAATACCGAAATGTCTACCGCAGGCGGATAATTTCCGGGGTAAATACTGTCGCAGTAGTAGTGATAAGGGCAGTTGATTGGATCCATGGTTTCTTCTACTTGCCATCTTATGCATTGAAAGAATGTTAACCTGATGTCTTCCAGATTCCATTCAGCTTGAATTGCTTGATCATTTGAATGCAGGAATTGCCCATTCATTTTGTTGTGTCAAGTTCTTTTGTTTCTTGATAGTTGTGTTCAAGTGTATATTTGATTCAGTATATAGAATCATGAACCTTTTGTTTGTTGAGACGTTTCAACTTGAGCTGAATTGGATGAAGAAAGATGAACTAATTTTTATTTATCAATTCTTTGCCCATAAATTGTTTGTATTTATTTATCTTCTTTGTTTGAGCTTAATAAATCAAAGGTCATGCTTTTGTTTCAAACGTATGGAATATGTGAAGGAGTACTTTTCATATGATAAGGCTGGAACTAGAAGCAAATGAAATTTTCATGAGAAAGTGATTGCCAGTCAGGTGGGTATGGATGGAATGAGGCTTGAAGTTGAGGCAGCTTGATCCCAAAGGCATGTTTGGTAGGTGATTGATTAATATGTTTTTCCGTCTGCAAATGGTGTATTTCGGCACATCTTTGATTCCCTATTTTACGGTAGCGATCAGGATTTTGCCAACTTTGATCGCAAGCATCCACCTGCACGCACACGGGTAAATCTACAGTATCGGCTGGTATGGTATCATTTAAATAATGTGCTGTTAACAATGAGGTACCTACAAAATATTTGTAATACCCTATTGTGCTTACTTAAAATGTCATCCTACCTCATTCAACACATTTTAAGTATTATATCACACGCTTAAGATACTAATGGTATCATACGGTCCCGTACCGCGACTTACCCATATATATGTTGAGTTAGGCCTAAACTGTCCATTTAAAACTGATATGATGATCCAGCTTAGTCCAAGAGAGTTGACACGGAATCTTAATGAGATTAACACTGAATAGAAGATGTGCTAGAAGACACTAACATTGAACATACGAAAAAAGAGAATTACAAATCACACTCATAGTTTTCTTTCTTTGTCATTTATAACCTTAAAGTTTTATTTATATTATTTATAACCCTCAATTAAATTTTTGATACAATTTAACAATCCTGTCACAATCCACTTCTCATCCTTAAGGTCT
The DNA here is from genome assembly GCA_003255025.1 of Datisca glomerata. Lineage (NCBI taxonomy): Eukaryota > Viridiplantae > Streptophyta > Magnoliopsida > Cucurbitales > Datiscaceae > Datisca > Datisca glomerata. Next base: position 2,252,211 of record QANY01012604.1, on the reverse strand, counting down.
TGTTTGGTCACAGTACTGGACAATATCAAAAGACATGATAATATTATTTTAGTGTTGTTTTGTATTTGAGTTGACAGTCTATCTGGGTTAACTAATACGGTCAAATTAAATAGTACTTTTGTCATCGTATTAGTTAATACGATCTTGATCACTGAAACTCGGTAGGACTAAGAGTAAAACAAATTCTCGCTCCAGATTGGAAAGTTTTGAAAGTTCAGGATGATTTTAAAATATTTTAAATCTTCTTATTAATAAAATGGAAAGAATATTTTATTTTTTTAATTTTAATATGAATGTTAGGATTTTTAGGGTTTGAATTTTCTTTTGATAGACTTTGTTTCACATATTTATTTAATATTCACATTTTATTCAATATGAATGTATCTATTAATATTGTGGAATGAATGGTCTACTTGAAATTAAGATTTTTTTCTGATCGGAAATACAAAATAAGATGTAGATTCAGAATGATGAAGGATGATCTTACAGTTCAGTACTATCATGTGTCAAATAGTGTCTAAATAGTACAGTTTTTTAATTAATACACCACCAAAGATTGGACTGCACTATTAATCTAATATAATATAATACAATCCAGTCTAATCTATTAGATTTAATATAGTATTATTTTGATTATCGAAAAAGATCAGATGTGGTTTCAAGCTTTAATTTTTTGTTGAAAAGAAATTTCTCTTAGGGCTTAGGTGCTATATTGTCCAAAACAAGTTTCCTCAAAATTCCTAAATCAACTTTCATCAAAGCCCTACATCTAAGCGCATTCAATTTTTCAATCCCTTTTGCAAAACAAAAGTAACCGGTGGTCTAATATAGTGAAATTAAGAGTGGAAGTAAGCCATTTACCGAACTTATTGTCACGTTTATCAATCACCATCTTCATTTACGAAATCAAAAAGGTTAGGAGAAGTGATATTGGTTAACTCGAAAAACATAAATATACCTTTTTATCAAAGAATTAAAACCTAAACGATGTTGTCTAGGACCCTTCTAAATGGATAAAAACCGATTGTGACAATTATTAAATTATTTGAAAAATGTAACTTCAAAATCGTAAATGATAAAATGAAATAAAATTTCAGGATCATAAATGACAGACGATCTAAACTATGAGCTGTGGTTTCTATCCTTTCCCATTTGCATTTTAGTTGAGTGGATTCTGTTCCACTAGCGTTTGAAAAGGTTATGTTCTTTAGATCAGAGTTTCCCCTTTATCCATTTACGACTAGACTGGACTAGCATGGTCCATATTCAAATCATATTCCAAAATGATAGGTTGATAGAACAAGATATTCGTCCAAAAGAAATTGGTATGGAGAATTTCGACGTGGATAAATCTTGTGCATAACAAATGGATCAAGAAGGAATATTATAATAGGATTGGATTCTGTACCAGACAAGGTGATAAATAAAAAATTCCCCAAGAAATGCGAATATGTTTTTTTTAAAGCTACAATTTTAAAATAGGGATAATTGTCACTACACCCCTGCATTTTTACGTGCATACCAGATTGTCTCTTTTAGTTCAATTTCTTACAACAATGACCATTAACATTTAAAATCATTCACGGATGTCCCCTACCATGATGTATATGAGGGTTGACGACTTCAACGTTAACTATTCACAAAGTACAAAACGTATCGGGAGTGTCTCCACCAAGTACGTACTATGAAGTGTCTCCGCTGAGGTACCCCTACGGTAGTACCATTGATGTCACCCTCATGGGTGTACCATGGAGGTGCATGGATCACCCCCCGTAATGTAACATGGAGACAACGATTACGCGCTTTAGACAAGACACACCACTACACTATCACAACGAGTCATCACATCACAAACCACCAAGTCAAGTGACAAAGACTTGGGTGGATGTATGGTTGCCTGGGAACGTTCAGGAGGCTATGGACTGGCAAGATTAGAGGCAAGACTACGTTGTACTGGACGGGGGACATACCTCCTCAGTACGACCACTCTAGACATTGAGGGTGTGCTCCTCTCCCACCTTGGGGAGGGGTTTGGTTTGAGAGAACATTTGTAGAGGAGGCGTTGGGTGAACACTGTCGTCGCGCCTTAGCGGCTAGGCGTGTTCTCCCTAGATCATGGTCATTACACAAAGACCCACATGGCGCCCCTAATTGGCTCATGTGTAATCCTCCTCTTACTCACTTAATCGTGATTAGTCAGTTTAGGTGGTGCGATTTGATTGGCGGACTTGTAACTAATCAAGGGATTAGTTGCAATGGTCCCCCATTTTTGCTCACCTATAAAAGGATGACTTCTCCTTCATTTGAGGGGGATTGAAAATTTAGAGAGAGAAGCTCCAACTTTAGAGAGTGAAGCTCTCATTTCTAGAGTGAGAAACTCTCACTTCTAGAGAGAGAGAGAGCAAGTATTTGTCACCACCCTTGAGTGTCTAGAGTGCTCCCCCTTCACCTCCCGACGTCTTCCCCGATGTTCTCAGGAGTTGTTCCGGTCACGAGCTAGAACTAGACCACTCCTGCACCTTACCCACGTGACACCTTTGCATTAACATTTGGCGACTCCACTGGGGAGTGGTTTGTCACACTAGCGAAGCACCATCATGGTTAGACGTGAAAAGGGAAAAGTAGTTCTATCAGGCATGGAGGGAGATGGACACATACTCAACGATGAACGTAGACAAGAGGAGGAGAACACCTCTCGTGAGTTACCACCAAGCGCACCTACACAAGTGTAAGAGCAAGGCGAATCTATTCGGGAACTCCAAGCTTTTAACGTTGAGATGAGGAGAGTCATTGATACATTAAATGCATATATTCAATGCCACTGCACCACAACACCCACTGCCAACCTCCATCATAGGCGCGCAATCGACCACCTCCATCATGAGTGCGCAACCAACCTCCACCATGGGCGTACAAGCAACTTCCACCATAGGCGCGTAACCAACCTCCATCATGGGAGCACAACTAACCTCCACCATAGGCGCGCCATTGAACTCTCTCACGGGCGTCCAACCATCCGCCGTTGTAGGTGTTCCATCACAAGAATTCACCCAGAACCATGTTCAGCTGAACGTTCAAGCCAACACTCAAGCTTTTGCACAAATCAATGTTACACCAACACCTCTTGACAACTTCGCTAGCCCGACTACTACAATAGCTCAGACTAACCTCACCCTAAGCGCAAACATCCTTATTGGAAGTAGTCATTTCATTACCCATGAAACCCTCCAAAAGGTACCCCAAGAGGAGAGGATAATAGCATCATTGAATGAGTCCGTTGTCGACTTCAGGTCACCATATTCGGCTGACATAGCCTTGAGACCATACCTAGCGGATTATGTTCCTCCAAAGTTTCGAAAGTATAACGGTCGAAATGGGTGTACCAAAGAACATGTAATACATTTCATTGATGATATGAGACCCTATGGTTATGATAAGTTCATACGTTTGAGGGAGTTCTCCAAGTCCTTGGTATTTGAGCTTGGCACCCAAATCGATCTTGACGTGGACACAAATGATATCAACCTTCTTGGCGAAGTTCTTTGTCATAGAGGAGAAGAATACCATACTAGATCTAAAAAGGCAAAGGATCATTGACGACCTTGTGTCATACTTTCAACAGTTCAAGGAGAAGGCCATGGATTGCCAAAAGGATTGCAAGGAGGAAGCCCTTGTGAAGATGTGCATCAGAGGGATGTTGGGTGATTACAAGGTCTACCTTGAGAATTTAGAGATTGTCACCTTTGCCTGCTTGATGAAGCATCCAAGAGGACAAACGCTTCAGTATGTAGGCCATGACAACCAGAGAGAAATGACCTTTCTGACCGCCCTTGGAGACCCACCACGTCACGCTACCGTCCTCAAGTAGCGGCTGTACAACCACAAGGGCGCGGTCGTAAGATAGGCAGAGATGAGAAGAATGACTCGTCGCCTTTTCCTTGCACCATGGATACGGTGGAAGTACTAGTGGATGTATGGATAAAGGACAAAGAGATAACCTTGCCTTGGGTCACCGTACTACCTACGAGGGAGGAAATGAGTTTTCCAAAATTTTACAGGTATCAATGCACTACATCACACCCCACCCAAGAGTGTATATTTTTTAGAAGATTCTTTGATGAGAAGTTGAAGAAGGGTGAGATCATTACAGAAGGTGTCGGACCTGTGGACCCCCTATTTTCCCCACCATGCCAATGTCAACATGATTAACGCCGACACAATATAATCTACCTCATGCGTTAGCATAGTGGAGGAAGCTGATGAGGAAGCAACCATAGGGAGAGTCATCACTTTCATAGATAAAATCTTGAACACAAGGACTTGTAAAAACATTTTTGATACGTTTGGGTTGGGTGATATTTCACGGCGTCAAGTCTTCAAAATGTTAATAGATGTCGCTCAGCAAAATTATGCTCGGATGAATTGTTGCTTTGTACAACTGCCTTTGAGTGAGATGAGGTGGAACGAGGAGAGTGCCATCAAATTCACCAATGTCGACTGACATATTAAGAGGACGGGACAAAATCACCCCTTCTATGTGGAGGCAACGGTCAGTGGAGTGCAAGTAAGGCGCGTCTTATTGGATAGTGGATCGGGAGTGAATGTCATGTCCTATGCTACCTTCAAGGTGGTTGACATCCCAGAGAAATGACTAGAGAGACAATCAATAGTTGTGACGAGTTTCTCATCAGTAAGTGTGAGGAAGATGGGTTATGTCAATGTGGAGTTACAAATTGGACCAATAAGAACCACCAATTATTTTCATGTGATCGAGTACAATACGGTCTACCACGTATTGTTAGGGAGGTCATGAATTCATTATTATGAATGTGTCCCATCAACCTTGCATCAGTGCCTGAAATCACGATGGCGTGGTAAGAACATCACGGTGGCGGCTACAAAAGCACTATTCGATGAGACCGAGGCTCACTTGATAGAGGTGGTGCTCTTTGACGAACTTGCAACTGCAGGTGCCGCCGCACCTAGAAGGATGATTGCCACCCCTTTGCCGAGGTGGAGCTTGCGAAAGGAAATGAAGCACTTACATCGGGAACCGAGTTGGTAACTCGCGTGACTTTGCCAAACGGAAAGGGGGCGTACCGCTTATGATGGTGCGTGGGGTCAGGTGTACAGCTTGATCCCCCTGGTGCTAAAGCAGATGATGATATAATGGCGGAGGTGGCATTCCCTAAGACACAAAGACTTATGCAAGGGATCCACCTTGGTCGATGCTACAACAGAACATGAAATGTTCTCTTTCGTGGATAGGTTCAGTGGATACAATCAAATCAGGATGGAAATCGGAGATGATGAGAAGACCGCCTCCATGACACCTTTTGGAAACTTTTACTATGTGGTAATGCCTTTTGGACTGAAGAATGCGGGAGCTACTTACTAGTGGGAAATGATAGCAATTTTCCATGACATGATCCACGATTATGTTGAAGACTATGTGGATGATCTTGTAGTTAAGTCCAAGAGTGCAGATTCACATTTGAAGCACTTGAGGAATGTCTTTGAATGGCCCATGGAGTACAAGCTTAAAATGAATCCGTTGAAGTTTGCTTTCAGTGTTTCATGGGGGGAAGTTCTTAGGCTTTTGTGTACACAAGCAGGGTATATACATTGATCAATCCAAGGTGAAGGCTATCAAGGATATGCCCTCACCACGATCCGTGAAAGAGTTAAAGGCGTTCTTGGGGAAAGTATCCTACGTCCGCTGATTCATACACGCCCTAACCGAGTCCATCAGTGATATACAACCATTCATGAAGGGAGATCACATCTTTTCATGGACACATGAGCACCAACGGAAGTATGATTCCATAAAGGATGTGCTCTTTGCACCGGCCACCATGGTGCCACCGTGTAGTGACCTACCATTGCTGCTTTACATCACTTCAACCTCCAAGTCCATTGGAGCCTTGTTGCACAAGAAAGGGAGGGGGTGGAGCACCCAGTGTATTATTTGAGTAAGGTCCTAAGAGATGCTGAGCTTAGATATACACCTTATGAAAAGCATTGTCTTGCTCTTGTATTTGCCACGTAAAAATTCCAACACTACATGTTGGGACATCGAGTTCATTTAACGACTAAGTCCAATCCTATTCGTTTTCTCTTAACCAGGCCTGCATTGAATGGGAGACTAACCTAATGGACAATGTTGCTGAGTGAGTTTGACATTACGCCCCTCACCCCGAAGGCGCAAATGAGTTAAGCGTTGTCTGATTTGCTGGCCTAATTTCTGAGTGGTGAATCGGAACCCCTAGACGAGACCATACCTGGAGACCTACATGAAATCAATAGTTGTGAGGGTGCGCTATGGGCTCTGACATTCGACCGGTCATCGACCCACTCTCGTGGTGGAGCAGGACTTGTCTTGGAGGATCCCTTGGGCAACATTTAATCAATGGCATACAATTTGACATTCCCATGTACAAACAACGAAGCGGAGTATAAAGCTCTTATATTGGGACTTCGATATGCAGAGGATAAGGGTGCCACCACCATCAAGGTCAAAGGGGACTCCAAATTGATCATAAACCAAGTTAGAGGAGATTTTACCGTGAAGGAACCTGCTCTCGCACAATACCACTATGAGGTTCAAAAGCTTGTTGCCATATTTGATGATGTTATTTTTTAACACACCTCTAGGTCTAACAATCGCCATGCTGATGCCCTGGCAACTCTGGCCACCAAACTCCCTCTCACCAACCTTATTCTAGTGGTTGAAGTCGCTGTTAAAGCCACGAACATCGTAGCTGAGGGCAACAATGAGCCACCATCCCAAGATTAGATAAGCAAGATCAAAGCGCAGTTATGTCAAGGGGAAGCTACTATGAAAAATGAGTTGATGAACTTTATACTCAATGGAGAGTTATGCAGGGTTAGTATGGATGGTCGTCCTCTCAAGTGTTTGGGTATTGATGATCAACGAACTATCATGGACGAACACAAAAGGGCGTGTGGCGAACACCAATGAGGCATGAGGATATACGAGGAATTGCTCAGGATAGGGTACTATTAGCCCACCATGGAAGCTGATACATTAGACTAGGCGCAAAGATGTCACGCTTGTCAGGTCCTCGGAAACATTATACATGCCCCATCCGTGTCCTTGCACCTAACAGAGGTCCATTGGCGGTTTCCTACATGGGCTCTAGACTTTGTTAGACCCATCTCCCTTGCATCAAAAGGGTACATTTGGATCCTTGTTGCTATAGATTGTTACACTAAATGGGCAGATGCCATAGCTTTATCAAGGAGAACATCATATGTCAATTTGGGCTACCAAGACGAATCATCTCGGAAAATGGAACGACATTCATATGCAAGGTGGTGGCTGAACTGTCCGAAGCATAAGACATTCGACATAATAAGTCCACACCTTATTATCCCAAGGGGAATGGTCAAGCCGAGGCAACTAACAAGACGTTACTGAGGATACTTAGTCGTATGGTCCACGACGCCCAGAACACATGGCATGAATTACTTCCTTTAGCACTTTGGCTGTTATTGTTGGAACTTCCAAGTAATCTACAATGGACTCTACCAAAGTTGTATAACTTCAAACAAACATAATTGCATAGATGCTTATCGTATATCTACTTGAATTTCAAGTATGTTCAAATCAATTCTTCTAGCTAAGCCCATTTAGACTCAATAGTTCTTTAATACTTGCATTTTTTAGAAGCATTGCGTTTAAGATAGAAATTATGGTTAGTATCCAAGATAAGAACTCCAATGCTCCTAATTTTTTAGCTGAAAGCCTGTTATTTAGGTTTTGTTAAAAATATCATGAAGGGTCTTCCATCATATTAATGGATTATGGTCATTGTTAAATATATCATGAATGACCTTCCAACATAATAGTGGATTATGGTCATCATCATGAACCTAAATGACTACACTGTGAAAATATTTTCTCGTATAAAGAGGCTCTCTCTCTATAGAGGCAAAGTGGGGACTGACAAGTGAGACAGTTCCTCCTGAAGAGAAATTCATTTCTGCATCCTTTATTGATTCATGCAAGCGTAAGAGAACAAAAAGATCAATTGATATAGAATGTCCTCGAACTAAATGATGATTTGATCGCGTGAAAGATGCAAAGGAAATAATTGGAAATGTGCTCAAATGACTTCTGATATCAATCACAGTAAGCTTCACATATTGTATTGAACGAATTTTCAATAACTAAATGAATTTCCAATCAGGTTTACAATTGGTCTGGCAATGACATTTGTTGGTGTGTTCTCGATTTTTACTTGCAAATATGTTAATATAACCATCTCTACATGCATTGCATTTATGTCGATTGAATAACATTGAGGGAGTATGTTGAATTTCTTTTTCCAAAAAATGTTAGTCCGATATCATGTTCTTTTTGTCTATTCTAATATATAGCTTGTTATATCAGGGTGCCCTTTTGGTAAATGTTGCCAGAGGGGGTGTCCTGGACTATAAGGCCGTATACTATTTTCTTGAGACATATGTGAGGCTTAGGCATTAATGTTGCTTGGACTAAGCCATTTGATCCAGATGATCCAATTTTATGATTTCCTAATGTTCTAATCACCCCTCATGTTGCCGGAGTTACTGAACATTCTTATAGGTCCATGGCTAAGGTATGCTTACTATATTCAAGAAATAATGATTTTGGTTCCTTTTTGTATTAGTACCTCTTTAAACATATTGTTTTTTTGTTTCTAATATCTTACTGCATTAGTCACCATGCTTGCTGCCGGAAAATCTCTTTATCTAAACTCGTGATGTTTTTATGTTTAGCAAAGATAAACTATGGGCTCATTTATAAAGTAAACTATGGGCTCATTTATAAAGTACGCTCTGTGTCTTGGTTGACAATTCAAGCTCAGAAGTATTAAAGTGGAAAGATGGGAGATTTTAGAATTATATATGACTTTTTTAAACAAACATAGTCTTAAGGACTTGATAGAGAGATGATAGTTATATTTGGACAGTTGAGAAAGCGAATGGAGTACTAGACATAAACCATTTTATTGCTATTTGGATGCTCTGGGCTATTTAGTACTAAAATTCATTTCATGCCAACCATGGCAGAAAGTAGGGGTGTGCACAGGACGGGACGGGACAATTTTTTTGTATCCCGTCCCGTCCCGTATATAGGGGAAATCCCGAGCGGGACAGGACAGTTTTTTCCCATTTGTCTGCACTTTTTGGCTTTTTTTCCTGTTTTGGGCTGAATTTGATTTTTTCTTTATTTTGGGCTTTTTTTTAGAGATTTAGACTAAATTCTAAAGGTTAGAAATCAATTATAGATTAAAAGTCAAAATTAAGGCTAAAGTTAAAAAATATATAATGCTTATATTTATCCGGACGAGACGGGACAAAGTCGAGATAATGACTTTTGTCCGGTGTCCCTTCCCATCCCGCCCCCCAAAAAAACAACAAATTTGTCCGTCTCGCTCGGTTCAGGACTGATTTTTGGGATGAGATGATTTTTTCGGGACACTTGCACACCCCTAACAGAAAGTGCAGTAAGGGGAAGACTAAGTAAGGAGGATGCCGCCTTCATTTGTGTGGAACCAGTTGATGTAATCCTTCTAAGAGGTTTCATATTCGAGGTTTGTAAACTTAACCAAATGCTTTTTTGAGGAATTCAAAATGAATTAACTGCTAATGTTTACATATTTATATGCTTGTTTACAAAAAATGTGATGTGAAGTAGAGCATGTTGTAGGAGTCGTATTGTGTTGAAGTCCAGTATATGTATCTTATCTTGCGGATCTATATGAGAAATTTTAAAATAGATAAAGGTATCTTTGGCAGTAAGCAGTCAACTCATTTAAGTTTGTGTTCATTGAAGATTTCTATTTAGAACACGAGGTTTAATCCATTGGTGAGAGAGATACTATAATTCTTAGTAATCTTCTATTCTTATCGTTTTAGTTTTTACTTAAATTGGTACATTAACAAACAATGTCTATATGACTAGGTTGTTATTGAAGATGAGAAAGTTGCAAATTGGAAAGTGCATATGACGATATAGATGTAGGGAGTAGAAGCAATTCAAAGACCACGACTAGGATAACTTTCTTTGAATTATTAATTGTTGTAATTATGTAAAGTAAATGTACATTCTTTTAAAATTTATATATGTGATAGTAAAATGAATTGTGTGAAAATTTGAAGCCTTATATGAAATCTTATATGATGAGTATAGTAGATTATGACCATTTTACCACTTTTCTAATTTTACGATGGTATCAAAAAATGGCGCGACATTAAATGGATTTATTTAGCAACAAAGTATTTTTTTCGGTTAGCACCGGATCTCCAGAACGTAATTCTTCTATTAATCTCAGGGGTTGATCAACGTACCATCATCAATTATATAATTATTATGACAGTTGATTAACGTGCCGTCGTTAATAATGTAATTTAGATAAGCCAATTTTCTATAACGACCATCAACATAAGCTAGTAGATCATCAAGTTTCAAAGAGATGGCAGATATGACATACTTATTTGTAAATGGCCTACTACAATTATGGGCATCGTTGAATGACTTAATCTAAAATGTACTACTATCCCTCCACAAACATGCTCTTAGGCCCTTAGAAAAAAAAGAAAAGAAAGAGTAAATGTAATTAGAGGGGGGATGAGGTTGTTAGGGGAGAGAGAAAATGGGTGCTGACTAGGTAAGTTAGTTATGCTTTTGTAATTATGAGGATTGAATAAAATTGGGAGGATGGGTCTTAGGAGGTTAGTTTTTTGGGTTATGATTTTTTTGGGAGAGGCCAAGCTCTCAAACATCTTGGTATAGGGGTGTAATTTCACTGTTCTTGGTGAAGTTCACATTTTTTTGAATAATCAAGGTTGTTTTCTTCATTGTTTAAGGTTGTAGCTTATCTGTTTTCACTATTTGAGTTATTGTTGTGGTTATAATAGTGTTTGTTTGTAGGGAAACCCATATCAAATTGGTATCAGAGTAGTAAAATTCTAGGAAAATGATGGCTCCGAAGAAAGATAATCTGTTGGAGAATCGACTCTCCCATATGCAAGAGGAATGGCAGAAGGAATTATCGGACATGAGGATTGGAATCCAAAAGGAGTTGGGGCAGATTCAAGAAAAGTTATGAGAAGTTTCAGGAATAAAAAATAGGTTCAGTAGTGTGGCGAAATCATTAGAAATGATTATGGGAACCTCACACCGAATGGCCAGTGGAGTATAATCAAGTGTGATGAGAGGGAAGGAGAAGGGACAAAATGAGGTTCTGGAAGGTTCGACAGTGAACTCAACTCGAATTCCTAAATGTTCGGGCTCCAAGGAGGAATGGAAACCCTCGTGGAGGCTAGAATTCTCGAGTTCCAATGGCGAAGACCCGAATGGATGGACATTCATAGTGGAACGATATTTTTAGCTTAATCTGATGATATAAATGGAGAAGTTAGAGATAGTGGTTGTAAGCTTGGAGGGTTGAGCTTTAGCTTGGTATCAATACATGGAAGACCGATGCCATTTCAGAAGCTAGATGGAGCTTAGGGCAAACTTTCTCATTCGATTCTATTCCAATCAAGATGGAACCAGATGTCAGAAAATTCTTAGCTCTGCAACAAGTTTCAACGGTCGAAGATTTTATCGATCGATTTGAGGTTTTAGCAGCCCCGCTCCATGGACAGGTCTTCGATGAGGTCTTGGAAGGTGTTTTCATTAATGGGATGAAGTTATAGTTCAAGGTTAAGGTGAGGATGATGAGACCTAGGAATTTAGTGGAGATAATGGAGTCTTCCCAGTTGGTGGAGGACAAAATTTGACTAACCCAGATGGGTCGGGTCGGGTCTCCGTGTTTTGGGAACCTTAGAATCCAAGCGTTCCTTCCAGACCCGTGAACCTAGGGTCGTGACAGAAGATTTCACACACCAGGGCGTGACCCAAGGCCGAGCAAGCTTCTCACCAAGGACCACCAAGCCACCACCGACAATACCGACAACCGAGGGGTAAGAGATGCGCCGGTGACGAGGGGGATGACCGGTTTCTGATGATACACTGACGCTGAGTTACAACGAAGGTGAGAAAAAGGTTTATGCTTTCAATGCAATGGAAATCTATATTCAGGGCATGTTTGCAAGAACCGACAGCCTCAATTGTTGCTGGTGGATGAAATCGATATCTCTGAGGAGTTGGATTTGGGAGTTGATGTTGGTGTTTGGACCAAACAGGCAGAGGTGACAGAACTGAACGGGGGAGTAGTAGAGTTGTCGATGAACTCAGTGGTGGGTTTCACTCATTTTCACACGATGAAGCTCACGGGCAAGATCGAGAACCGTTTGGTGGCTGTCCTCATCGATTGTGGAACCACCCAGAATTTTATTGCCTTAGATATTGTTCACCATTATTATCTATGCCTCACACCTACCGCCTCATAAGGAGTCATGCTAGGGACGTGAGGTTTAGTGAGTACTGAAAGTATCTGTAAGGGATTGATGGTATCTTTTCCGGAGGTAAAAGTAGTGTATGACTTCCTTCCCTTGGATTTGGGAAGCGCAGACGTAATTTTGGGAATGCAGGGGTTGGAAAATTTTGGGGAAATGCAAGTTAATTAGAAGATGTTAACTATGAAATTCCAGATTGGGCGACCCATAATTACTCTTCGAGGGGAGCCGACCTTGGGTAAGACTCAAATTTTGCTAAGGGCGATGATGAGGATGGTGCAGCATGAAGGGCAGGGGATATGACTGGAATTTGGGGCTTTAGAGGTCTCGGGAAAAATGGAGGAAGATGATTCGAGCGGCTCAATGAAGTTCACAGACTTGCTGAAGAAATTTTTTGATAAGCTTCCTATGCCCATGATTGAGGAACTTTTGGACGAGTTGTTCAGAGCAAGGGGGTTTACTAAGCTGGATTTGAAGATGGGGTAGAACCAAATTCGGGTCACCCCTTCGGACAATTCCAAGACAACTCACAACACACGAGGAAAACTTTAGCACCTTGAGGGCAAGGTGTCTCTTCGAGAGGGGGGTAACGTTAGGCCCTTAGAAAAAGAAAAGAAAGAGTAAATGTAATTAGAGGAGGGATGAGTTGGTTAGGAGAGAGAGAAAAAGGGTGCTGGCTAGGCAAGTTACTTGTGCTTTTGTAATTATGAGGATTGAATAAAAGAAGGGGGGTCGTAGGGGGTTAGTTTTTTGGGTAATGGCTGTTTTGGGAGAGGCTAAACTCTCAAACCTCTTAGTATATGGGTGTAATTTCACTATTGTTGGTGAATTTCACCATTTTTTGAGTAATAAAAGCTATTTTCTTCATTGTTTAAGGCTGTAGCTTCTCTGTTTTCACTATTTGTGCTGTTGTTGTGGTTATATTAGTGTTTGTTTGTAAGGAACCCCATATCAGATGCATAAAACCAAGGACTTCCCTTAATGCATGCAGCCTTAACCCTATCCTTATCATTCTTTATAAACTTAATTAGCCTACTATTCTTGATGGAATACTCTCTCACAGTGTGTCTAAAATCATTTTCACTTCCAAACAACATACGGCATTTGAATTATGGGCCGTTCATGTCTGTTTGAGGGAAGAACCTAGGAAATCTATTTCTAATCCCACCCCTAATTCTTCTCCTATTAAGCCTTCACTATTGAGGCTTCTAAGTTCACATGAGTTGTCCTCCTTTATATCAACTAGGTTATATTTAGTAGTAGTAAAGATATGATCTAATTCAGGTTCAAGATATGACTTAAATATATGATCATCATCAGCTTAATAATCACTAGTTAAGTCATTATCAACAAAATCGAGATTATCAGACTCGCTATCAACAAAACTGGGATCATCATACTCGAACTCAGCTATGTAAAAAAAGGCCAGAATGGAGGAAAAAATCACCAGATAATGGAAAACCATAACCAGATGCATGCAACCCTAAATAACATACTTTTTAAACCCTAAACTGGAGCCATTATCCTTAAAATCCTAAACCAAAGACATAGTGACATATATTAAAAAAAACCTAAACTAGAAAATAGACTCATATATCCAAAACAAAGATTTAAATAAAAACCTAAATCATAAGCATATTGTCTTCACAACCAGAAATAAAAAACGCACATCTCAAAGTAAATCACTAAAAAATAAACACTTATAGACAAAAAGGGACATCCTTTCAACGTTATTGCTTTGTAACTGTTTAAAAATGGTGGTCCTGATTTCTTTAGGAAAAGAATGGTTAAAAGATTGGCTATTTAAAAAACCATGAAGTATAAAAAGCTATAATAACACACTGTGTATTCGTCTACCTGCTTTGTCGTCTCTTATGATATCTGTCTATTCCTCATATGCGTGCCATTGAAGCTTTGTCAAGCATAAATATTTCTCTCAAGTTCTCTTTCTCGTAAACTTCTCTCAGAGTGAAGAAATACGAAATGATTCTTCTCTTAGAGTTAAGAAGATGAAGGGCTTAGAGTGAAAGAAGACGAAGGGAATTTTCCTCTTCGTGAGCTGAAAAGAAACTTTTATCTTCCATAAGGTAAATCAGACATGTGTATTTGGGTATAAAATTATCTAAAAGCTATAAAGTATATCATGTTTTTTGCACGTGGTATGACTTCCGTATGTATTTTTATGGAAGTCATGGTAAAAGACATCCACGAAAGGACTTTAAACGTTAGAGAGCATTGCTGTAACAACTGAAGGTCAGGGGATATAATTAGTATAGACGTAACAAGTCAAATGGATCTAGAATAATTATCTCATAAAAATATTACGACTCCAATAAGTAATATCGAATGTGAATGTGATAGTCTAATCATAGTGTTCATCTAGTGTTGTTTCAAGGAAAAAAAACTAATCTAGTGGGGTGTGGATGCTCGGGAGTTTGACACCAACTGTCAAAGGGTGGTTCAATCCCAACCGTCCAAAAAAATCTGGAGGACTGAGATAAGCTGTTGAAAACTTAAAAAAATGTAAAAATTATTTTTATCTTTTTCTTTCAATTATTTAGACTATTCAGATATGATCGAATGGCGCACAATCAACGAATTGCCATTTTTTCCAACGGCATACAAATCCCACCCTATCTAGTGGGTGAGAATATATCAATTAAAGCAAAAAGGATGGGTTGCGTTAGGGTCAGCTTTGTCAGCTTCATAGTTGTTTTATGGTTGGCAATTTACTGGGCGGTGTGGTGGTCGACAATACAACAGAATAAAGCTACACCGACACGCGGTTGCGTTATTTATATAAATATCATATACCAATATATTGGTTTTATAACATACAGTTTGAGCCTTAACTCCCCTAAACTCTGTCATCCACATGAATCAGGTAAGTTTTTTGAAAGAGATCCTAACAAAAATTGAGAAGTGGAACTATTTTTTAATTTTCTTTTCGGTTTATGAGAATGTGAACATATATTATAGTTTAGTAATTGGAATTTCTTTCATGTCCGAGTTATAGCTAAGATATTTGTATTTATAAAATATGACCAATGATTCATATTATATTATTTGAATATTTATAGTGTTAATCAATGATTCATATATTATATTATTTCTTCTTTAACTTTTTTTTAAACTTAGATAGTACGACTCTATCAAATAAATAAAATATTATTAATGGTGAACCAGCACCATTTGGTATTGCTTGACACATCCAAAAGTGAGCCTCATTTAATTTTCAATGATCATATATTAAAAAATAGATTATTTAAAAACTTTTTTTCTTATAAAAATTATAAAAATATTATGATTAATCATGAAATTTAAACTTTTTATTTATATACAATTATAACTGATAACTGATGATATAAAAAAATAGATAGATCTATCAGAACATCTTCATCAAATGACATCAAAAGTTAAAAAACGGACTGAATTTTTAGAAGGAGACAAACTGCCTTTTAAAAAACCACAGCACCCCCTACTAATCAGCGGCTCCTTTAATGAAACTGCTTAACCAACCGCTTCTCAAATGTTTTTCTCAAATCTCTTTTTCATTCCAAAGAAGAAAATAAAAAATTCTCTGCATTTTAAACATCCTGTGGAACCAGAGACAATGCGAGCCTTAATTATTTCTAATATTTCATGTAAGTTTGTCATTTTGGATTTTTTTTTTTATATATTTTTAATTTTCTTGTTTAGATTTTTCGATTACCCATAATTCTTTTGCTTCTTTATTGTCTGATTGCTTTGAATTTTTGCCTGATTCGTTTTAATTTGATTTTTGTCCACTTCCTTTCCTGACGTTTAGGCCGAGATTGTGCCAAGAACAATGAAATAAAAAAAAGCATAATTTGTTATTTTATGTAACCAAAAAATATTTATTTGAAATTTGACTTGTGAACTACAAGAACTCAATTGCCTGAACGTTGAACTTTCATGTATATTTAAAAAACTAAAGGTCATATTTTGAGTATTTTTGCTTCATTTGCGATAATAATATAATATTACCAATAATTTAGTTTCTGATAATGAGTTTAAAGCACATTTAAGAGCTTTTTCTTCACCCAATCTTTAATAATTTTATCCTAATTTAACAACACAACTAACAACAATCTTTCAATTAATCCNCAAAAAAAAAAATTTCAAAAGCTGCTGTAACATTAAACTAAACTCCAAGTGCTATCAGCAATCATGGTCATGTTGATTAATAAATCTATGCTTAGATTACATCTTCGTTGAGTGAGTTTAGTTAATAATTAAATGAAAATGGTCCTCAATGTTATTAGAAAGGAAAGAATGCTGTATATGGCATTATGAATTGACACTGTAATATGATCTATCTTGAAAGAACAAAAAATTAGTTATAGGCTCATTTACTTTTAAAAACTCGTTTACATCAAGACCAAACTATTATTCGTTTAAGGACAAAATTTCAACAACTAGATCTAGCGGAGTAAATAAAAAGTAAAAAAAATCTTTTAATTATAACATGAATTTGTGATATCATATCAAATGACAATAATATTTAAGAAAGTTTCAACATTATTGTTGAATATTTTTTATAATATCATATTAAATTATAATATTTAATATCATATTATGATAATAATGTGATATTTTGTTTGACAAAAATAAAAATTAGAATTACAACCGAAACAGCAGCAATAGGTGATAAAAAAATGTAAAAAATTTAGTTGGTTCAGTCTCATACTCATTTTTAGAGATGATGAGTTGCGGTCATATTCTTAAATTCTTTTTTAATTTTGTACCTTAATTTTAAAAATAAAACGAAGCAACCTCGTGTGGGTCCCTTAAGATTCATAATGAGAAAAAGATTTAATCATGATTAGAGAAAGTGGTGGACAAGAGTGAGTATAAAAAATCTAGTTTAAAACTTTCTGTCTTCACACAAACTTGGCAAAATTCATAGTTTCCACAGCAACCCACGCTTTATTTTCTTCTTCTTCTTCTTCTCAACTCAATCCCTCTTTCCTCGTTCGTTTTCCAAATTAGCTACGAAGAGATTACACCCCCACAGGTGCAAGAATCTATTTAAAATGGTTTGTGAATTTCCTCTCCATCTCTATTTGTTTATCTCATATTTTAATTCGGATAAAAGTTCTGTTTCTGTTTTTTTTTTCAAATTTAGACATTTGGGTTTTTTTTAATTTTGAAAATTTGATTACACGTGATGGTAGTTTGTTTGATTTTAATAAAATGGTGGAATCCAGGTCGTGATGGCGGGTTCTAATGTCGCGAAGCTCAATTCGATAGGAGATGAATTTAGTAATCTGAAAGGGACGATTTCAAGGCCCAACAGTTGCAGCAATAGCAATAGATCAGTGGTGGAGGAAGTGGCAGAAGCAGGCCCCTGCGTTTCTTGTACCACTTTCAACATCCTGGCTCCCATCTATAAACGACTTGATCAACAGGTTCGCTTCCTGTCCTCAGTTTACATGTTGACTCCATTAATCGGCATTCGTCTGAGCTTGCTGCCTTTTCTTTTAATTGCAGAATCAAGGCCTTCGCGAGAGTGATTTTAGGGCATTTTGGTTGTCTAGGAACCAGATAATTCTGGATTGGTTACTATACGAGTCATCTTCCATCATCTGTCTTCAGGTAATTTTAATCATTGACCCTTTTGTGGTTTTCCCCCAATTTTAATTAAATAGTGATGCAAGAGATGAAGTCAATATGATCATTGATATTCTTTTTGATGTGATGAGTAGGAGTTCTGGGTTGGAAATGAAGAACTCGTGCATATGTACTTAGAGAGGCTTGCTCTTGCAGGTTATACTACCTTCAAGCTCGCCCGAACTAACGACCGTGGCGATGGTATGTGCCTTTTAGCTTATTCATCGATTGTAATATCTTGCATTCGTCTAGCATAATCATTTCATACAACTGCTCCATTTAGCTAAATTTATCTTTTTAAAGTCTAGTTTCCCTTCTTGAGGGAATTTATTGTATAATAATGGTAAATAGAGATTTGTTAGTTAATTGACTGTAAAAGATGTTAGATATTTTATGAACTTGAAAGTTCATGTTGAAATGCATGTCTCCAAAGGGGAATTAATGGAGCTATAGTTAGTTTAGTTTTTGTGGAATTATTGCTGCACGAGCATCATTACCAAAGAGTGGAAAGGGGAAACAGAATATAGTCAGATGTAGTATAGAGCAAAATTTTCCCTTTTCCCTTTCGTGAGCATTGAGCAAACCAGAGACTTCCTTCGAAATTTATACTGGTTTTGTTTTCTTCTCATCATCTGAGTTTTCTAGTACATCCTATTTGTAGCTGGCTGATAATAAGCATTTTCTCTTGCAGGGCTACTGACTGCCGTCCGTAAGGACTGTTTTAGAGTTTTAAACCACAGAGAATTGCTCTTTAATGACTTTGGAGACCGTGTTGCTCAATTGCTACATGTTCAATCGGTTGCACCTGTTTCAGAAAATCTAAAGGGCAAATTTCAACAAGAAAGTCTTATTGTCAACACCCACTTGTTATTTCCCCATGATTCCAGTCTGTCTATAGTAAGACTTCATCAGGTATATCAACTTATCTGTTGATTATTTCATCAATTTTTTATACTCATGTTAGCAGTTATCATCATCATCTTGACTTCTTGCCTCTAACAGGTTTACAAAATTTTGCAATATGTGGAATCATATCAGATTGAAAAGCAGCTCAAACGAATGCCCATCCTTTTATGTGGGTGAGTTCCCATCTAATCCTTTGTCTAAGATGATTCTTAATAACAAGATCTCATTCAATCTGCTGAGCGATATATACATGTCATCACTTATCCATATTTGGTTGTATCTTGTGCAGTGATTGGAATGGAAGCAAACGTGGACATGTCTACAAATTCCTTAGGTCACAAGGATTTGTATCGTCATATGATACTGCACATCATTATAGCGATCATGATTCTGATGCTCACAAGGTTTGTCTTGTCTTCTTCTGTTCTTTTATGTATTTGACCTCTACAATGATTGAGAGCAATGCCTTAACGATTATATTTGGTGTTTCTCCTTTTTCAAATAGTGGGTAAGCCACCGCAATCATCGAGGAAATATTTGTGGTGTCGATTTCATTTGGCTTTATAATCCTAACATGCCACGAAAACCATTGAAGACAAGTTGGGCGGAAGCAGTTTTTGGTATAATAAAGGTGGGTAAGTTTCAACTGGTCTCTATGTCGCTTGGACTAATATATACGAAAAGGTGCTAGACTTTGTTGCCAATTACTCGGTTAATTGTATACAAGTTTCTTTGCATATTGAAAATTTCCTAGCAAGTAATTTGTCTTTGTCTACCTTCTCCTATTTTCTGTCATAAGAATGATTGGTTGTTTATTATAATTAGTGTGTTGAAGGAGTTCTCCTTCTGGGGAGGAGTGTGAGAGCAATAAATTGTTTCTTTTTAAGGGTAACATGCTGGAGAAGTTGTGTTCTAAAAAAGAAAGAAAAACAACTGATGGACAAACAAATAACAAAAGGAGAAACCGGGACTCGGCTTCTTTCTGCACAAGCAATTTTAACTTTTTTTTTTTGTAACCAACACCAAACTATGTTACCTTTAGAGTTTAACTTCTAAATAGTATTTTAAATAGTATTACTCTGTTGGTACGTGGTTTTGTTTTGATTTCTGGAGAGAGTCTAGTGACACAAGTAGTACACTTATTTCAAGAGTATTGATAATTATGTTTACCTTTCCACGACTAATACCAGAATTGTTCACTTTCAGTACCAACTACGGAAAGCTTCATTGACTGAAAAAGATGCCTTTGCCTTCCTGAAGGGTGATACTCATGGCGATTTTATTACATATTCCGCTTTTTGTGAAGCCCTTCATCAGGTACTTTAGTTATGCCAAGATTTGTGGAAAATAGACTAATTGTGATCTATTGTTAAGCAACAAGATTAACTGTCATCTGAACCTTTACAGGTAAATCTAATCGGTCTTCCTAGTGGACTGACTTTTCAAGACACAAAAGATTTGTGGATGCAAGCAGATAGCAATGGAAATGGCGTTGTGGACTATGAAGAATTTAAGGTATTTTACATTCAACAGTATGTTCTATATTCTCACCCTCTGCAGAAGAATTTAATTTCCGGTTAACATATCTGATAAACTATTTGTTAGTATTCTGAAAATAAGAAATCAGGTCTTTTTGGTAAAGGAAAAATCTGATGATTAAGTTTTATTGATTGTTAGTGCCTTTACTTTTCTACTATTTGTCCATAACCATGTATCATGCCTTGATTCCCCATCATTTGCATCTTTAACTTTTCTAAGGAAGGAAAAGTAAGAGAAGTAAAGAGGAATTAGAAGAAAAACAGAAGGAAGATATTAAAGTAGTATAAGTTACATCCTATTACTATCTTCCCAGTTTCTGAGATTTAAACAATGCCTCTACGCAATGTTTGGATCTTGGAAAACATGAAGGAAAAGAAAATGAGAGGAAAATATAGAGGAATTAGAGAATAATTGTAGAATCTCCTTAATGAAGTGTTAGTATTATTTTCCTCTCCGTCTTCCAAAGACTCCAAACAACAGAAATGCAATCCTTCCCTTTTATCTTTCTGTTTTCTACCGACTTTCAAGATTTAAACATACCTCATATGTTATCTCGAAATTTAACGGGGTTCTAATGCCAATTGCAGCAGAGGATTTGGAATTTTCCAGCATCAGAGCAGACACAGGAAAACACAAATGGGAGAGTGGAGGATTCTGATAAGGTCATAATAGTGGAGGAGGAAGCCGTAGGATTCAGGGTAAAGGATGCAGTTCTAGTTCCACGGGAAGCGGAGAAAGGAATGTGGCCAGAAAACTACTCACTCTCTGATCATGCCCGACTCACGGTCGTGTTTTCGCCAGTAAAAATGCAATGTTCTCAATCGCGTTCGTAGAACGTAGGTAGAGAGACAGAAATGTACATACACAACTAGAAAAAAAACAAGAAGATGCCCCTCTTATACTTGTGTGTCTTGAAGGATAAATGTATCTTTAAAATGAAGAAGAAACTGATTAAGCCGTTTTGCTCAGCCTTGGCTTATTTTTGATTAGGCAAAGAAGAGTGATTCGTGAGCCTGCGTTTAACTCTGTAACTGAAAATTGTTTAATCAAAAACAACATTGTAACTCAAAATTGTTTAATCAAAAACAACTTTGTAGGACGATATCCATAATTGGGTGTGAACTATGAGATACCGTTGTGTGAGTTGGAATCATCTCATTGATGTAGTTCATGTTTATATTTTAAGAGATTTAAATTCCTATGGATTCAGTTGTGAGATACCGATGTGTGAGTTGGAAGCAATTCTTTGACTAATCCTGAGGGTGTATAGGTCATCAGTTAGGGGTTTCTCGCTAATGCACTATGATTGAATCAAGAGATAAATCACTAAACTGATAGTTACGAGATAATATGACTCTTAGTTTAAACTCGTGATCTAGGGATAGCAAACCCTTATGTTTATGGTGATCATTTGCGTCACGTCACTTCGTTCTCCACTAGTATGTTACTGATAGAATTTTCTTAGATTAAGGTATAGGAAAGAGTAGCTGACTTTGCCCATTTGTTTCAAGTTTTGTAACAACGTTAAGTTGTGGATTTCTATCATTTTCTTTAATTTCCGCTCAACAAAAAACTTTGAGCTGGTGAAAACAATTGAAAAGAGAAAAAATCGTGTTAAACTTACCTAGATTGTAAAAAATAAAATCAATGGTTGATTTACCAAAGAGCACCTCTCTTGGTTTATTGAATAGGAGAAAAGTTTGGGTATTACAAGAATTTTGAGAACTCATTATGCATACATCTTTTTCAAATTTTAAAATCTCACTCATTCACTTTTCATACTCTAATTTTATCATATTACCATAAAGCAAAGATGAACAATAATCCTGAAGAAACTCGTACATACTCCCAATGAGATGGGTGCAAAGGAGGGGGAGAAAAGGCTGAGTACAGAATAGAGGTTATATTTATATAATAACGTGGTCCATACAATTTTTCAGCCCTAGCTAGTAGGCTAGGAAAAATGATGCATATTGCATGCGTCTTGATTTGGGTATTAAAAGAAAATAAACCACAAAATAAATAAATAAATAGATAATGATTAACAAACTGTTACTTTAATCGTAATATTTTAATTTCATATTTACGTTGTGTTCAAATCTTTATGGTCAATAGATTTTACAATGCTATCCTTCTATCAAGTCTTGACGAATATATGCATGAATTAATTGTATCATAGGGTGCATATACTATGAAAAACTAAAAATGCTTCGTGACAGGTAAGTTCAATTGTCGTATTTGTTTTGCAATGCCAAAATTCATTTTTGATCCTTTAAATTTAGTGATTTGATTCCCAAAATATTTCACTATAAGTTAATATTTCTAATTAAAATATTATTAGACAATTTAAAATGTTATAATATATATAATAAAGAAAGAACAAGTGAAAAAATAGTCAGGATTAAAAATTTCTTAGTACATGATGCAAGTGGATGCTATCTATATACATCATCATAAGCTGTGTCTGAGAAGCTTAGGCCTAACCTATAAGATGTACTCTGATTGTAGGCCTAGGGTGGGCATATGCACTTTTAATTTCAAAGCATTGGGCGTAGGAATCTTGTGAATTTAATTAATGATGAAAAAGTTTACTTTTAATCATTATTTGTAATTTTGGACCATGCTTTCCCTGTTTATATCACAATAATTTATGTAGTTAATTGATATATCTTCACCCTAACCGCATATTTTTCTTTCTTTTATCAATTAATTACCTAATTAACCATAATTACTGAAAAGACTATATGCTATATCTATTTTTCTAACTTTTTGAGACCTCGTAGGTTCTTTCGTGACCTTGTGGCATGCCATTAGTTTTCCTTTTTTTTTTCATATTACAACTATCTATGGGTATGACTTTTTTTTTCCTATTTCTATTTGGAATTAGATTATCTGCATTTAATTTATAGTAAAAGAGTGTTGTTTGGCTTGACTTTTTTTTGGTTATTTATAATGATTTATGGCTTTGAATTGCATATGCAATGCAGGTGACAAGAAAATCTTGAGCTTTATTTTGAGATTATATGTATATGCATTGAAGCCTAGGAGAAGGGTATCAATTAATATACAAATTTTCGTTTTTAGTTTACAATTACTAATCAAGTTGATCAAAGATTTATAGTTGCTACAAACTTAGATCTTGTTTCACTGTCACTTCTGGACAGTTCTAAAAATATTACTAAATAAAAGACTGGACATTACTAAAATATTATTAAATAAAAGACTGGACAATACTATTTTAATATTATCATGTGTTTGATTTGATAGTCTGTCCGGATTAATTAATACGGTGTGACTAAATAGCCCTATTATGACCGTATTAACTACTATGGTTCTCATCACCGAGACTCGTTTGGACTAAGAGTCCCAAAAGAGATTTTCTTTGGATAGAATTTTTTCTTCACATATTTATATACTATTCACTTTTTATTTACTAATTGAATGTATCTATTAGTATTGTTATTTATATATTTAAAAAAAAAATTAATAACGGAATGTATTGTCTACTTGAAAATATAAAATATTTTTGTTTATAATCGAAAATGTAAAATAACATGTAGCTTCAGGAATAAATGATGAAAGATAGTTTTACAATATAGTATTATCATGTACCAAACAGTATACAAGTAATATTTTTTTACCTGATATAACACCAAACATTTGATTACGCTATTTAATCAAATACAATATAGTACAGTCCAATCAGATAGAATTAGCATAATATTATTCAGTATTATTTTGACTACCAAACGGTAACTTTTTTTTTACTAGCTTCGATTCAATAATTCTAGATTCTTTCTTCAAATTGAAATTAGTTCATTTATCCTAATAGCTGCTTTTATTATTGCAAAAAAAAAAAAAAGATGCTTTTATATGACTGATCGCTCTCCGAAGATTTATTTGATCATTGAAAAGGAATGCTTTTTTTTGCTGCATCTATTGAAAAGGAGTGATTATTCATTTGAACTATTTTAATTTAGACACAAACTATATATATATGTCCAATATCTTTGTCAAGAAGTAAAAGTATTGCAAAGCAGAAGAAGTATTCAGGCTCAACCAAAGACATTCTTACAAGATGGCGCCGCGCCCCCTAAGGACGAGTCATCATGTGCTTAACAACTCCTAAACAGCCGAATATATAAGGAGAATTCAAAACCTAAGAAGATAAATGCTCAAGACGGGTATCTAGCTTGAAGATACTGTCGAAACCTTAACTTGGATAATCCACCCCAAATATACATATCAAGGAAAAACCCAGTGGACTAGACCTCAAAAGGAAAAAGAATACATATTGTCTGATCCAAACATATTAAGCAAACCATAATGTACGACAACGTCCCCTCGCAGATCATTAGAAACGTGAGAAATGCAAAACACATGATCATTAATCCACCTTGTTAAACTTGGAAAAGAAAGAACATGATTAGAAAGAGAATCTGCAACTGTGTGTTCCCTTCACGGTAACGTTTAAAAATCCAAAAATTCATTTGTAATAAATAAGCTAGTTAGAATCAATTTCCATCGAGCATAAGCTTTTTGATACAAACATTAGCTTTTCATAACCACATTCTCACTAGTTAGCTTTAAGCTAGTTGCAACATTCACTCTCAAGTTAGTTTTTGAGTTGAGTTGATGTAGGTTTTAATTAAGACTTTAACAACCAACCTGTCTTCATTAGTTAACTTATGACCTAATATGTGGTTATTGGTTTACTATGGATAATGTGAGAAAATAATGAATGTTTAACATAAAATAATAGAGCCATGAGACTATAATAATATAAAATAACTTCACTAAATTGGTATCTAATAATTCGATCAAAACTAGATGAATAATAGTATAAAGCAAAATTAAACAGCCCGGCTATGTTCCATAAACAAGATGTTTGAAGTAATATTAATCTTTTCCTATTGGGTTAATTTATCCGATAAATAATGGCCTAATTGATTCAAAAATAGTACATGAAATATAGAAATCTCTATATGATCCGAAGATCGAATCATAAGAGTGAGTCATTACAACAGCAGTATTTCCCTATATATCAAAATCATCATGTATTAAACTAAAAAGCCTCTTACAACAATTCAATTTCGATTGAGAACTCCAACTTAAAATGCAACCAATCAAGGTGGTATAGCTAATTACCTATACAGAAAAAAGGATAAATTATTATTGATCAGTGCATAAAAGATAGTAATTATTAGAGAATTATAATACAGAAATTTGAATCCACTCTACCTTTAATTATACTGATCAGCAGCAACCAATTTTTCTGCCGTTCCACCTGCAAAGCATGCCTAACTAAGCAGCAATTAATTAGCAGCAACCCAAGCATAATTATCCAACAAATGTTGATAGAGAGATATCGATCACTATATTAACATACACCCATCAAGTAGTAGCTATAGTCAGAGCTACCTATATATATATCTATACGCTCTGTCAGGAGAGAGAGAAAGACAGTGATCAGTATATATAGAGACTGCAAACCCCAGATCATTAATTAAAAAAAGAAATTAGTGGAAGAGTTAGGGAAAATAAGAACAAGAGGATCAGTTATTAGTGTCATATAATTTCGTGTTAATAAAACAAACATTTGTGAAAGATTAGTTAATGCATAAGCAATTAAGAAAGAAAATAGAGAGGAAACTCAAAATTATGCTTAATTGATTAACTTAATTATAATTTAATTATAGCTATTATAGTATACTTCAGACCTTTTTTTCTCAAATTCGGTGTCCACAGAAGCAAATATAAATTTGTGGGTAAATTAAAAATCAGAAGAAAATTCAATATATAATTGAAATTAAATATCAAACTCCTTTTTTCAACAATTTTCTTCCATTTTAATTTACTGCCATCGTGCTCCATCTTGGATCTCCCAATCCAAAGACAAAGAAGCTTTTCCTGATCTCCTAGATAAGTCACTTGAATTAAAGTCTGGTGGAATATTCATGTGATGATGATCAAGGGAGAGTGAAGAACTAGAATTGGACGACATATTTGAAACCACAACTTGTTGTGGAATATTATTTGTGGTTGAGGACGACATGTCGCATACATTTCCAGTCTCTTCAGCAGGGATAGAACACTCCATGTTTACCCCGAATAGCCTTAGTCGCTTAGCTTTAGCCGCTCCACTCCTTTTACATCCTTGCTCGAACACAACCGGCACCGAATCTATCACCATCGGAGCGTATTCCTCGCCTTGTTGCCGATCCCGGGCACCGTACATTGTCGGCCTTAGGTAATAAAAGGAATTAGATCCCATGTTTGATACATTGTACTCATGGTTGTAATTGGCATTGGGATAGTAATGTGGATAAGGATAAGAGCTGTAATTTAGGTTTTGGAAACGGTGATGTTGTGGCGGCTGAACCGCCATCGATGGTGGAACCAATTGTCTACCGCCCCACCTGATGGATTGGGGGAAAAAGGCCGGTTGGTTCGGTAGCGGTAGATGAGCAGTAAGAGACGCGAGGTTGGCCGGGGCATCCGGCCGCCGCCTCCAATCAATATACAACCGGTTCTTACCCAACTCTCCAACCCCACGTTCAAACGAGACGATATCACCCGCGTCGAGCTTCTTCTCCTTGACAAAACGGCTCCACCCTTTCGTCATCACGTAGCTCTGACTACTATTCCAATACGAGTAACGGAACCTCCACGGCTTCCCGTTCCGATCCTCGAAATTCAGTATGAGACCCTTTTCGTTAGTCGACGAGTCTAGCGGGAAGTATCTCTCGGCATGTTGCTTCGGAATAACCAAGCGATTGAGCTTACCCACATCACTTGGCGTCACGACCTTATCAAACATGTGCTCCCTTTCAATAAACCCGGGACATCTGCCTCCACCGCCAACAGTACCACCGCCATCATCGTTATCGATTCGCAACGATAAGTCCATGAGCTGTGCGTTACGTCCCGGGATGACATTAGTAGCGGCGTCGAGGGTTGGTGGTAAAGAATGATGGAAAGATCTAGAAGGGTGATATTGGTGAGGAAGGAAATCATAAAGGGTGGAATTGGAATAATTGGAGGGAGAAGATGAAAAAGGAAGGTTATTACATGCAATGTTTTTAATCTCTTCATCTTCTTCCTCTTCTTCTAATTCTTCTTTATTACCAGAATACCCTCTTGCTTTTTGAACAAACTCCATAGCCCCCAATAAAATTTACTGCTCAATTTCTCAACTGGGATCTGATCTTCTTCTTCTTCTGGAATTTGATTGAATAAATAAATTATTTCTTAACACACTATCTATACATATGCCTTGAAAGATCATAAAATTAAAATAAATAGCAAGTATAAAAATTCTGGAATTTAAATTAAATAAAAAAAATAAAAATCTTACTTGCAAAAGAACACTGTACTGGGTGCTGGGTGTGTTTTTGTTTGGTTCAGAATCTTTTTGTGGGAGCTGGTTTTTGAATTGAATTGAGGCCTTCTTCTGTTTGAGCTTCCTTCAATTCTCTCAAGAACCTAAATTAAGACAACCCTTGAGGGATTCAGTGAGGTCAAGTTTTTGTGTTTGTTCATCTTATCATGAACTTAGAGAGAGAAAGAGCTGAAAGAGAGAGACAGAGAATGTGTGAATTGGTTTTCTTTTTTAATTTAATCTAGAAACTATATATACACATATAACCCACGAAGCTTCTTTAAGAAAAAAAGAAAAAGAAAATATATGATATTTTATTTAATACTACACTCAATTAATTAACCAAATTTTAAAAATAATGAAGTAATATGTATAATCATTCATTCATAAGTTACTAATACTCATTAAAATATTTTAAACATTAATTTACAAAAAAATGATATATTATTTAATTAATTAAAATTTAATTAATTATTTATCCTTCTAAATTATTCGTTTTCAAAAGGAGAGAATTGGGAGACCTATGAATTTGAGAGAGACTTTTATTCGTGTAGGGCCCAATAATGATGTGGGTTTTGATCATGTGAGTTTGTCCTTTCCTCATTTTTATTCTTTTATTTTTTTTTCTGGTTCATTTGTAAATCTTCTGGGTACCAAGTAACACCAGATGCCGTCTTCAGTATAAGTAATTGTTCTGTAAAGAAAATTTTACGCAGCTGATTGAATTTCTGTTTTCTTTTGTGTGTATATTCTCACTTATATATACTAATTCTTATACACCAAGGGTAAGGATTTTCATGTGACTCAAACCCAT
Organism: Datisca glomerata; assembly: GCA_003255025.1. Lineage (NCBI taxonomy): Eukaryota > Viridiplantae > Streptophyta > Magnoliopsida > Cucurbitales > Datiscaceae > Datisca > Datisca glomerata. The sequence continues at coordinate 2,223,523 of QANY01012604.1, read as the reverse complement.
GACTTTTTACTCAAACATAAAGATTTTATGTGAACATATTAATTCATTCACGTATAATATATAACACAATATTTAATTCTATTTCTGAAATGCTGAAAATTAGAAGAAATTCTTCATTGGGGTGGACAAGTTGGGATACCTAAGAAATTAGGTTTTCCAATTGTTGACTTTCAGTGTCATTGATGGGAGAGTGATGGTCCGGTGCTGTTGAGAGAGAGAGAGAAGAAGAAAAAAAAGCTATTCTAAGGTCCAGTAGAGGAAGCAGACCGACCTGCAGGCGCCTCATACCGTCTCATCCCATTCACAAATAGAAAAGGAAATTAACAAACAAAAATAAAGTGTTAAATTATCAATAAACAAGAAAAAAAAGTTTTTTTTTTTTACATAATTGGTCCCCCATCACTGTGGTTCTCTTCTAGCTAGCCTAGTTCGACCACCCATTTTCAAGGGTTAAGTCCAATCTTTTTGGCTCCTAGTTGGTTTAGCATTATCATTAAAAGCTAACTTCTTGTGTAAAAATGTCAAAAAAATTATCAGAAAAATAGAGGGGGTGGGCTAGACTCTAATTTCACATCTATTTTTATCCATAATTAGAAAGGATCATAAAGTTATGCTTAAATTGATTGGATTTAGAGGAGGATTAAAACAAGATTAATTTAAGCTTTAAAAGCTTAATTATAGTTAGCTATATGGCGATGAGTCGAATTGATTAAAGAATCTAACGTCCAGATTATGGTCCTAAAAGAAGATATATACACATTATGTGAGTAATTCAAATAAGGAATAGTTCATTAAAACTCTATTAAAATGTAAATGATAATTCACATAATGTATTGAAAAAATTTAAAGTTTGAGTTTAAAAGTATTTTGTTTGAAAGAATTTAAATGCATTAAAATAATTATTTTATTCAAATTTACTTGATAATTTTTATTATTTGAAACACATTTTAGTATTTTGAAATATTTTTGGTATTGATTATTTTTATTAATTACTTGATTATTTTTATTCTTAGTATATTGATTATTTTTATTCTCATTGCTTGAAGCATGTTTTGATATTTTGAAAGTTCTATTGAAATACTAGTATTTCTTAAATTTTTCTAAATTCAAAAAAATGTGATTCGCAATGTACTCGATCAAATGTTTAATCGAAAGATTAATATGAATTAATTGTTAACCGAGATGATGTTATTTTATTGTATAAAAATGTTCATTGTCACAATCAGTCCCAAAAGACACCGTAAGAGTGGTCTTGGTTTAGGATTTAATGAAGTCAATCAATATACTCTTCTAAATGTCTTACACTCTTTGAGCTTGCAACGAAGAGTGTCCACTAGTTGGGGGTTAGAATATACTGCGACAGACGGTGTGTGTACTCTCGGTATCAAAATGACCTTCTATGGTCGTAGATTAATACTTCAAGTATATAAAATTATTTTTGCATGTATTTAAGTACTTGCAAGCAAAACAGTATCAAACTCTCCATAAGTGTATGTTTGAAATTAAGAACCACCAGCTGCATCCAACGAGAAAAAAATATTTTACCATCTACTTGTTTATAGGAATGATTTTAATAAATAAATTATCATATTAGGTACTGTAATTTTGAGAATGCTGGCATTTTGAGGATTTCAAAATTTTGATTTTCTAACTTCAAAAAATTTCACTGTTTATCCTTAATGAGAAGGCGCTCATCAATGAGAAGACACAAATTGGATTATAAAAACTAATTAATTAATTAATCCAAACATAACCCTGTTTAGGCTTAACAGAACCCACTCTTAATCTTCATTTTTGTTTGTTTCTCAGGCACCATACAGTTATAAATATGCAATTTAATTTTACAAAAATGCTATTACTAGTTTGAATTCAAAAAAAAAAAATCTATAGCACTATTACTAGTTTTTTTTTCCTTTTATAGGAGTCAAATGCGTTAATCGATCTTATGGAACAAGAGGTCACCCTAAATAGTAATAACCAACCGAGCATAGACTCGATATGAATGTGAGTTTCGGAATGAAGATGTATAATTAATAATAATTCATATCGACTATGATCTTATATAAAAATGTATAAATCAGTTAGCCCATAACGTAGAAAGCTGAGTATGTTGCCTTTATTAAAAATTACAAAAATAAAATATAAAGAAAAGATTTTAGAGTACATGAATTATGTGGATTAGTAAAGAGATAAAATATAACACATAATTAATGGAGAAAAAAGTTATTGTTGCCGTCTTATTTGAGCTAACACCTTTGACAAACAACATTCTTATTTTTAATTAATTAACATGGGACTGTTTATGTCTAAGCTTCTGTAGTTGTTGACCTTGAAATAGTAATAAATCTAAATAAAATACTAAACTCAATCTCGATTTTCTGATTCACTGATTAGACCATGGAATTTTTGAAACAAACTGAAAAGTAATATTTGCAAGTAGATAACAATTTTCTTGAATTGATTATTTCTTTATATCACTAATAAGCCAAAATTTCAAAGAAAAAAATAGAGGTGTTTTGTAGTTAAAGGAAAAGGCCAAAGAGATATTCATATTCTTAATTAAAACTCAAAATAAAATATTTCTTTTTTTGAAACATGTACATCCTCGATCAGTTTTTGTATTCATTGGATCATTGTCTTAGCCCTTTCAACCAGCATAACTAAAAGAATATAAAATATAGAAGTTATAAGCAACAATGAGATCAAAGTTTCCTCAAAAGTCATGGGATCAATCCAAGTACAAGACAAAAAAAGAATTTTTGTAAAAACAATCCAAATCACTTCTCTAACATAATAGTATCTTCTTGATCTCCATGTATTTTTATCTTTAACTTATCCATATTTAATTAAAATTCCCAAGATTAAATGCCCATCTTGAAGGTAATTTGAAATGAGATTTAGGAAAAAAAATCTAAAAACAATTCGAAAAACCATTTAAAATTAAGAAACTAGTGGAAGAAAAGATTTCAAAATCAAAACTAGGACTTGTGCTTAACAAATTTGTTTTTAGGTCATGCGTTAAGATCTCGTTTGACAGCCAATATTGGACAATATTAAAGACGTTTGGTGATTCTGAGGACGAGACGAAAGGTCCACATTTTCCAGAGTTTAGTGTAGAAGTTTATATGCAGGGAACTATAGAGTTGTAGGTTGGGCTGCAATTTGTTGACCATGTAGATTTTAAGAAAGCTTTGCAATTACATGCAATACAACTTGGATTTGATTATGATTTTGAGAAAAAATAAGAAGACATGAATAACTATTGTTTGTAAGAAAAGGTGTGGTGGAGGACGCATGCGTCTCCTGACCCTAAAAGTAAGTCCGTACTAACTAATACAGTGAGACTTTTTTAGTCCCACCAGTAGAGGATAGTTTAGTCCCCTCCTAAAATGGGGACTAAACTGGATTCAGTGAAAAAACATCACACGAAGCTTCATTACAACCAAAACTAAAGAAAGCTTCATGGAGACCTGCTCGAACCGAAGTGACCACACCACACGAAGCTTTGTTGCCACCAGTGATCTCTTCTTATTCACGCATATTCATTGCATCAAATCTAGTAAACCCTCTTCTTCGTCTTCTTCTTCTCGTCTCTCTTACCTTCCATCTTCCAATCGAAAACGATCCTATATTTTCATCTCACAAAAGCCCTAGATCTACATTTCACAGTAAATTTCTGTCTGAATGTCTGTCTGGTTCACATTTCACAACCAAATTTTGAAACATTTGATATTAGGGTTGAAATATTTGAAATTAGGGTTTGAAATATCCGAAATTCGGGGTTTCGACTTCATTGGCAATGGAGGATCTAAAAAATTCTGTTTTACATTATCTGAGTGTTTCTATTTTCATGAAACTATTCGTCCAATGTTCACTTTCTTCTGAATTTTCCTGAACCTTTCCTAAATTTGGTCATTTTGCATTGTAAAATGTTGTGTTGGGTAACAATGAATGAATTTCTGTAAAGTATTAAAGCTAATAGACGACATTTGATTGTAAAATGTTGTGATGGGTAGCAATTTACAAAATGCTGTGCTGGCTAACAAATTGTAGAATGGATTTCTGTAAAGATATCAACTGAGGATCAAATGGCATGTATTAGCTTCAAATCAACAACTCCACAGAACTTCAAGATTGCGTTTTTTCAGCAACCTCAAATTATGGCATATTTGACTATTTAATTGTTGAATGGAATATTTGATATTTGTCTTAAGGTTTTTCTTTATTATTGATTGGGATATGTTTTATTAGAGTTGGATGGGGATAACGATCAAAATAGTCAGAAACTACATGAAGAATCATTAGACGTTCTTGAACCAAAATGGAGGCAAATACGTTTTTAGTATATTAATTATTATTATTATTATCGATTAGATGAGTTTAAATTTACTATTATGATTTTTTGGTAGCATGAATGAGATAATTTATTTTGTACTTGAAAATGTAAAATAACATATTAATGAGTTCTAAAAAGACTGATGTGCCAAACATTGTACAAGTGATACAGTTTTCCAACTAATATAACACAAAAAACTAGACAATACGATTTAATCCAATACAGTTCAATCAGACAAATTTAATACAGTACTATCCTGACTGCTGAACAAATGTTAATTTCACAAGAAAAAGAAAATAAATTCAAAGACGAACAATTTACCGAGACCAATACTCAAATAGCAAACTATATAGTGTATTTTGTTTGATTAGATCTAGCTAGTTACATTCACACATGATATCAAAGTAAGTTAGCTAGGGCAAACTGTCCAAAAACGAAAAAATGAAAATAATAATTATAATAAAGATAAAATTACATATTTTTTGAAACTGTCAAAAAAATTATAATTTATGTATATATATGTGTTTGACAGTTCATATGAGAAGTCGAAGATAAACATAATAATAAAAAAGAAGAATTTAGAAAACAGTTAGGAGTAACACAAACCGAGGATTTCCGAGGAAATGTCATAACTTCAAATCAAATAATAAATAATACATAAAAATAACAATAAATAATTAAAAAAACGAAAAAAAGGTCCTGCGTGAGAGGTTGGATAGTGGTGCCGCCCTTCACTTACTCTCTCTATCTCTTTTAAAAGCTTAATAAAGCCTAATCGAAGGCCTATCCTACTGCCTATTGGGGACCTCTCTCCCTCTCTTTCATCATTTATTCAGATGGTGAAGGCCACCCCCTTTATATAGTATGCTAAACTATACCGTTTTGGGTTTTATTTTACTATTTATTATTGATTATTTTTATTAATTACTTTTGGTTTTTAATTAATTAAGTATATGATTTAGCTCTCTTTTCCTTTTTCAGTGTTATTAAATACAAAAATTTATGTGCAATTGGATCCAGCACAGGCCGTTAATTAGGACCACACTCCATAGAGTATGGATTCAACCCTGGCAACCATACTGAGTTATGGTTTTGTATATATTATCTTGTAATTTGCTATTCCTCTTTTCTTTGTATTTTCTACTTTTATTTACTGAGTTATTATTCAGTTTTCATTGTGCAATTTATTTTATATATATATAATGTATGAGAATGTGTTTGTGTTCTTCTGTTATGCCTAAAGTATTATTTCTTATGGTAATCATTTCTTGTATCCTTAAAAGAAGATTCATGGATTTAGATTAGCACAACCATTGATTTTATTTTTAATGATCCATATCAGTTCCACAACGTGATATTCAACTAAAAGTAACAAAACAAATTTAAAAATATCAATGCGACTGATATATAAGATTATGAAAAGAAATAAACTTGAGTCTTATAATTGATGCATGATGTATTTTGATATTCCGAACTTTTAATCGGAGAATAAGTGGACAAAAACGTTTGAATGAATTTGATAAATGAAAATGTATGAATGAAATTGTGAGATCATAGTTGAAAACCAATTATTATTCTTGAATTGTGATATGATCATAATCATAATTATTATTCATAGGTTGGACAAAAACGTCCAAAACAAAGTTTTACCCCTCCGGTAGATGAAATTATTAAGGATATATGATTTTTTACTTTTATTTTTTAAGTATAAGTAGATACGATACCTGAACAAATACTCAATGATTTTGATAAAAAAAACATCTTGGCCAAAAGAACATGAGAGCATGTTTCCAAAAATTTACATGGTATACAACTAACAAATTCATTGACTTCCATGGAGATATAATTAGGGTTTCGAAATCTTTTTTTTTTTTTTGAAAAAATAATTTTCTCCTTTTAAATTTTTTTTTTTGGTAATTAAAAAATTTATATTCCAATCTAAAAAATGTACAAAATACAAGGGGCTTTAGCCAGGCTAAAGGAAAACAAACTAAAAAAAGGGGAAAGTCCTACACACCACCTCAAAGGAACCAAAACATTCATTATCCCACATTAGACTATATATTCAGGAAAGTTTTTTAAGCATCTTTGAAACACTAGCTAGAATGCAAAAAAAAAAAAATCATATCTCTTCCATAAATGTCCAATAAAATACTAAATTCAACACACCACAATCATATTGAAATTGGGTTGATTAAGGGTTTGAGATTAGGCCAAATTAATAAGTAGCTAGGGAGACAAACACAGTGGTAGCAACATTAACACATGGTTGTTCTAATTGTGCAGTACAGGTTTTGTTGCATAGGTTTGGCGAAAGAGTCTGTCTAGGCCAACCCCTTTTAATTGTTTTTTATACTTAGGAAGCAAAAGCATTATGCATGTGTACTATAGCCCTGCAACCACATTGGTGGCATCCATTTTCATATAATGGGATCAAAAGGCTACAATAACATCAACAACTGTCATATACCCCTCTATTCCTTACTCCCATCACAAAGATGCGTTGTTATATTTGACTGTCTGAATTGAACTGTACTAATTTAATCTTGCACACTGTATTAGATTGGATTACATTAGACCAGGTGTTATACGCTCATGTATTTAGTGTAAGATTCAATAAAAAATGAACAATATATAAGAGATATATTACATATTAAGTAATATATATATATATTGTATCATACTTCTAGTCATTAACATTCCATTTTCATCTTCTAATAAGAAAATTCAATATTGTCTAACATATAATATAAACTAATTTTACTGTAAAAATAATGTCAACATTTTCTAATTTCATTCATTTTATTTAAATTCAGAAAGTATAATTACTTTCATATATTAGTTAGTCATTCTGATATTAAATATTATAATATTTTCTCAATTTCTAGTTCCACTTCATCATATCTTTAAAAATTCCGTTATCTGAAAATTTGTAGTTTATTTATTTTAGTTATTATCAATGTTTTTTAATTTTATATTTTATTATCCCAAAATATAGATTTAAATTTTATAAATCTCTAGTTTGTAATACTTACTATAATCAGTTTGGTCTAATCCCCATCAGATTCTGAATTTAGAGAGAAACATCAGTAAATCCACAGAGACATCCCTCTGAAGCTCATCAACTCTATAAGAGAATTAGAATAACATCTATAAGAAAACAAATAAAGAGTATTAAACTGCATATGCTAAACTGCAGGACCATACTAATTAATTAATCTAAACTCACGATCATACAAAACACATGACAATATTAATCGGGAGTATATAACCTTCTACGGACAGTCAAACATACCCTATGTCTCTCCTACCTATAACACATATAATGAAATCCTAGGCTTGTTTTTGAATTAAAAGGTACCCCCATACACGCCATAGAATTGTAACTTGATTTTTTAGGGTACATTGTGCTTTTAGTCATATGAGTTTACGTTGATTCCTAATTTAGTCCCTGTAACTTTATTTTTCAGATGAAGTCCCACAATTGTTGAATATGTTTCAATCAGACCCTGCTGTTTGTTTCAAACTTCGCTATGTTTATGTTATTGATGACCCAGACAACAAAAGACGCATACCCGGATGTTACTTATACAAATCTAGATTACCAACAATATAAGTGATTTCAAGGCACTGGGGCTTCAATGGAAGAACTGGATTGTAGTATTTTAAAATATCCGATAACTTGTTTGAAAAAATTATGCTTACATAAACTAAATTGAGAATTACCGAAATTCTGAATGACCAAAGAGGCGTTCTACTTTTTTTTTCCTGATTTGTTTTATTAAATTGACCATTTTTCGTGCTTTAGTTCATGACATTAAAATTGTAATATTGTTATTAGTTTTGAAAAAAAGTTATCTATATGGAAAATGATAATATAAATTTTATCAAAATATTGGATCTAAGATTGGGATGAAATCAAACCCTAGTATAGACAAGCCAAGATGAGTGGTATCATGGGATACAGAAAAAACAAAGTGGGGGCCATGTGTAGGAGGAGAAGGAAACAAGCAAATCAACCAGATAGCTGAATAAAGGATGTTAAATTGAATAGGAAGGTGAGATTACCCAAATAATTCCTTTTGGATTCTAAAGAGAAATGGCTCCCCCCCTTTAGCCTTCATTATGAAGAGGAATTGCAGCATATCAGAATTATAGCATCCTCGCTCTCTCTCTCTCTCTCTCTCTCTCTCTCTCTCTCTCTCAATTTCTACAAAAAAGTTTAACCCCACTCTAATAGTAATAGTACTCTATGGCATGGCATGGCATGTCGCATCTTCCATAATACTGTGTTTTCTGAGAAACCGTTGGACCTCTCCGGCTGTTAAGTCGCTTTCTCTCTTCATTAAGTGAATGTATATATATATTAATGTATGCATACATGGACTATTCATCCTATGCCTGTATGAACAGCTAAGATTATATATAGCCCTTTCTCTAATTTATTCATGTATTCTATGACTTTAATTCATTACCTCCTCTCTCTTTTTGTTGCTTTTTACTGCATTTATATTTACTTTGAGTTTTAGCTATTATATTATTGTTGTTTTTAGCTGTAATCCCAATCCCAATAAGAGTACACTGCCCTTTTAGTACTTTTGTTTTTCCTTTTCTTTTTATAGTTTGATTTCATTTAATAAATTGTTGAAGATACCAAAAACTAATTTATGTCTTTTATTAGATAATAATAGCAGTTGTAAACTGTACACATCGTAATTAGTTAGTCTAACAGTTCTAGTTAGTGACTTATTCAGAATACATTTTTCTCTCTCTTGAGTTTCTACCAGGTATCAGATCTTTCTAAGACAAATGTTTCATTAGCTCCAATGGCGACAAATGCTTCTTTTGTCAAACATTTGTGATTTGATTTATGTTCATCTTGGTTCAAGCAACATCGATGGAACTTTGACTTGTTTGGAGCAATTTTTTCACAATGATCATAAGGTGTGAACTATGTCATATTCAAAGTCAACCTCTTCCAGACACTCATGAGTGCCGCCCTCCTCTAGCTCTTTCTTGTATTATTGGATGTATTTCTGCCAAACAAATCCAGGATTCTGTCGAGAAACATTACTCCATTTTTCCTCAATCAAACGTTATACAACTGAAATCTGATCGTCAAACTATTACCAAGAAAGTTACAGAGAATATTAAAAGCTATGATCAGAGAATCAAGGATATTACGGACAAACTCACAAATGTAACTCATCTTGCTAGAGATGAAGATTTTTTTATTTATACAATCAATGGTCTACCATTATATTATAGTGCTTTCAAAACCTCAGAACTCGTTCTACTCCTTTATCTCTGGAAGTGTTACATGTTCTTCTCAATGCGGACGAGAATTCTATTGAAGATCATCATAAGGTTATTGCTCCTCAATTCTCACCTATGGCTGTGTAGGCTTCTCAATCTATGTGTGATTTAATCAATTCAGAAGCAGTTGGCAGATCTTATCAAAGAGGTGTTTTGCCAGCAATAGCAACCGTGGATCTCAGAATAAAGGTCATGGTTTCCCTCCACCATTTGGGAAAAATCAGCAATTCAGTCTAAAATACTCTTCTGGAATGTCTCCTTCAAATTCATATCAAGTTTTTATGTTGGCTTAGTGAATCAATCTTCTTCTCCAAAGATGACCTCTCACATTTGTTCTAATCCTGGTCACAAGGCTTTGGATTGCTATTGTTGTGTGTGATATATACACAAGTGCACATGTCATTAACAAGTAATAAAGTGAGAAATGAGTGTCGATCTCCATAGAGATTGATGAAAAATTAAGCAATTAAATAGACCAAATTAGATCTAATTGAAAACAGAGTAACCGTAATAAGCAATTTCAAGTAACTTAAAGTAAAATAGAAGAACTATGTTAAGTAAAATGGTTTAATTGACACTGTAGAATATGGGATTTAAGTTTAGTAACACTGATATATTCAATAATGAAGTGAGCAAGCATAGTTAATTCCCCTTATCATTATTATTCCTAGTTAACTCTGTTTATGTTGCTAAAGCTTATTGATAACATTAACCTCAGCTCATTACGACAATAGATTTCCATCATTACGATCGTTAAATCTAAGCTTAATTAACTTATTTCAAAGTCTAATTCAAATTAGAGTTATCTCAGCTGATTGAGTTACAAGGTGAGCATATATGCCTATACTACTCACTAAACACTTAGATTTACATGATTTAAACATCCAAGTATCATTCAAGCTATTTCCATTAGACTAAACCCTTCCAGTATTTAATCCAACCTTCATCTTATTAGAGATGACCAGACAATAATAAAATATGAGCATGTAGTAATCTTGAATGAAATGCTAACAAGAAATGAGCAACAAAAACTTCATTAACTAGAAATAACAACTTCAAGGTTCATTACCCATACTAGCTTAAATATTTTAGCTCATAATGAGCTTAAAAGCAAATTCAAATACAACCATTTCCATACTTATCTTATAGAAAATGAGCAAGGATAGAAAATACTGTAAAGCAAATAAAGTTAAGAAAGAAGAAAGAGAGAAGGGAATAAATGAAAATCCTGAACGTTGTCTTCTTTCTCACGTCCTTCTTTTCTGTCACTTTTCTCCCCTTCCTTCTCTGCAAAATGTGTTTCCTTATTCTCAATAAAGGTGTCGGCTCTCCTTTAAGGAAGTTGTACGTCCTATAAATAGAGCTTCAAAATTAGGGCTTCACCCTCAAAAGAGGAAACTTGTCGAGCAACAACACTAAAGGGAGACCACTTGAAAGCAACAACGCCACTTGGACTACACGACAAAGCCACATGTCAAGTGTGCATGGACAATGCTATAGCAGCAAAGAAATCCACACTACAACACTTTCTCCAGTTGCTAAGCTCCCAAGGGATCGTGCACAGAAGCACGACTTATGCATAAAAAACTGCTTAAAACTACTAGGAATGCTAGCAAGGTAGTTAAACTTAACAGTAAGCCAAACTGAAAGGAAAACGACACAAATTAAGCAATAAAATGCTACATCACCCTAAGATAAGTAATAATTTAGACTTGAAAAAGTAAAGATAACTCTAAATTCTAAGAGTCATCATGACCCCAAACTTAAAGCATTACTCGTCCTCGAGTGATGTTAATAAAAAACTCACTAAACAAGTAACCATAGACACTACCACCCCCAAATTTATCCAGCTATGCTTTTCAATGCTAGTTAGAAATTTAAGCCCCTTGACCAACATGCTCAACACTTTAATGCAACAATGAACAAAGCAGTTTAATTAACAATATCAAACATACAAAACTGAGGTGCTATCCTAATTACCTTCAGTGTGTGTGTGCTAGAAATTAGAGCTGCTCTCCCAGGTTGATTGGGATACTTTGAACAAAGATCATATGCTTAACTTGTGCACTCTATCTAGGCATCATATCTTAAAAGAAAACAACTAGTAGCATGAAGTTTACACATCAAAGGGGGAAGTAGTTACATACATGAAAATCACAAAGGAATTCTAAACACTAAGCTGCAATCTTTTTATTTAATTGACTTCTTTCTCTCTCTATTTTTTTTAACTAGATTAGAATACCTCTTATGTTATACTGCATTTTTACGCGAATAGCCAACATTTGTGGTGAAGATACACGATTACTCAGCAATATAACTAGCAAGGCTGCTATCTTTCTTTAGTTTGTTGTTGCTTTTGCTATTGCTATAACAAGCTCATATCTCTGGCTACCTTTTACGTGAATAGTTAATACTTGTAGTGAAGATACCCGACTACTCAAAATCCTAAGATAGAGGAGCCATTCTAACCTTTTTTTATTCGTGAAAATTTTCTTTAAAACCAATAGAGCAGCAAAACGATACAAAAACATTATAATGAGACTCCTCCTAAACTTGAATATTTACCATGATGAATAGCTACAACACTGCCTTTTAGAAGTTCTAGGTGCCAGAAAGAGCATTAAGCCTCACTCTGATTGAAACTATCCTAAGCATCCAAAAACTATCTAACTTAACTTCTAATTGCAAAAAGAAAGAGAACAAGTCTAAGCACTCGAAATTTAGCATTATTTGAGAACAATTAACATATTTTTAGAAACTTTTACTTTTATTGACTGATCAGATTATCAGCAAGCTTAAATGAAAAACTCACAAAAAAACAGAACTAACATCCTAAAAAAATCACAAACACGAAAGGAAAAATTTCAACGATAACCCTAAAGAAGAGGGCATAGGCCCTCTCCCCAAACATTGACACTTGCAGTGTCCCCACTACAACTAGGAAATGTAATATAAAAATAAGAAACACAAATTTAAAATGTTTAATCACTCAAGCAAAAACCATAATCAGAGATCACCAACAATCAGAAATGAAATAGAAGGAACAATCAAATAAAAAGAAAGGCGCCAGAGAGGTACTCCCCTGATACTGCTGCATGATGCTGCAACAGTCCAACAATTTTCACTTCTTGGAAGAGCTCCTAAGCCCATCTCTCCCTTTAGAGGCCGCTTTAAGGTCTGACAGTCTTTTCTGCACTGATTGAAATTCTTCTTGAGTTTGGTCCCCTAAAGATTGCTCTTTCTTAGCTATTTTGAGTTTCTTCTTGGCACTTACACTAGATCCAACTTTTGCTGTTTCTTTATTCGTTTAAGTTGATTTCCCTTTAGATTTGACAGTCTTAGGGGATTCTTCCACTTTCTCAGAATGTTGCTTCTCTAGACTGGTAGTTAATAACTTCCTCCTTCCTTTGTCTTCTTGTTCCTTGGTTGATGATTTTGGTGGTGGTGTTGCTAATACTTCCTCATCACTCTCTTCAGCTTCTTCTTCTTGCCGCTCCTCTTCCTCATATTCACTATCTTCTTTTTCCTCCTCGGCTTCATCTTGCTCATCCTTACTTTCAAATTCTCCTTCTTCTTCATCTTCAAGCTCTTCCTCATATTTTTTACCCATAGCTTCCTCTTTTTTCATTACTTCCTCATCCTCAGGGGATACATCATCCTAGAAAATTACTCTTCCTCAACCTACTCATCCTCTACTTTCTCCTCCTCCTCGACCATCCAAGGGTGAAGAATGACCTCTGGAAAAGGAGGCAAAGGGCAAGTGGGTGTCATAAAAGTTTTCTGTAGGCTTTTCTACAGAGCACGGTCTCGTGCTTGAGCATATTCCTAATATGCTTGACTTTGGAATCCATTTCCTTTTTTACCAACTTGTTTGGAGGAAGCTTGCTCAGCTGATGCCACTGGATCCTTACCCTTCTCAGTAAACCTTGCTATAGAAGTCAAATAAATAGCCCCACAATTTATCAATTTTTCCTTAGCACTAATAAAAGCAGCAAGATTGACAAAACACACATTGATTATTAAACAAGAAAAAATCACACATCCTATCTTCTTACCAGCACAGACTCCTATTTCTCTAAAAATAATGCGACAAACATTAATAGACTTTCTAGACAATAAAGCATGTAAAAAAATCAATTGTTCATGTGTGACAATTTATATGTTTGTTGTGGGTATGATAACAGTGCGAATAAAATGGTACCATACTTTTGCCCTAGACTTAAATGGTGACCTAAGACAAGTCTTAACACCCTATGCAGACACACTATGCCATTTTGTACCAGGGATAGTCAATTCTTTCAATATAGCATTTAACTTCACCTCAGATATTTCTTTTGCTAAAACAAAGTATTCATCATCTTCATCATCTGGATCAAAAACAACATTTATGGCATCAACAGTGAAAGAAACTAAGGTACCTCTTATTAAAATATCAGTCTACTCAGGATTTAAAATATTAGTGTAAAATTCTCTTATTAGAGGAACCACAATATTCTGCGAATGTACACAAAACCTTTCCCAGCCATAGTAGTCAATTCCGTTTCAGTGTCCATTTTAGTTTTATGAAAAAATGAAACGTTTAAGATATTTCGGTGTTTCGGTGCTCCGTTTCGGGAAATTTTTTTGGTCATCTTAAATAATGTTATAAAAGTTATTGTATATAATATAGCAAAGAAAAATTTTGAATCCATAGATTATATCATGCAAATAATACATAATTACCATTACAATTCAACATAACATCATATTAATGACATTAAAATTCAACAAAAATATCATATTAAATAGCATTGTCCTCATGAAACAGACAAATGTTCAACATCACAATTAATTTGTTTGAGTTTCATCATTATCATCCTCATTAAACTTTGTAATTCAAGAGTAACTCCACCAAGCTGATCCCACCATACCTTTGCAAAGAAACATGTTGAGAATAAATTTAATTAAAACAACATAAATTCATAGGAGCATTTCAGACCGAAACAGACTGAAATTCAGGACAAAAAATGTTAACCCTTTATTTCATTTCGGTTCCTCGCCGGAACTGAAATGCTTTGGCCATTTCAGCTGAAATGAAATGAAATTGTCAACTAGGTTCCAAGCCTATTTTCCTAATGATTGTTGTAATGTCCTTCGGGAGACCAAGAGAGGGAATGAGCTGTATCATGAAATCTTTTTCTTCGTTGAATTCCTTCACACAAATTTTATCATATATTTTCTTAGCATCCTCGTTGATGAACTTTTCAGAAGCCGCAAACCACTTAGGTTACCCTATTGATTTCATATTGCTCATTTGCTTTTTCTTTCGAGGAATGAAATAGGATGGTGGTGGACAAAATGAGTTTCTAGGGTTTTTAGCATGAAGGTTTTGAAGAGAAGCAGGGAGAAAGCTTTTGAATTCAAAGAGGTTGCATATTGAAGGTGGCACATTTAAAGTATGCGCAACTCCTCCCCGTTTTGCCACGTGTTTGCCTCCGTCGCTGATTCTGCTTAAAAAAATCAAAACGATGATACTTCAAGGGGAATTAAATTTGTAAATTTTCAGTGATTTGTTAATTTAGGATCGAATATTGTAAGAAATTTTGGCTAAGCTGGCATGTGCTTGTTATAGCTTTCCTTTTAATGCTCTACAGTAATTAGCAACCAAAAATGCCTTTTTCTGCTTAACAGCTGTCCTCTCAGTGGGCCCTTCCTATCGTACCTTCCTACAAAACAAATCGTACAAAATCTACTTAGCTAATATATCAAAATTAAATGAGGATATAAATGAGGATTTGTTCTTAAATGAGGAATATTCTATAATAATGATGAGAATAAAGGAGTTAAATATGAGATATTCTAGCCAATTTTAAACAAAGACAAATTATAATAAAACAAAACAAAATTAACTAAAATGAAATTGAATTATGAAGCAAAAACTTTCTGGGCTGCCTCCCATAAGCACTTATTTTTAAGTCTTCAGGCTAACTTGGGCTTACTCTTCACAGGTCAATAAGTAGGACTGAGGTCGTCATTCTATCTACCTCATTATCGCAATAGTACTTCACCCTCTACCCATTAACTAAATTCTCTCCCAATCTTTTCATCCAACAGGTCGACGACTCCTTATGGGTAAACTTTGATCAATTTAAAAGACCCAGACCATCGTGATTTTAACTGTCCAAGAAATTGTTTAAGTCTTGAATTGAATAATAGAACTTGGGCCTATGGCTTCAATTCTCGATCCAGAATCGTTCTATCGTGCCACTTCTTGGTCTTCTCTTTATAGAGTCTTACACTATCATATGAAAATAGCTCGAAGTCATCCAGTTCATTCAATTTCAGGGCTCTATTCTTTCCTGCTGTTTGTAGGTCCAAATTCAACTTCTTAACATCCCAAAAAGCTTTGTGCTGTAACTCTAATGGTAAGTGGAATGCCTTACCAAAGACTAACTTATAGGGAGATATTTCTAAAAGAGTCTTGAAGGAAGTTCTATAACCCCATAGTGCATCATCAAGTCTAATAGACTAATCCTTTCTATTGGGGTTTATAACTTTTTCCAAAATTCTCTTTATTTCTCAAATAGAAAGCTCCACTTGCCCACTTATTTGTGCATGGTATGCTGTAGCAACCTTGTGTTTTACCATATACTTAGCCAAGAGTCCTTTAAATAACTTGTTGTAAAAATGCGTGCCTTCATCACTTATGATGGCTCTAGGAGTCCCAAATCTTGTGAAAATGTTCTTCTGAATGAATTTTACCACTGCCTTTACATAATTTGTTACTAATGCTGCAGCTTCAACCCACTTGGAGAAATAGTCTATAGCCACTAAGATGTATAGGTTCCCAAATGAAGGTAGGAATGGCCTCATGAAGTCTATCCCCTATACATCGAAGAGTTCAACTTCCAGGATATTATTGAGTGTCATTTTTTGTCATTAGGACATGTTCTCAGTTCTCTGACATTTATCACAGTTCTATGCTACTTCATGTGCATCCTTAAAAATGGAAGGCAAAAAATAGCTAGGTTGAAACACTTTGGCTGCTGTCCTTAACCCTCCAAAATGCCCTCCATTGGAAGAAGAGTGGCATTGTTGCAATATACTTTTGATTTCTACTTCTAGGACACATCTTCTAAGAATATGGTCAGGTCCTTGTTTGTAGTGATATGGCTCATCCCACTAGTATCCCTTGATTTGTTGAAAGAATTTTTTAACTGCTGTGAATTGAGCTCAGGAGGTAGCACTCCACTTGCCAAATAATTCACAAAGTCAGCATACCAATGTGCTTCCACTTTCAAAATTACCAGCAGCTGTTCATCTGAAAAGGTTTCTTTAATAGATGGATCTACGGTAGCATTGTTCCTTGCCTCCAATCTTGACAAATGGTCTACCACTAGATTTTTTGTGCCCTTCCTGTCTTTGATCTCAAGGTCAAATTCTTAAAGCAATAAAATCCATCTGTTGAGCCTAGACTTTGCATCTTTTTTAGAAATCAAATACTTGATGGTAGAATGGTCAGTGTAAATAGTCACTTTAGTTCCTATAAGACATGCTCTAAACTTTTCAAAAGTAAACACAATAATTAGAAGTTCTTTTTTAGTGGTGGTGTAATTCAATTGTGCATCAGTTAGTGTCATACTAGTATAACAGATAGAGTGAAATTTTTTACCTTTCCTTTGCCCCAAGAATGCTCCCACTGCATAGTCACTAGCATCATACATTAGTTCAAATGATAACTCCCAATTGGGTGCTACAATGATAGGTGTTGAGACTAAAGCATTTTTCAGTTCAATAAAAGCATGTCTACATTCATAAGTGAATTAAAAAAGTTCTATTATTTTCTAGTAACATGCATAAAGGTTTTGATATTTTAGAGAAATATTTAATAAACTTCCTATAAATCCAATATGTCCTAGAAAACTTCTAATTCCTTTCACAATGGTGGGGGCAAAAAGTTTGCCATTGACTTCTATCTTTACTCTATCTACTTCAATTCCTTTCAAAGACACTCTATGTCTTAATACTATCCCGTCTTGCACCATAAAATGATACTTTTCCCAATTCAAGGCTAGTTTAGTATCTTCACATCTTTCTAACACCTTTTCAAGGTTGGACAAACATTTCAAATGTGATTCACCACAAATTGAAAAGTCATCCATAAATACCTCAAGTGTTTGCTCCATCATGTCTGTGAAAATTACCATCATGCATCTCTGAAATGTTGCTTGAGCATTGCATAGCCCAAAATACATCCTTCTAAAAGCAAAGGTTCCACAATGATAGGTGAAAATGATCTTCTCCTAATCCTCTGGTGCTATAGCTATTTGGTTGTAGCGTGAGTATCCATCTAGAAAATAGTAATATTCCTTTCAGTAAGTCTGCCAACATTTGATTAATGAAAGGCAAAGGAAAATGATTCTTTCTAATAGCTTCATTAAGCTTCCTGTAATCCACGCATACCCTCCCGCCAAGTACTGTCCTCCCTTTTTAGGCATACATTAGACATGGCTAACCCTTGCACTGTCTAAAATGGGGTAGATTATTCCAACATCAAGCTATTTAATTTTCTCTTTTTTAGAACCTTTTTCATGAATGCATTCAGCCTTCTTTGTTGCTCTATGGAGTTACCACTCCCTTCTTGTAACAGTATCTTATGCATGCAAATAGAAGGGCTTATCCTCTTAATGTCAGCCATCTGCCAGCCAATTGCTCTTTTATACCTTCCCAAAACTTCTAACAATAACTTCTTATTTTCATTGCTTAGGGAAGAAGAAATAATAATGGGCAGACTACTATTCTCACATGGTGAGCATATTTTAAATGGGCAGGAAGAGCTTTTAATTCAAATAAATGTGGT
Organism: Datisca glomerata; assembly: GCA_003255025.1. NCBI lineage: Eukaryota > Viridiplantae > Streptophyta > Magnoliopsida > Cucurbitales > Datiscaceae > Datisca > Datisca glomerata. The sequence continues at coordinate 2,205,032 of QANY01012604.1, read as the reverse complement.
GATTCAATAGAAGGCAATGTTGGCTTGAATGTCCTTTCAGATAATTTTAATGATTCAATTTGTTTTCCAAACCTGGGAGTACTTTACTCTACATCCATCTATGTGACTCATACTTCCTCCTCATCGCTGTTATCTTCTTTCAAAATTTTCAAAGTTGACTTTGATTGAGTTGTCTTGCTACAACTTATAAATAACTTCTCCATAGCTTTGGAGTCCATCACAAAAATAGCTACACATTCTTCTATTTCTTCATCAGGGTGCTTCATAACATTAGAAACATTGAAGGTTATCTCTTGGTCATTAACCCTCATAGTAAGCTCTCCTTTTGCATAAGGAATGGTGAAGCTTCCAGGGTCTTTAAGCTTTGGGGGTATTTTTTTCCTGTAAAATCAAGCTGCATTCTTAGGTCAAAACTACAGTTTTGAATTCTCTAAGCCTTCTCCTTTTTGTCAAGATATATTTATAAACTTGACATAATTTGTCATCTGGTGTAGAGCTTCTACCAGAGGTATGTTTATATGCAGCTACTTTAGTATGTCAAGAAATTTGTTGAACTGGCCATATAACTTCTTCTTTTCTATCATTTGAGGAAATGAAGGTGAATGCCTCTCTATGTCTTCCATTATGTGATCTATAGACTTAGATGCTACAATAGCTGGTTGCTCTACTACATCTTTATCTCGCTTATCTCCTTAGTTCCATTTTCAGACTTCTCTCCTATTCCATCAGTTGGTTGGGCAACCACCTTTCCACTTCTCAAGTGTATTGCCTTGTAGTGTTCTTTTCCTTTTGTTATAGGATTTTCAGTATTGGTAGGAAAATTAAATTGAGGTATGGTATTCAAGGCATTGGGCAACTATCCAACTTGATTTTCTAGATTTCTTAGAGATATTGTTTGACTCTGAATCATTGTAGATGATTCTGGTTTACTGAATCATTCTAGGCTATGTATTCTTTCAGGAGATTTTCTAATGTGTCAAGTTGTTCAGTTAGTACTTGCTTCTGTCCTTGAGGTTGTTGTGCAAAGCTAAGAGGATAGATTGGTATATTTTATGAGTTCGAAGGTCCTGCCCCTTGGTTACTCTAAGAGAAAATATGATGTTGTCTCCAATCAGGATTATAAGTGTTGGAGTAGGGATTGTTGTTATTTATGTTAAAGTTCCATACATAGTTCACAGAGGCTGGATTCCCTAAGCGACTTTCAAATAAGTGTTCTTCACCATAATAGACACATGATACTTTGACTACTTGATTCACAGATTGTTGCATCCCTTGGTTATGACTCTGATTTATTATGGGTTCCATACTTAGAGTTTTTATCATGTTTGTTAATGCATATACTTGACCTGTTAAGGCTATCATAGCATCCAGATCATATATCCCTGTAACTCTTTTACTTGTTGCTACTCTAGCAGTTGGCCATTGGTAATTGTTTCTTGCTATCCTCTCTAGAATTTCATAAGCCTCATTATAAGACTTAGACAAAATGGATCCACTTGTTGAAGCATCAACCATCAATCTTGTAGAAGAGTTCAACCCATTATAGAAGTTTCCAATTAGATGCAGTGTGGGATCCCATAGTGTGGACACTTTCTTAGCAATTTTGTAAATCTTTCCCATGCCACATATAAAGATTCATACTCTAATTGGTGAAAGGAAGTAATCTCATTCCTTAATTTGGCAATCTTTGTTGGTGGGAAACACTTCATCAAGAACTTCTCAACAAGGTCATTCCAGGTGCTAATAGAATCAGGAGGTCATGAATTAAACTAAGCTCTGGCTCTGTCCCTTAAGAATAAGGAAACAACCTCATCCTTCATGTATCTTCTGAAGCTCTAGACATTTTGAAAGAATCACTAACCTCCATAAAGAGTCTTAATTGTATGTGGGGATCTTTAGTAGACAGTCCATTAAATTGTCCAATAGTTTGCAATATTTAGAACATGACATGCTTAAATTGAAACTGTGGAGCTTGAATCTCTGGCCTTACTGTTGCTTGTGGTTGAAGAATGATATAGTCTCTAATTGATTATTCTTTATCATCAGCCATGACTATGATTTTAAATGAAAACTAGAACCAAATTGGCAATCAAGCTAATAATGGCAACAATCACATGGATTATGAGTGTTAGAGGAGACATTCTCCAGCTCACTTGGCTACATTGACAGCTTCATTTACTTCACCAGCAAATTATGTTCCTCTTACTTTTACATCCAATTTTAGTTCTTCTATATGGCTCATCGATACATGTTGCAACATTCATTTGACAAATGATTTGGCTAGTCAAAATCTATCTACATATTATAATGGGGAAGATTTTGTAGGGAATGGACGACTTCATCCAGTCCAACACACCAATGGTGTTGTGTTACCTACTCCCTCTAAGACATTTTTTTAGATCATATTCTCCATGTTCATAAAATTGCATTTGATCTCCTTTTTGTATATCACTTTTATTGAAATAGAAATAGCTTGTTCTGGTTAGATGCTCACTGGTTTGATCTAGGACAAAGAAACATGTCAAATCCGACCTCTTTCCCGTTCCATCTTCTTTGCCAACTACTAGTTCAGCTCCTTCTCCCATTATCTATTTTTAGATTTAGACATTATGTTATTTTCATAGATGATATGTCTAAATATGCTTGAATTTTTCTAATTACACAAAAATATGTTTTTCTTATTCTTAAAAAGTTTCAACCTTTTGTAGAAAATATACTATCTCATAGAATCAAGATTTCCAGGACAGATGTGGTAAGGAATTGGCCATAATTTTAAATGTTACCTTGAAGGCAAGTGATTTTCCATCAAAAGTCTTGCTCCTGCACTCCTAAAAAGATGAAGTTGCAGAAAGGAAGCATTGGCATATTGTGAAGACTTCCTCAACTTTACTTCATAAGTCTCAGTCCCACTTTCATTTTGGCATTTTGCCTTTTCCAATATTCTGATCTTAATCAACAAACTACATTCTCTTTCTTTGGCAACATATATCCCTCTGTGGAGTTATTTTGTTATCTTCCTACTTACACTAGGCTGAAAATCTTTGGTTGTGCATGCTACTTAGGGGGGGAGCTATTAAGGATCTAGGAGGTCATGTCCCCCAAACTTTTGAAGAAAAAAACAATACTTTCTAATATGTTAATGTAGTAGAAAATTATAAGATACAAATAAGCATAAAGCCAAATGAAGAAGGTGACAATAAACTGGTATAGCCTAGTGGCTCACATGGTGTTTCCATACAAGGCGGATGGGTGTTGAATTTTTCCAAGTTAATATTATAACAATTGTCTAGCCCTAATTTAAACCCTAGCACCCGCTGAGGTCCTTTTTGGGTTTTACTCCTAGCCCTAAACTCTGATAAACTCAGGGTTGGGCTCTCGCCTCTCTCTAACAAGGTTTGGATCAAGCTCTTTTATCTATGGTTGTTCCCGTAGCTGCCTTATCTGTTAGTGGGACTCGAGGAGTCATGCCGTGATTTCGAAAGCTTTTTAGAGACCTAGCCTTCACCATAAAAAATGGTGGAAAGGAGTTTTGTTCCTTTTTCTTTTGTTCAATACCATTGTGTTATGGGTCGTGTGCTACGTTTTTAGGTGGGTGACATAGTTTCAGTCAGAGATAGGGGTCCTCTCTCTCTCTTTGATCCTAGCCGACTTCTTCTCCGTCACCACTGCTCATCCTTGCCTACCACTTGTACCTTGCGATGGTCCAAGGTTCGTTCTTCTTCTTCGATGGTGCCTGGTGATGTTATTTCTGAGTTCCAGTTCTGAGGTTGATGATCTTTGTATCGTTGCCTAGTTTAACCAATTTGAGGTTGAATCCTCCCGCAATCTGACCATAACCAAGGGGAGTTCCGGTGAGGCCTCTCAATTCAGCCACATTGTAGGTCTCGATCATGATCTGTTCTCGCTGTGTGGTTTCTTAGCATCTATGCTATTAGGCCATTTCAGATTGTTTGTTTCCTTATACCTTGGTATATTGTTACGATGGTCAGTTTGGTGATGATTGGATATGTTGTGATGGTTTAGGTGTGCGCGCTATGTTTTGGCTAGAAGTAGTTTTTCCTAGTTTCGGTTTGTTTTGTGTATTCCATTTCATTTGGTATACGTTCTACATCTAGGGTGCGATGTATCTGTTTAGATTATTTTGTCATATTTGTCTCATTAGTTTACAGTATAGTGTGAGAAGTATTGTTTTATCTAGCCTTGAGCTTCGTACAATAGTGCGTGTTGTATACTTGGGGTATACCCCTTATATAAGTGTACTCTTTTTTGTTGAATATACTTTACCTTTAACCAAAAAAATACTTGAAACATTTAAATATTCTGAAACAAACGTTGAAACTTACTTTGGTATCATAAAATAACCAAAAAGTAAAACATTCACAAAATAGATTCCGTATCATTGAAAATAGAGTAGAAAAGAAATTAATAAAAAGCACATGCTTTGACGTAATATTTAATAAGTTGTAATGATTTCTTTATTTCAAATAATATAATGTTTACATACTTCTTAATATTATATTTAAAGCAGTCATATTTTTGTTTGCATATTTGTTGTTACTGAAAAAAGCAGTCATTTTTTGTTCTATTTATTTAAAAATGATGTGTTGCTCTGTAAGTTATAAGTCATCAGACAAAAGCTTCATATTATTTATACTTTGTTATGAAATTGTAATTTCTTATTACATTGCTCTCTGCAGTTCATTATATTTGTAAAATTATAAATTTAGTTGTATTTTTAGGTATTTTAGAATTTTAATTATTTAATTTTCATAAACATTATATTAATCTAAGCAAGCATTATTTAGATTAATGTAATTTCAAATTGTTGAAACAAAAAGGACGTAAAATGTGTATTAAGAGCAAGGGAACTAAATTAAAAAATATGATATTTTCACATAATTTTATATCCATAAAATAATTTAGATTTCAAAAACATTTCCGCTTTTTAATCAAGTAGGAATTTTGTTATGTTTTTCTTATTATATAATCTACAACATACTATATATTTCCACAATTAAATCTTTTGAGAGATCTTGATTTTATATTTAATTTTTGTAAAATATAAATATCTTTAAAGTTATGATTGAAATGATTTATAGAGTTAATATTATTTAGATAATGATATATTATTTTGTTGTTTGACAAGAAATCAAGTACACATTTGGCCCCCGCAAAAAAAAAAACCTAGCTCCGGGACTGATGCTACACTCCTTTAAAACCCTATAATAAACAAATACTTGAGCCTAAGACTTCTCAAAGTGTATTTTTAGGTTGTACCTTAAGAGTATAATGGCTATATTTTTTATAATATTGAAACGTATAATGCTTATTGTTGCCTCAATCGGTCATTTCAATTAGCCACGTGATTAGTAAGATGTTGAAAATGCTTTTTTTCATGGCCTGCTGAAAGAAGAAGCGTACATGACACAAATGAGTTTTTCTATAATAGAAACTAAATTGACTTGATTATTATAAAAAATCAATCTGAATAGAACCGAGAAGTTGTGGTTCATTTAAGTTCGGTATCAATCAGACCAGTCAGCGAATGAAAACATATCCCAAAAGAAAATTCAAAGCAGAACTTGGAGAAAAGTAGAAAATCCAAGTAGAAATTAAACAAGATTTCAACCAAAAATTAAACTTGCAGCAAAACACAACAAGATTTCAACTAAAAGTTGAAATTGCATCAAAACTCAACAAGATTTCAAAAACATGTAAAAATCGCAACAAACTTTAATCTTAATTTACAAGAACCTAAAAACAAACTCGATTAACCAAACTAGAAATCACAAAGTTCAGTTTAGAGAGAGAGAGAGCGTATTAATTTCTCTGATACTAACTCATTTAAACATCATACCCATAGGAGAAGTGAGCTTTGCACCTCCTCAACTAGAGGAAAATTTTAAAATGCCCACGCATGACCAAACATAGCTAAATGCCTACACCTCTCATTTTTTACTAGGAATTTACTAAAGAAAGAGGGAGAACAAAGAGAGATGAAGATCAAAGCATAAGGTGAGAGAGAGAGAGAGAGAGAGAGAGAGAGAGAGAGGAGAGAGAGAGAGAGAGAGAGAGAGAGAGAGAGAGAGAGAGAGGAGGCGAGACAAGACTAAGATAGGGTTAGAGAAGAATTGCGCGGCGGAAGAGATGGGAAAGGATTTCTTAAACTAAGATTTCAGCGATGGGATTTCTAATTTTGACCAGCGACATAAATAAGGGGAAATAGAAAATGAAGAAAGACCCTTTAGCTTCCATGCTTGTCCAGTGTTGAAGCTTTAGAGCCCCATGAGCAGCGGCAGAGGAAGAATCAGAGTGAGGCTTTAAGGTTTCGAATAAAAAAGGGTAATGAGGGTTGAGCAATTATGAAACTTAAAATGAAAGGGATTTGATATATAAAATTATATATCAAAATTACACAATTTTAAGTATGCAGTTCGGTTCAATGCGTTTCATTTCAGCGCGGTTTAAATCTGTAGGATCAATATGACTAACCAAGAGGGGGTGAATTAGATGAATGTGTGTAACTTTTTTTCTTACTCGAGGAGATTTATCAATTCTAACCCTAAGAACACGAGGCAAGATTGTGAGAATATTAGAGAAAAGAAAGAACGCTTCGTTCAAAGTATATGGGAGAATGAGAAATGGCACGCCTATTTATACACTTTGAAAATCGGCAAAAACTGGTCCAACCAGTTTGGAGAAGGGAAAACGGAGCCATTATGGACATATAGTAAGCACATTGTTCTCGAGGAATGTCTTCTTTATATTGTGTTTGTTGAATGTGAAGAGCATCAATTTCTCAAGCAGTCGTTCAAGTGTTTACATGTCAACCCCAAATCTATTAGAAAACTCACCCAGAAAGGTAGGTGGAGGGTTTTCATGATGGAGCATGTCGATGAAGGGCAAATGGTCAGTTCGAGGATCATATCAAACAAGTCCTTAATGACGAACTTGGTATTTCGAAGATCAATATTTAATATATTCATGTTCTTCATCTTTAGCATGGTGAGATTTCACCAATACTCCATAACCTTTTCTATATGCATCTTTTGTAACGAATTTTCGGTTATGATATCATTCCTTTTCAGGTTAATAATTCCTCCTCATATAGGTCAATTCCAAAAGGCTCAATTATTTTTGTGAGCCATTCCATATGGGAGAGAGCGTTGAAGGTTATGAATGCCACTTTCTATATATTTCATCACTTTCTATATATTTCATCATCATATGACATACATCAATATTTTCTTCTTTCAAAGTTTTAAAGAGAAGAAAAACATCAAAATAGTTAACTTCATCCCTATGACCACCTCGAGGGAGAAATGTATAGGGGAGAATGTGGTGAAGGATTTTTGCTTCTATGGAGAGGTGTTCTTTGATGCCTAAAAATATTTTGGAGATGTGGTTTATCACAAGACGAACGACATCTATATGACCAAAGTTTGTAATTTTTGACAAACTTGAAGCGTGATAGAAGGCTAATCCTTGACATGCTATTTCAAAAATTTCACTCAGTTTAGCATCGTCCAAGATAATTATTGTACCCTTAATATAACTCTTTGTAATATAGCGATCCTCTATCGTCAAATTGGCATAAAATAGTCTGACCAACCTAGGATATGTATATATTTTAGATCTAAAATATGTTCCACCCCATCATAGCAAATAAATCGTGCGTTTGGAGCCTCTTAAAGTTAGAATATTTTATAATGACTGGATAAATTTTTTGGATAGATATTCTGAGTGTATCTAGCTCTACATTCTTCATCAAAAAATTGGGAAATCTCCATACCTTTCCTCTTCGTCATATGAAGAACTAGCTATTTTGCACGTATATCCTCTTGAAGATGCACCTCTAGTCCTCATGATGAAAATGTAAATACTTAAGGATTCAACAAGGAAAGAAGAAGAACTTGCCGAATTAAAGAGAAACCGCTAGATTAGATAGAGTTGTCGTCGGATTTGAGCGAGAATGGTCATTGATAACTCTAAGATTTTAGAGTTATCTTAGCATTTCTAATCCATAATTGCTGCTTATCTTAGGGGGATTTAGTATTTTATTTCTTAAAATATTAGTTATTGCTGTCATATTTAGTTTTATGCTTAGTCTAACTGCCATGCTAGCATCTTAAGTGTTTATGAGCAATTTTATGCATTAGTGTTTCTTCTCTGTAGGACCTCTTGCAAGCTGGGAATTTAAAGGAACGCTATAGCAGATCAAGTTTCTGTTATAGATGAGGCAATGTTGATGTAAGTTCAGGGAGAAGTTTGTCGTGTAGTCCAACTGACACTAAAAAGTGAAGTAGGACCGCATGCGCTCAGAAAATGTTATTCCAGGTTCATCAACGCATGTGCCAGGAGACCCCATAGAATTGGAGGCTGACACATGTCCTTGTGAAAAGAAGAAACCCTAATCTCGAGGCCCCTATTTATTGGAAGTACAATTTTTGGAGGGCAGCATATTTGAGGAGATCCCAGAAGAAGTCGACACTGCATTGTACGGAGGAGGCTTTCTGCAGAAGGAAAGAAGAGGAAGAAGGCAGAAAAGGAAAGAATGACAAGGCCAAAGAATATTAGTTTATTCCTCTTCTCTCTCACTTATTTTAGCTTCATTTATTCTCTGTTTTATCTTCATCTTAGTTCTTAGTCTGCTGGAAAATATGGAAATAAGATGTTTCGTTTCTATTCTTAAGCTCACTATGAGCTAAATACTCAAAGCTAGTATGATAATAGACCTGGATATTGCTTTATCTTGTTAATGAAGTTTCTGTTGCTATCTCTTTAGCATTTCATTCAAGTATGTTTAATGTTTTTTTTTTCATTATTGATTGGCCATCTTTACTGAAATACAAGTTAGATTAATGTTTAAAAAGATTTAATTTAATGTAAATGACTTGAATGATACATGAGTATTTTGATCGAAAATACATGAATATAGAATCGTGTAGATCTAAGTATTTTGTGAGTAGTGTAGACATATGTGCTCACCTTGTAAACCCTTTGACTAGAACTTAAAGAATCAAACTCTAATTTGAATTTAAGTTTATACATAACTTAATTAAGGTTGGAATTGATAATTGTAAGCATGAAAGTTCATTGTACCTTTGAGCTAAGGTTAATACTACTAGGATGCTATAACAGCTAGAACAGAGTCAATTAAGAGAAAGTAATTGATATGGGATTTGACCATACTAGCCCTCATTATCACTGAATATCTCATTAATATCAAGTTAGCTTTATACTTTACAAATTTCATTTTACACTACTTTTATTAATTTTATTAATCTCAATTTAATCTTGACCCGATTGAACTATTACCATTGTTACTGTCTTGCTTTCACGTAAAATCTATTTTGGTCCATAATATTGCATATTTACACTAGTTCTTCTAGAGATCGACACTCACTTACTACTTTATTACTTGTTAACGATACATGCACTTTCTTATACATATCACATAACAGTCGTTGAGTTGAGCGTGAATTTTGCTCCAAATTAAGTGACAATGGTTGTCGGATTGAGTGAGTGAGAAAGGGAAAGAGACGGCTTGTAAAAGATGATGAAGATTAAAGGTGCGGGGAAAATTTTATATACCAGTTACTGTAGCAACTGGTATGCTGGTTTGGGAACCAGTCGTATCGGTTTACACAGTAATATAATATTTTGAAGGATTCTTATATTTTTCAAAGGTTCCTAAAACTTTTCTTCTTTTCTATTTTATACCCTAAGGACCAAAATAATATTCTCTCCTTCATATTTGTAATTTACTCCCATGTTCATATTTTTCTTTTGAATATTTCCACCTCAAAAGTTTGCACATATATCTATAATTTGGTATTTAGTTGCCAATTATATATTAAATTGGATAAATGCAAATAAATGCAAATATAAAAATTAACAAATACTCAAAACACCTTATGCAAGCCTATTTTTACAAAAGCTTTCAACACCCAATGGTTTGTAAAAGTGTCAGTTAGTTGATTTAATGCGTTCACAAACTTACGTGTAATGTCTCATTTTTCACGTGGTCTCAGAGAAAATGATGTCTAAGATCAATATGTTTAGTGCGAGAGTGCATAATGAGATTTTTAGAGACATTAATAGCATTGGTGTTATCGCACTGTATGGTACATTCTTGAAGTCTATGCTAAAATCTCTTGAAATTTATTTCATCCAAAAAATCTAACAACTACTAGGTAAAATATATTCAGCTTCAGCGGTGGAGCTTCTGAAGATGCATTAATGATGAGGCTGTTTCCTTATGCTTTAAGAGGCAGTGCTAGAGTATGGATCAATTCACTACCTCTAGACTCTCTCAACGGTTGGAATGACCTTGTCGAGAATTTTTTGATGAAATACTTCCCTTCGACGAATAATGCAAAGATGAGAAATGTGATTACCTCCTTCCATTAATTGGAGGATGATTCCCTACATGAAACATGAGGGAGATTCAAGAGGAAGTGTCCACATCATGAAATTCGTCATTGTATATAAATGGAGACCTTTTATAATGGACTGACTGAATTCTTCTACAAGGTTGATGGTAGACGCTTCAACAAGTGTAACTATTTTGTCTAAGTATTATGATGGGGCTTATGAGATTCTAGAACGGATTGCAAGCAACAACAACCAATGGACAACTTCTAGAGCAACAACTGGTAGAGCAAGTAAGAGCGTTGCATGAGTTCATGAGTTAGATGCAATTACAGCCTTACCAACTTAAGTTTCTTCCTTGACCAACATGATCAAGAATCTGAGTATGGCACCTTCACCAGTTCAAAATCAAAACCAAGACATGCAACAAGCTGTGAATCAAGTAGGAGAAGTATCATGTGTTTATTGTGGTGAAGGGCATTTATTTGAGAGCTGCGTTGGAAATCTAGCATATGTCAACTATGTAGGGAATTTCAACAAGAATAACAACAATAATCCCTACTTCAATATGTATAATCTTGGATGGAGGTAGCACCCAAATTTTTCTTGGAGCAACCAAAGTGCAGGCTGCTCAAATACACAGATCATACCAGCATATCCTCATGGTTTTTCCTAGCAAGCACAAAGACAGAAACAAGCAACATCTAAGCAATATAGTATTTTAGAACATCTCTAGAAAGAATACATTGTGAAGAATGAATCAGTAATTGAAAACCAATCCACATTGATCCAAAGTTAGTCAGTATCTTTCAGAAATTTAAGGAATCAGGTTGGACAGTTAACCAATGCATTGAATTCAAGACCTCAAGGAACTTTGCCAAGTAATACAGAAAATCCTAGAATAGAAGGGAAAAAACACTACAAAGCAATACATTTGAGGAGTGGAAAAGTGGTAACTCAACCTGTTGATGAAAAAGAAGATAAAACTGAAGATGGAAACAAGGAAGCAAGTCAGAGTAAAGATATAGTCGAGCCTTCTACTGTAGCAACATCTACTGTAGTATCCAAGGATGTAGAACAAAGAGTAGAAGTTGTGCAAAGATCTTTGCCACCATTCCCTCAAAAGCTGTAAAAGAAAAGGCTAGATGGCCAGTTTGCTAAATTTCTTGACATATTAAAGCAGTTGCACATAAACATACCTTTGACAGAGGTTTTACACCAGATGCCAAACTATGTCAAGTTCATGAAGGATATTCTGACAAATAAGAGAAGGCTTGGAGAGTTTGAAACTGTAGCCTCAACCCAAGCGTGAATTATAATTTTACAAAACAAGATTCCCCCAAAGTTGAAGGATCAAGAAGTTTCACCATTCCCTGTGCAATTGGGAAAACTCATTGTGGAAGAGCCCTTTGTGATTTAGGAGCTGGTATTAACCTCATGCCATTGTCCATATTCAGAAAGATGAAAATAGGAAAAGCAAGACCAACCACTATCACTCTACAATTAACTGATAGGTATTATGTCTACCTAGAGGGTAAGATATAAGATGTTTTAGTATAAGTTGACAAATTCATATTTCCAATTTATTTTATCATTCTAGACTACGTGGCAGATAGAGAAGTACCCATTATATTGTGATAGACCAAGAAATAACTTTCAACATTTTTAAGGCAATGAAGTACCCTGGATAAGGTGATAAAAGAATGTGCACCTGTATCCATGATGGATTCCATAGTCATGGAGAAGCTGTGAATAAGCTATAGTAATGCAACCCAACTAGAGTTAACTTTGAAAATTTTGGATGAAGACAGTAGTGAGGAGGAGGAAGCAGAAGTCACACGGATGGATGCAAGGCAGAATATTTTCAGGTTTGATAAGCAAATTGAGTCCTTACAGTTGTCATAAAGAATAATAAAACCACCACTACCTTCTATTGAATCTCCCATTTTTCTTGAATTGAAACCCTTCCTGCCTATTTGGGTGAAATTAGTACACTGCCTATCATCATTTCTTCCCCCCTAAGCCATGAAAATGAGCAATTATTGCTAGAAGTTCTGGGGAGGTACAAAAGAGCAATTGGCTAGCAGATGGCTGACATCAAAGGGATTCACCCTTCTATCTGTATGCATAAGATACTGTCGGAAGAGGGAAGTAACTCCATAAAATAGAAAATGAGGCTGAATCTAATAATGAATGAGGTTGCAAGAAGAATATCCTCAAATGTTTTGATGCAGGAATAATTTATCCCATTTCTGATAATACATGGGTCAGTCCTATTTAGTGTGTGCCCAAGAAAGGTGGAATCACTGTTATAGAAAATGAAAGAAATGAATTGGTTCCCACAATAATAGTAACTAGATGGAGCGTGTGTATGGATTACAAAAAGATGAATAAAGCTACTAGAAAAGAACACTTTCCCCTACCTTTCATTGACCAAATGCTTGATAGACTGGTTGGTAAGAAGTACTATTGTTTCCTAGATGGCTACTCAGGCTACAATCAAATAGTTATAACTCCGGAGGATCAATAAAAGACTACCTTCACATACTCTTATGGAACCTTTGCTTTTAGAACGATGTCTTTTGGGCTGTGTAATTGTAAGGCCTGACTTTTATGGTTAGTATACTGGCTAATTATTTTTCTTAGAATGGTTAAGTATTTTCTTAGTATAGCTCTCATTATTAATATCGTTGATCTATCTTTTCGATTATAATATACACATTCTATTGTATGTTTCACATCATTGCTCTGTCATTAAATTAAAAACTATGGTCGTTTTAATGATATTTAGCTCACGTTATAAATTAGTGTGTAGATTATCCAAATTCTATGAACAAAATTTGCTAACTCTTATTTTCAAATTAGATTTTTATTGATTTCATATTTTAATAACAAATCAATAGTATGAGTTTAATTATACTATAACAAACATGGGATTTTAATTCCCCATTTTTCTTTTGAAATGAAGTGGTTATCTTATCCCCTACTTATTGCATTTTATTAGTTGCTCAATCCCTCACTTTCAGCAACCATGAAGCCATTTTCTCTTTATAAAACTGCCACTCTCTTCTCGAAAGCAGCAAACACATTCTCCTCTCACTTTCTTATGTATTTTCCAGCAACTGCACTCTAAAATTTTCTTTCTTGCTTCGTGACCCCTTGCTCTTCTCCATCTTTGCCTCCTCTTTGTCATCCTTCACATCGCTGTCATTTGTCTCTGTGGTGAGTGTTTTATTACTTGTTTCTCGTCTTCCTCTATGCTCGTCTCCATATCTCCTTTCTAATTCTTTTATTTTCTCTTCTTTTTCACTTAAACTAAAATTTTTGTCGTCCCCTATTATCTCTGTTATGCCACCTCCCCATTCTTTGGTAAACTCTCTCACCGTCTATTTCTCCTCCTTGTTTTTTCTTTCTGTTTCCTTTTCTTTAATTCCCATTTTCCTCTGTTTGTTTTCTCTCTCATGCTCTTTATTATCTGTTTCTCTGTAGTTCTCTCAGTCTCTCTCATTAGCCGCCCATTTGCCAAAATTCTCTAGGTAAAATTCTCTCTGCTTCACTCTTGTTCTTTATCTTTCTTTCTCCTCATATCATCTCGCCCAACAATTGGTGTTTTGAAACCACTTTGTTAAAGTGTTTCACATAAGATTTAAAGTGAATTGGTTGAATGGATTCTTAAACTTATATTTCTTAATGCCAACTTTTTTTCAAAACCTGCAGATTTTGATACTGCAATTTTAATGGCTTCTAGTTTACATTGCCTTGTTGTTTTATGTATGAATTTTACTCAAGCTTTAAGTTGGTATTAATGGATTTGTACATGGCTCTTAGGACTTCATGTAGTTTATGTGGAATCAAATCTATGGTTGGAAGTTTTACACAGAAATATAAAAGAAGATGGGGTTCTTGATCTAGGAGTCAAATTAATTTGTTTTGTCACCGTTTTAAACAATTAAATAAGTTATGTTATGTGATCCAAATAATTTAATTATTCCTTAAACAATTGAATTGATTTTAGAAATGATTTTAAATGGTTACTGGATTTTCATAGTTTTTTTAAGAATTGTGATTTACCCGTTTTGTTTATATGTTTATTTCCAAGCTGTGAAAGTTAATTTGATCCATCAAACGTCCAGCCTAATGAACCCAAACCGGTTCAACTCAACCAAACATCCAAACTATTTCTTTTTTGTTAGTGTTTGAAAAACATCTAAGAATAGAATTTTCCTCCTTTATCCTTTCAGGACTTGAAAGTTTGGATATTGTGACTTTGAATGAATTCTAGGTAATAGTGTTAAGTTTTGATATTGTGACTTTGAATGAATTCTATGATTGTCTTAGCTATGAACGTTTCAAGTGACTCTGGATCGTCCTTTAGTGAGGGAAGAATCTCTGATACGAGATCTAGCTTCCACCCACTTCCTACAAAATTTACCGAGAGAATGTCACTGGATCCAAATCATAAAGGTCCAATTTGTGTATGGAATTCGACAATCATAAGGAGGGGGCACTTGGGAGTGACAAACTCACCCTATATTGAGAGTTGTCCCTCATGAGGTGAGATTCTGGTGTATTCTCGCTAGGCGCATCGATGACGAAGAGGAATCTGCTGGGTCTAACGATGTGGAGGTTACCCAACACATGCCTACAGCTCCTAAATGACCAAGAGCATAGGTTTCTGCAGTTAGGGACTTTCCCCCTGGCTGCAGTCCCAATGTACCTTATATTCCTAGAATCCATAATTTAAAAGAAGAACTAGAAGAAGACCCTGAAGAAGAGCCTGAAGAAGACCGCGAAGAAGACATTGATAATACTTCTCACTAAGTTATTTTTAGATTGTATGGACTTAGGATATTTTAGTTTGCTTTGTTTTCTGCCATTGCTGAATGATTTTGTTGATCTTGTTTAGTATGGTATTTTTACCGTCAAGTGTTTATAGAATACTTTGGTAGAGATTTTTTTTGTTTAAAAAAGGGTTATCAAATAAAATGAATTTACGTTACTTTTAATTCTTATTTAGTTTACACCAGTATATCACCACCAAGAAGGAAAAGATGTGCCGACGTGAACCAAATGGCCACTGAGACCATTCGAGGTCTGCTAAGGAGCTTGCTGACGTTAGGTAGGAGACTCCTAATCACGAACATCGTGCTAGGAACACTGCCCATATGATAGAGCAATTTCAGAAGCTTCACCCACCATCTTTCAATGGAACCTCCGCTGACCCTCTTTTAGCTGAGGAATGGATTAAGAAGATTGAAACTGTTTCTAATTTTTCGATTGCGCTGATCAACAAAAGATTTCCTATGCAACTTTCATGCTGAAGAAAGATGCTCGTAAGTAGTGGGTGATGACCCAATGGACTTGGGACACTAATGGAAACCAGATGGCTTGGCCTCGTTTCAAGGAATTTTCTATGAAAAGTGTTTTTCTATCACCATAAGGCAACAGAAGGAGGTAGAATTCATACAGTTGACACAGGGCGGCATGACTCTCATGCAATATGAGACGAAATTTGAAGACTTGTCACGTTTCGCCCCACATCGCATTGATACTAAGGAACATAAGGCTCATCAGTTTTAGCATGGTCTGAGGCCTGATGTACGTAAGCATGTTAGGGTGCTCAAGCTTAAGACTTATGTCAAAGTGCTTCAAGCTTCACAAGTTCTATCTGAGAATACTAGGACTTCAAGCCATATTGATCACCACAACTCAAACCCTCATAAAAAGAAGTTTCAGGGAAGTTCTAATTAAAGTAAGGATCAATTCAGAAAGTTTCAAGCCAAGAAGGATCATTTGGGGCAATGTTTCAAAAGGCGATTGATGCTTGATTTCATTGCGGTAAGACCAGACATTTTCTGAAAGACTGCCTTGAGATGTGAGACAAAGATAACTGTCAAAAGACCAAATACGGACCCAAAGAACAGGGGAAAGTTTACACCATGTTTAAGACTAATTTGGAATATACTTCCAATATGGTGTCAGGTACACTTCTCATTCATGGAGTTGCTATATTTGTATTGTTTGATTCTTGCTCTATGCATTCCTTTCTTTCTACTAAGTTCTGTAGGAGTTTAAATGCAGAGGTAGTACCTTTCGAGGTTGAACTTGATCGGACCCAAAGAACAAGGGAAAGTTTGCATCACGTTTAAGACTCATTCATGGAGTTGCTGCATTTGTATGCATGATTTTGATGTTATTTTTGGTATTGATTGGCTAGGCTCTAACTATGCCAATATTCTTTGTCGTGAATGGAAGGTCATGTTTAACCCCCAAGATAAGTCAAGTTTCAAATTTAGGGGATCGCATTTGCATGTAATACCTCGAATCATATCGTCTCTACAAGCTAGACGACTGATTACCAATGGTTGTTGGGGCTTTTTGGCTAGTGTGTTGGACACATGAGAGTTGGAGTTAAAGCCGAGCAGTATCAAGGTAGTTAAAGATTTCCTGAAGTCTTTCCTAAGATGTTGCCAGGCATACCACCTGTTAGAGACGTGGACTTCAACATTGAGTTAATTCCTAGGGAAACCCCAATATCTAAGGCCCCACATTGAATGGCTCCTACGGAGATGGAATAACTTAAGGTGAACCTGTAAGAATTATCAGATAATTGTTTTATTCACCCCAGTGTCTCACCCTAGGGTGTACCCGTTCTCTTTATAAAGAAGAAAGATGGCTCTATGAGACTTTGTATCGACTATAGGGAGTTGAACAAAGTTACCATTAAGAATACATACCCTCTACTATTCATAGAAGATTTGTTCGACCAACTTCAAGGAGCTTGTGTTTTCTCCAAAATTGATTTACTGTCCGGATATCATCAATTGAGAATAAAGAAAGAGGATATACCAAAGATTGCTTGTCATACTCATTATGGGCATTACAGTTTTCTAATCATGCCCTTTGGTTTGACCAATGCTCCAGCCGTATTTATAGACTTGATGAATCAAGTTTTTCATGACGTTTTGGATAGATTTGTCATTGTTTTCATAAATGAAATTCTTATATACTCTAAAACCGAGGGAAAACACAAGGAACATCTCAGAATCACACTTTAAATTTTAAAGGATGAGAGGTTATATGTCAAGTTCAGTAAGTGTGAGTTTTTGTTATCCAAGATTGCCTTTTTGGGACACATAGTTTCTAAAGACGGTATATCAGTGGACCCGAAAAACATAGAAGCAGTAACAAACTAGAATCATCCAATAAGTGTTAA
Source organism: Datisca glomerata (assembly GCA_003255025.1). Taxonomy (NCBI): domain Eukaryota; kingdom Viridiplantae; phylum Streptophyta; class Magnoliopsida; order Cucurbitales; family Datiscaceae; genus Datisca; species Datisca glomerata. The sequence continues at coordinate 2,187,442 of QANY01012604.1, read as the reverse complement.
GGAAATTAAGAGTTTCTTAGGTTTGGTAGGCAATTATCAAAGGTTTATGGAGGGGTTCTCTAAAATTGCTGCACTGTTGACCAAGTTGAGAATGCGCGGTACATTTGGTAAGAAGAATGTGAGGTGAGTTTTCAAGAATTCAAACAAAGGTTGATGATAGCACCAGTTCTTACCCTACCTCCAAGGAGTGATGATTTTGTTATCTTTAGTGATGCGTCACATGTTGGTTTGAGTTGTGTGTTGATGCAATATGAAAAAGTTATTTTCTATGCTTCTCGACATCTAAAGGGTTATGAGCAAAACTACCCAACCGATGATTTGGAGCTCGCAACAGTAGTTTTTGCTTAGAAAACTTGGCGTCACTATCTCTATGGATCAAAGGTAGAAATATTCACAGATAACTCAAGAGTCTAAAGTATTTGTTCACGTAGAAAAAGCTTAATATAAGGCAACACAAATGGTTGGAGCTTGTTAATGATTATGATTGTGTCATTAATTACCATCTTGGTAAAGCTAACATAGTAACGGATGCCCTTAGTAGGAAACCGGGTGTTTCGAGCGCTCTTATTACTTCTCAACAATCTATTCAAAATGATATTGAGAGGTTCAGAATGGAAGTCTTGGTTCAGGATGCTACAACTAAGCTCACTCATTTAACAGTCAAATTTACACTTCAAGACAGAATTCATGAAGCCCAGCATGAGGATGCTACAATAATAAAGATCATATCAGAGCTGAAATGTGATAAATGGAAAAATTTCTCAGTTTCGAGTGACGGAATCCTCAAATTCAATGATAGAATAGTGATATCTGATAGCGTGGATATGAAGAAAGACATATTAACTGAAGTGCACAATACCCTTTATTCTATTCATCTGGGTAGTACGAAGATGTATCATGATTTAAGATGGCACTTTTAGTAGAATGGTATGAAGCTTGATGTAGCAAAATTCGTGGATCCATGTCTAACTTACCAACAAGTGAAGGCTGAGCGCCAACGTCTGTCTGGCCTTTTGCATCCTCTAGAGATACCAGAGTAGAAATGGGAACATATTTCGATGGATTTTGTATCAGGATTGCCAATGATGGTGAAAGGATATGATACAATTTGGGTTATAGTTGATCCATTGACTAAGTTCGCTCACTTCCTGCCAGGCTGTGTAACGTTTTCAGTAGAAGACTGGGTGAAGTTTTATGTGAGAGAAATCGTCAGACTGCATGGCGTACTTGTATCCATAGTATCAGATCATGATCTAAGATTTACCTCCAAGTTTTGGCACAATCTTCAAGAAGCTTTGGGTCAAAATTGAGTTTTAGTATAACTTTTCACCCTCAGACTGATAGATAGTCGGAAAGAACCATTCTGACACTTGAGGATATGCTCAAAGTGTGTGTTTTGTAATTCAAGGTTAGTTGGAGTAATCAGTTGCATCTCGTTGAGTTTGCGTACAATAAAAGTTATCAGGCAACAATCGGGATGACACCATTTGAAGCTTTATATGGGCGAAATTATCGGTGACCAATCCATTGGGATGAAGTTGGTGAAAGAAAGCTATTAGGACCAGATATGGTTCAACAAGTGAATGATGCTATTCACGAAAATTGAGAAAGAATTTGAATTGCTCAGTGTCACCAAAAAAGTTATGTAGATATTCGTAGGAAGAACTTGGAATTTGAATGGGTGATAGAGTGTTTATAAAGATAGCTCCCATGAGGGGAGTTATGAGATTCAGAAAGAAAGGAAAGCTTGGTCCTCATTTCATAGGTCCTCTCGAGATCTTAAAACGGATTGGAGTTGTGGCTCTACCGCCAGATTTGGTTGGTGTACACGATGTATTTCATGTTTTACTGTTGCGTAAATATATTGTTGAACCATCCATGTTTTGAGTTATGAACACTTCATCTACATGAAGATCTCATTTCTGAAGAAGTACCAATTCAAATACTTGATAAAAAGGCTAAGGTTTTACGAACTAAAGAGGTCCATTTGGTGAAGGTGATTTGGAAGAATCATGAGGTTAAAGAAGCCACATGGGAATGCGAAGAAGAAATTCAGATTCGTTATCCAAACTTTTTTGAAGATTAACTCAAAAATATTTTCGAGGATGAAAATTTTCATAAGGAAGGGAGGATGTAAGACCTGACTTTTATGGTTAGTATACTGGCTAATTATTTTTCTTAGAATGGTTAAGTGATTTCTTAGTATAGCTCTCATTATTATTATCGTTGATCTATTTTTTCGATTATAATATATACATTCTATTGTATGTTTTACATAATTATTTTTCTATTAAATTAAAACTATGGTCCTTTTAATGATATCATTTTCTTCAATGTATTGAAGTATTATTAGCATAAATATAAATTTTTAATAGTTTATTAAAAATGGGTAAGATCTTACGATTCTCGATCCGATCCTACGATCCACGATCCTACACCGTCCTCACGATCCTACACCGTTCTATCGATCCTAGATAGGATCACGATCCTGATAACATTGGCTAGATTAGTGTGTATAAACATATGGTGTGAGTGAGAAATGAATTTACTAAGTTACCCCTAGTGCGTCTTGGGGTATTACATTATTCCTATTAAAATCTGCAGGACTTATCCCCCTATATCTCGTCTATTATTTGCTAATGATTGTCTCCTTTTTTGTGAAGCACCTGTTAACTCTTGCTATACCTAAAGATTTACTTAGATAATGGAATGCTTCTGGTCAAAGTATTAATCTTAGGAAAAGTTACATTTGGTTTAGTAAAAATACCTCTTCTTCTAAGCAAACTTATTTAGCCAATATTCTTGGAATTTGTGTTAGCACGAGACATGAAACTTACTTAGGTCTCCCACTGGTTGGAGCTATTGTAAAACTGATTTGTATGCAACTCTTCTAGAAAACATAACCAAATTTGTAGTTTGGAAGTCAAATATTTTATTTTTAGGTGGCAAAGAAATCTTTCTTAAGGCCATGGCACATGTTGGAATTATGTTCACAAAATAGGATATAATAATTATTTTTGAGTAAACAATTATTTTTGAGACACTTATATATTATTGAATTTTATGAATAAATGAAAGTTTTTCTTAAGCTCACGTTATAAATTAGTGTGTAGATTATCCAAATTCTACTAACAAAATTTCCTAACTCATATTTTCAACTTAGATTTTTATTGATTTTATATTTTAATAATAAATTAATAGTATTAGTTTAATTATGCTATAACAAACGTGGGATTTTAATTTCCCATTTTGTTTTGAAAGGAGGTGGTTACTTTTCCCCCACTTATTGCATTTTATTAGTTACTCAATACCTGATTTTCAGCAACCACGAAGCCATATCCTCTTTGTAAAACTACTACTCTCTTTTCGAAAGCAGCAAACACATTCCCCTCTCACTTTCTCGTATATTTTCCAGCGACTGCTCTCTAAAAATTTCTTTCCTTCTTCGTGACCCCTTGCTCTTCTCCATCTTTGCCTCCACTTTTCCATCCTTCATGTCGCTGTCATTTGTCTCTGTAGTGAGTGTTTTATTACTTTGTTTCTTCTCTTCTTTTTCACTTAAATTAAAATTTCTGTCGTCTCCTCTTGTCTTTGTTTTGCCGCCTCCCCATTCTATGGTAAGCTCTCTCACCCTCTGTTTCTCCTCTTTGTTTTTTTTTCTGTTTCCTTTTCTTTAATTCCCATTACTGCCTCTGCTTGTTCTCTCTCTCATGTTCTGTATTCACTACTTCTCTGTAGTTCTCTCAATAGTTTCCCAATTGCCAAAATTCTCTAGGTAAAATTCTCTCTGCTTCGCTCTTGTTATTTATCCCTCTTTCTCATCATATCATCTAGCCAAAGAGTGGGTGTTTTGAAACCACTTTGTTAAAGGATTTCACATAAGATTTAAAGTGAATTGGTTCAATGGATTTTTAAATTTATCTTTCTTAATGCCAACATTTTATTCAAAAAGTTCTCTCAATAGTTGTTTTATGTATGCATTTTATTCAAGCTTTGAGTTGGTATTAGTGGATTTGTACGTTGGCTATTAGTACTTCATCCATGTAGTTTATGTGGAATCGAATCTATGGTTGGATTTTTTACATAGTAATATAAAAGAAAAGGGGTTCTTGATCTAGGATTTAAATTAATTTGTTTTGTCACTATTTTAAACAATAAAGTAAGTTATTTTATTTGATCTAAATAATTTTATTATTCCTTACAATTGAATCAATGTTAGAAATGGTTTTAAATGGTTACTGGATTTTCATAGTTTTTTTAAGAATTTTGTGATTTGCCTGTTTTGTTTAGATGTTTATTTCCCAGCTGCGAAAGTAAATTGGACCCATCAAACCGGTCCAGCCTAATGAACCCAAGGCGGTTCAACTCAACCAAACATCTAAACTATTTCTTTTATGTTAGTGTTTGAAAAACATCTAAGATTGGAATTTTCCTCCTTTATCCTTTCAGGACTTGAACTTTGGGAACTTACAGAAGTATATAAGGTAAGTGAAATGTTCGCATGTAATTGTTTGCATTACATGGCTGAAAATTTATAATAGAACTATGTTTATGTTTTGTGATGTATAGTGTACTATGATGCTGATGTGTTTTGTAATAGAACATTGTTCAATTGTTCAATTATGATGCTGATGTGTTTTGTTATATTGTATTTTTTATGAGTTATTATATGTTGGAAGATAAGAATAAATGTTAAATGAAGAATTAATTCTATGCCATTAGATTCACTTGCCCACCATTCTGCTATGTTGTTCTTGTCCTTCGAGAAAGGTCTCTGTTTGCCTAATCCTTAGGGAAAAGGGTATTTGTTATATGCTTTGGTTAGTTTTGTGGGAAGGTATTACTACAATTGGTTCCACTTACGTCACAACTAACAATTATTGACGAATAATCTTTGTTCTGGGTGTGGTGGCGAACTCTAATGGAAGTTGGCCAGCGAATTTTGTAAGAAAGATATGAGAAGTATGCATGTGTTACAATTCGTATGTGACTTTGAACGTTCTTCTATTTTACATATGTGATATTTTACTTATTGAGTATATTTCTATATACTCACTCCGTTTGATTATAAATTTTGAGATGATGATAACATTGATGATGAGTTTATTGTCGAAGAGGTCTAGAGTCTCTGGCAACAGACGAGAGTCACCGAGTCGTATTTAAAAGTATTAGTAATTGTTTATTTGATGTTGGGTTTTATTTAAGTTAAATCGTGAGACTTCAAAACACGCACTCTTGGGTTCTTGAATGTTTTATTACATAAAATATTTTTTATGTAATTATGAATTTGACAAAGGATTTGGTTTTCTATAATATATTATCATATTTAATGTGAGTTTGTTTATAAGAAAAAAAATTGACCTAGCTTCCATGATGTTTTTGGTAAAATATTTAACTAAAACTTAGTTAAATTTTTGGGATGTTACAATAATGCTCCAGTAACATTCCAAAGGTGCATGATGGTAATCTTCACAAACATGGTGGAACAAACTTTGGAGGTATTTGTGGATGACTTTTCTGTTTTTGGTGAGTCATAATAAAATGCCTATCTAATCTTGAAAATGTGTTGGAAAGATGTGAAGAGACTAATATGGTTTTAAATTGGAAAAAATATCATTTTATGGTCCAAAAAGGAATAGTCTTAGATCATAGAGTCATTGAAAAGATCATAAAGTCTCATTTGCAGTTTTCCAGGACATGCCTGATTCTATAGAATGTTCATTAAAGATTTTAAAAAATCTTAAAACTTTTGTGCATGCTTTTAGAAAATAATAGGATTTTTTATTTTTCTAACGAATGCATGAATGTTTTTCTTAAGCTGAAAAAGGAATTAGTTACATCACATGTTATAGTAGCACCTAATTGGGAGCTATCGTTTGAGCTTATATGTGACGCTAGTGATTATGCTGTGGGAGTAGTGCTAGGGCAAAGAAAAGGTAAGGTCATCCACTCTATTTATTATGCAAGTAGAACTCTATTTGAGGCACAATTGAATTACACTACTATTGAGAATGAGCTCTTAACTATTGTTTTTGCCTTTGATAAATTTAGGGCATATTTAATTGGTACAAAAGTAATTATTTTCACTAACCACTCTACTATTAAATATCAGATCACAAAGAAAGATGCCAGGTCTCAGCTTATTAGGTGGATCTTGTTGTTACAAGAGGTTAACCTAGAGATAAAAGATAAGAAGGGAACTAAGAACTAGGTAACAGATTTCTTGTCCAGGCTGGAAATAGGGACAAAGCTGTAGTAGACTCAACTATAGCAAAAACCTTCCCAGACGAGCAATTACTAGCAATTTCAATAACAAAGGATCCTTGGTATGTTGACACAGCCAACTACTTAGCAAGTGGAGTTCTTCCCTCAAAGCTAAATTCACAAGGGTTGAAGAGGCTTTCCCAACAGATAAAAGCTTACTATTGGGATAATCCATATCTTTACAAGCAAGGCCCTGATATGATGTTTAGGAGGTGTGTCCTAGAGGAAGATATCTAGAGCATATTGCAGTAGTGCCACTCCTCGCCTTATGGAGGGCATATTAGAGGGCTGATAACAACTACTAATGTGTTATAATCAAGATACTTTTGGCCTTCACTTTTTAAAGATGCTTGTGAGGTGGCTAAAAACTGTGATATGTGTCAAAGAATTGGAAAGATATCTCAAAGACATGAGATGGCTCTTAACAACATCCTGGAGGTTGAGCTTTTTGATGTTTGGGGTATAGATTTCATGAGACCCTTTTGCCCCCTCATTTAGAAACTTGTACATACTTGCAGTGGACTATGATTCAAGCTGGATTGAAGCTACAACCCTATCAACTAATGATGTCAAAGTAGAGATAAACTTCATTTAAAAGAATATTTTTTACTCGGTTTGTGACCCCTCGTGAAATTATTAGTGATAAGGGCACTCACTCTTGCAATAAGATTTTTGAAGAACTTCTAGCCAAGTACGGGGTGAAGCATAAGATTGCTACAACATATCACCCACATACCAGTGGACAGGTTGAGTTATCGAACAAGGAGATCAAGAGAATTTTGGAAATAATGGTTAATCCAAGAAGGAGATATTGGTCCATAAAATTAGATGATGCATTGTGAGCATATATAGGAGTTCATAACTACTCATGATTTAGACTGATCTATATATGATCATCTGATTGATGTATATTAAATTTTTATGATAAATGATAAGTTAATAAATATATTAATTCACATCGATCATATCCTATATAATCTAGTCATATAAACTATCTTCACTAAGATTTGTATCCACATCAGTGATCCGGATCTACATAACATGCATTCAAAATAATTAGCAAACCGTACTAGCAACCATTCATTAGAGATTCCATACTTTAATATGTTACGGACTATTTTATTCATATCTATGATCTTAATCCTCTTGTACAATACAAGATCATAGTCTCATTAATGAATATAGAATTTTTAATTATTTATATTAATTATTCAGTAATAATTCAGATAATACAATTATAATAAAAATGTGCTTTTATTAATTTTAAAATAAAATATATTTACACATGCTTTGAAGGCACTATGCCCAACAAGTGCAAGATTGTAGAAGGAAAAGACTAAGAAATGGCAAGACCAGAAGATTATGGACCGAGAACTCAAACCAGCGAGCCAAATGTTGCTATTTAATTCAAGGTTGAGGTTATTTTTGCGAACTTCAAAGTCAAGATGGTCTGGACCCTTCAAGTTAATCAAGATTTATCCTTATGGGGCCATGGACCTTTTAGATGAGAAAACATGCAAATAATTCAAAGTAAATAGGTAGAGAGTTAAACACAATTGGGGCAATGAGGCTAATCGAATGAAAACTCAAGTCCAACTTGATGATCCATGATGAGTGAAGTCCAAGTCAGGATGAAGAGTATAAATCAAGAGCTATTGTGAGGAAGCCCATGGAGTATTTCATTCCATTTTAGTTAATTCTGCATTATCGTAGTTTGTTCTCGTGATTAGACTAGGTTAGGATATTTTATTTTAGGAAGAAAGATCTCTCTTTAATTTGTTATCATCATTATAAAGGTAGAATATCCTCTTTAAAGTAATATATCTTTCCTAAATATTTCATTTAATCACAATTTAAAAGGCATTGTACGAATTGTTCGCAGAAGGAATCTTAAGCGGGGCCCATTGTAAGGACAGTTGGCAAAAGGACAAAAAATTATTGGTCTGTTGACTACTATAACGTTTCGAAAGAGAAGCTATAGCACAAAATATGCCAGCTCAGCAAATATTCCCTCCAATATATGTGCCCAAATTTGATCAAATGCTTCAATTTCGTGAAATTTTGAATTTTCTCGTATAAATATCTTCAACTAAAAATTGTTGAATAAACATTAAATGTTATTTTTAGTGGGTTTTTTCAATTTAGAAGTTAGTGGAAACATAAAAGGTCAAGAGTTTTTATAGATGAAAAGTTTGTAGATGAAAGGCCAAGGGGTGATAGATTTAATTATTTTTTTAGTTTTTTTGGCAAGAGTAGAGTCTATATAAAGGTCTTGTTGATTTCATTTAAAAACATAATTTAGAGGAATACAAAAGTTAAATATTTCAAGTGAGTTTTTAGTTTACAAATTGGTATCAAAGCCAATGGTGAATGTGACGGGTCAAATGCCGCTACCACGACTAATGAAGGCGAACTACGAGAACTGGAGCATTCAAATGAAAGCTCTTCTCGGATCTCAAGATGCATGGGAGGTGGTCGAAGAAGGTTTCGAAGAACCAACAAATACCATGAGATATACGGCGGCTCAAAACAAGGCGTTGAAAGAGGCACGAGTGAAAGATAAGACAGCATTATACATGTTGTTCCGAGCCGTTGATGAGTCAGGCTTTGAGAATATTGCCGGTGCAACTACTTCAAAAGAAGCGTGGGACATTTTAGGAAAAGTGTTCAAAGGAGCCGACCGAGTCAAGCAAGTGCATCTTCAAACTCTTCGTGGCAAGTTGGAGAGCATGAAGATGAAGGAGTCGGAAAGTGTATCTGACTACAACACGCGTGTACAAGCCGTGGTGAACCAACTCATTCGTAATGGCGAAGCGTTAACCGATGCACGAGTTATGGAGAAGATTTTGAGATCATTAACCGACAATTTTAAGAATGTTGTGTGCGCAATAGAAGAGTCAAAGGACCTTGCGACACTCATAGTCGACGAGCTTGCCGGTTCTCTCGAGGCACACGAACAACGTAAGAAGAAAAAAAGGAGGAGACACTCGAGCAAGCACTTCAAACCAAGGCGTCAATCAAAGATGAAAAATGTACTCTATTCTCAAAATTTCTGAGGTAGAGGGCGTGGCCGTGGAAGTTGTGAAAATGGTCGCGGTGGTCAGGGCAGTAGTCATGAGAGGTACTATAAGGAGAAGGGACAGTCGAGCCAACCAAATTGGCGTGGAAGAGGACGCGGTCGAGGAAGAGGCGACCAGTCGAACTATTCCAACATCGAGTGCTACAAGTGTTACAAGTATGGTCACTATGCGAAGGATTGCAACTTTGACAAATGTGTTAATAAGTCATTGGCTTAACTATTTTGGTAGTTAGTTTCTATTAGTCTTTGTATTCAGTCTCTTCTGTTATACACACCGTGTTAGCCTTTGTTTGTGAGTAATAAAAAGATATTATTCTTTAATCTTGCACTCTCTCTAACTCTCTTTCTCGTGTGCTGCTCTTTCTCCTTCTTCTCTTCTTCTTTTTCTATCTTCTTCTTCATATCATCTGTTATTCATTATTGTATATCACATACTGTGATATTATTCCTTATCTGTCTTAGAAAAATTATTTCTCACTCTTATCTTCTTCTTGGTATCAGAGTCACTGCTAGACAAACGTCTCTATGGCAACTACAAACTCTGAAAATTCATCTCATATGTATCTTCTTACTCTCCAATATTTGCAACCTAATCTCTATGAGGTTGGATTCTAGGAAACTTTATTCTACGAAAATATCAAATCACCGAAGCCGGCGTTAGTCCTTCCCAAAAGGGACTGGAACCGCTCCACATATATCTTTTTCTGAATGAGCCTTAACTGACGATGCTGCTGCTACTGGTCTTGACACCAAAAATACTGTCGATAGAGTGAAAGCAAGCATGCCGAGCCGGGAAAAGCATAACGGGCCATTCTGTCTACGCTATGTTGATGGATCTTTATCTTGTCCAAGGCAGTTTCTCACCAATGACAAAGGTGAGGCCTCTTCTGTTAACCCAAAGTATGAGCTTTGGACTACTTAAGACCAAGCTCTTATGACACTCATAAATGCCACTCTTTCTACAATGGCATTATCCTATGTTGTAGGATGCAAGAGTTCTAAAGAAGTGTGAGATTCAATTGAAAGAAGCTTTTCTTTTCTTTCTCAAGAACAAATACCTTGTAGCTCAAGTATGATATTCAGTAAATTTCTAAGAAGACAACTATATCAATTGATGACTACATTCAAAGGATTAAAGTGATCAAAGATAAACTGGCAGCACTGTCAGTTCACATGGAGGATGAGGCTATCCTGATCTTTCCAATCAATGGTCTTCCTTATGAATATAATACCTTGCGTAATTTAAGAACCAGGTATGGGCCTTTAACCTTGGAAGAACTCCATGAAACCTAAAATATGAATAAAAATTCATTGAATCTCACCACAAACAGAATGATACACTGTTTCAAAACACTGGTTTCTTAGTCTATCATAATATAGCATATATGACTACAAATGACATTAAGTCTGTCTCTCTCAATAGAGGAAGATGTGGCAGAATCTGTAAAAAATCAGGGCATAATGCTTTGGATTGTAATCACATAATGAATTTTTCATTCCAATGGAGGAATCCTCCATCTCAACTGGCAGTAATGGTCACAATGTCTCATACTCCTTCTTCAACTTCAGAAATGCAGTTCTGGCTCACTGACACTAGTTGCAATACCCATGTCACTTCTGAATTGCACCTCAATCAACATACTAAATATAATGAAGAAGAAAGCATAACTGTTGGAAGTGGCCGACATCTACTTATTTCTCATCCAGGTTCAAATTCTCTATCTGTTCCATCTCATAACTTTACCTCAAAGAAAATTTGTGTCCCTAAAATCTCATCCAATCTCTTGTTTGTCTATCAATTTTGCGTGGAAAACAACTGTCTTTTTATCTTTGATGCTAACTTATTTGATATTCAGGACAAGCCTTCAGGTAGAATTCTATTCTAGAGGCCTAGTAAAAATGGTCTCTACCCACTTCCATACTCTGTGTCAACTTCATCTTCTGCTTCATCAAATTCTTAGTCAAATTCATAGCTTATTTTGGAACTAGAGTTATAAATTCTACATGGCATGATAGACTTGGCCATGACTCAAATAAAATTATCAAGCAAGTCTTAGGTAATGCACATATATCATGTAATTCTAATTCAAAACCTTGTATCTGTAAAAGCTGCTTGTTTAGCAAAATAACAAATTTACCTTTTCAATTGTCTAATACTGTCTCTTCTTCCCTTCTTGATTTGTTTCATACTATTGTCTGGGATCCTTCACCCACTATTTCTTTTGATGGTAAAGATATTATGTATCTTTTATTGACGATAAATCTAGGTTTACTTAGATTTTCCCTCTTGTTTAGAAATCTGATGTACTAACTATTTTTAAGGGTTTTATAAGCCATACATTGAAAATCTTGTTTCAACTCATGTCAAAACTCTAAGGAGTGATGGGGGAAGGGATTATACTAGTCTTGCTTTTAAACAATATCTTAAGGATAAATGGCATCTTTCATAAAAAATCCTACCCATATACACCAGAACAGAATGGCATAGCAGAAAGGAAATATAGGCACTTAATTGAGACTAATTTGGCCATGATGCATAAGGCATCTCTTCCCTTGAAGTTCTGGTTTCATGCCTTTTTCACTGCCATTTATCTAATAAATAGACTTCATTCACTAAAAACACAAAACAAATCCAATTATGAGATTATATTTGGTGAAACTCTAAATTATACACATCTCAGAACCTTTAGGTGTGCCTGCTCTCTTTTGATAAAACCTTATAATTTTAATGAGTTTCAACCCAAAACTAGACATTGTGTATTTCTAGGTTATGCTTTAGAATATCAAGGATATCTGTGTTCTGATCCTATAAATGAGAGGATGTTTACATCTAGACATGTAATTTTTGATGAACTTTAATTTCCATATGCTATTGAATTACATTCTAAGTTAAAATTTGAGAATGATTGATCCACTAATGCTATTTTGTCTGAGCTGTCACCTCTCATTACTTCCTTTTTACATGCTCATTCTTCACATAATGAAAATCAATCTTCTACTGAACATGATAGTGTCAATAGTATAGGTTCTTAATCCCTTTCTAATTACATATCTCCTTCTGAAATGATTTCACAACTTGTGTTAGTTGCATTCCTCATACTTACTCTCCAGATATTTCATCAAATCTGGTTATTGATCTGCCAATATCTTCTTTACCTAATGAAAGAACTATAGTTGAGTCTTCTGTCCATAGTACTGTTGACACTACTAATCCTCCTACTTCTAATCAACATCCTATGTTAGCTAGAGGCAAAATGGGTATTCTAAGAAAAAAAACCTTTTTGGCTTCTTCTTCAAGTCTCAGTCTTGCATCTGAACCTACTCCTTATACTATTGCTTCTAAAAGTTCTACTTGGTCTAAAACAATGGTTAAGGAGTCTGAGGCATTATAGACTCACAGACTTGGTCTCTTGTTCCATTGCCACCAAACAAGAATCTAGTTGAGTGTAAATGGATTTATAAGTTGAAGTACAATCCTGATGGCAGCATTGCTAGGCACAAAGCCAGGCTTGTTGCTAAGGGATTTCATCAAGGGCAGGATTTGATTTTGATGAGACTTTCAAGTCTATGGTGAAGAAGCCTACTGTTAGATTAATCCCCTCACTTGCTGCATAGTTTAGTTAGGGCTGAGGGAGTTAGATGTAAAAAAATGCATTCTTGCATGGTGTTCTTAAGGAGGAAGTATACATGACTCAACCACCTGGTTTTGAGCATCGTGATCTACCTAATTATGTGTGTAGGCTGCACAAGTTTCTTTATAGGCTAAAACAAGCACCCCGAGCTTAATTTGATAGATTCACCTTCTATCTTGCAACACTTGGTCGTTCTATTATCTCTAATGCAGACTCTTATCTTTTTGTCAGGAAAAATGACAATTCATTGACTTACTTACTCCTTTATATTGGTGATATTCTTCTGACTAGAAAAGATTCGAGCTATATAGAACAGCTCATACAGATTCTTAAACAAGACTTTGTTATGATAGATTTGGGACAACTCAAGTATTTCTTAGGTCTCTAAGTTAAGTACATTGAATTAGGTATCTTTGTTAATCAATTAGAGTATGCTAAGGACCTAATTCTCAAATCTGGTTTGTTTGAGGCAAAGCCATGTAATTCTCCCTATTCTACCAAGTCCCCCTTATACAGCCATAATGGTTCACCATTATCAGATGTTACTGCCTATAGGAGTCTTGTTGGTGGCTTATAGTATCTTACTTTAAGTAGACCTGATATCATTTACTCAGTCAATATGGTATGCTAGTTTATGCATGCACCTACCAATGCACACTTTACTACTGTGAAGAGGATTATCAGATACCTGCTTGGCACCTTGGAACATGGTATTTTGTTCAAAACAAGCCCACTGCATTTAGTGACGCAGATTGAGCTGGTGATTCAACTAATAAAAGATAAACTACAGGCTTTATTATCTTCTTGGGATCTAATCCTATATCCTGGAGTGCAAAGAAACTGCCTATAGTATCGAGATCCTCAACTGAAGCGGAATACAAAGCTCTTGCTAACACTACAACAAGGCTTTGTTGGTTAAGGCAACTTCTTTGTGATCTACAAGTCTATCATGTTCATCCCCCTACCTTGTGGTGTGATAACACCTAAGCTATTGCACTCTCTTCTAATCTTATCTTCCATGCTTACACAAAACATATTGGGATAGACTATCATTTTGTAAGAGAAAGAGTAGAAAGGAAAAACCTTACTGCCAAACACATTGAGTCTTAATTCCAACTAGCAGACGTTTTTACCAAAGCTCTTTCTACTACTCGTTTTTCATTCTTAAAGGACAAACTCATACCTTTGATAGGTGACATGAGTTTGAGGAGGGATGATAAATGTAATAAGTCATTGACATGTGTTAATAAGTCGTATTCTATTATTTTATTTAAATAATTACTTTTTAGAGAAGTCGTTACTGAAATTAAAACAAAACTGACAAAAGACTTAGATCAGTAATGTGATTAAAATGACTCTTTAAAACAATACAATTGAGTGTTTTTATTGCACCTTTTTGTTCCATTCTTATACAAATTGTGTATCTTTCGCTACAATAAATCTTGAATTTAAGTAAAGGTTCTCTATAGTCACGAGTCATAGGATGAGGATTTGGTAATGCCAAATGTTTAATAAATTGTGAACTCGATTGTAGGCTCAAATATGTTTGAGTCTCCTAATTTTGGGGCTTTTCCTTTCAAATGACAACCCCCCATCAAGTACCACGACAATTTCTAATCTTTAGTAGGTCTCTCAATAGGAATTAACCGAGATGACGTTCTGCCTGATTCTATTTTTTTAGATAGTTGTATGCCCTTATATAATAATCTGGTTGAAATATATTTGTCTTTTAACGAAAAAAAAAGCTCAAAATTATTACTTCATTAACCCACAAAGCTCAATTTTTTTAATTCAGAGTTACATTTTAATTTGGTAAGGAGGTTTTATAGTGACAAACACACTCTTTAAAAGATATATGTTAAAGAATTTAAAACACTAGAACAAGATCACTTTTCAGTCTCAGTTAAAACACTTTATTTCATGAGAGGCCCTCATTTGCAGTATGATTTTTATTTTTGGTAAGTAAGATATGAATTAGAAATAAAGAGAGCATGATGCAGGGTAAATACAACCCATCATATCAGATCTAAAAAGAAAGAGTCCAATTTGGGGAAATGACAACCCGTCCACTTTTTAAGAATGCTAGTAAAGTAAAGAACACTTTACATTTTGATTTATTTATCTCTTAAAAAATTGGGTTTCTCTCACGCCAAATAATGCAGAAAAATGCACCAGGTATAACCTCTCAAAAAAAATTTGTCCAAGAAAAAGAACAACATTAAGAGCCTTCCAACAAAAAAACAAAAAAACAAAATGATTAAGAGAGCTAGGGATAACCCATTTAATAGCAAGACTATCAAAGATATTCCCCGTAGCCCCCAAGAGAGAGGACAAGGGAGAAATATACGTGTGTTAGATTCTTTAGCCTTTTTGCACAAGACACGTCTATTTGGAGAGGACGAACCATGCTTCTGTAAATTATCTAGAGTAAGATTAGCTTCCCACTGAACTCGACAAAAAACTCAATTTCTGGGGGAGCTTTGGTATTCTTGCGATGCAAAAGATTGAAGATGGTCATGTGTCATTTGGAGATGCATCAAAGGTAGAGGTCAAAGGCCGAGGTACGGTTTGTTACTTACAAAAGGATGGCTTAGTAGGGCCAATCTAAGATGTTTATTACGTACCAGACATCAAGACCAACATTTTGAGTATGGGGCAACTCACGGAGAAATGTTACTCGATACTTTTAAAAGACCGAGTACTACACTTGAAGGACAAGCAAGGGCGTCTGTTGCTCTAGTCGAGATGGGAAGAAATAGGATGTACAAACTGAATTTCAGAAGCGTGCGAGAAAAATGTTTGCGAGTCAACGTAGAAGACAAGGCGTTGCTGTGGCATCTCTGCTTTGGTCACCTACATCAAGGTGGTCTAAAAGAGTTAGCAAAGAAGAACATGGTGCACGGGCTGCGGGACATGGACTATGATGACAAATTTTGTGAAGAATGGGTGCTTGGCAAGAAAGCGAGAACCTCGTTTCAAAAGAAGGCAGAATATCGAGCTAAACATACTCTCGAGTTGATTCATACCGACATATGTGGACCAATCGCCCCTGAAAATTTCAGTGGTAAAAGGTATTTCATTACCTTTATCGATGATTTCTCACGGAAAACTTGGGTTTATTTTCTGAAAGAAAAACCCGAGGCATTCGAGGGGTTCAAAAAGTTCAAAGTGATGGTGGAGAAGGCAGCTGGTAGACACATCAAAGCCATACGATCTGATAGAGGTGGCGAGTATACTTCGACGGCTTTCATGGAGTATTGCGAGGAGCAAGGCATAAGGAGATTTCTAACCTCACCATACTCTCCTCAACAAAACGGTGTGGCCGAGAGGAAGAGCAGGACTATTCTCGACATGGTTCGATCAATGCTCAAGAGCAAGAAGATGTCGAAGGAATTTTAGGCAGAAGCCGTGCAATGTTCCATCTATGTACAAAATCGATGTCCACATGTGAAGTTAGATGATCAAACACCACAATAGGCATGGAGCGGACAAAAGCCGACAGTGGAACTAGGTGCAAAACTCTCGAAGTTTGATGGAGGAGAACTTGTCGATGCGAGTAGATACTGGAGTTTGGTAGGAAGCCTCGCTATCTCACATGCACAAGGCCAGATCTTTCATTAAGTGTCGGTATTATAAGTCGGTTCATGGAGGTGCCGGTTTATTCACATTGGAAGGCGGTGAAGCGAATCCTATGGTACATCCAAGGAACGGTGTCACCCGGGTTGTTCTACTCGAAAGCAGAAGATTACAACTTGATTGGCTACTTCGACATCGATTGGTGCGGAGACATAGACGATCGGAAAAGTACATCGGGATATGTGTTCTTTATGGGAGATACTGCATTTACTTGGCTTTCAAAGAAGCAACCGATGGTGACGCTCTCGACGTGTGAAGCTGAATATGTGGCAGCATCTTGGTGTGTATGTCATGCGATATGGCTTAGAAATTTGTTGATCAAGATGGAGCTAAAGCAACTAGCTGTAACCGTGATTCAAGTTGACAACAAATCAACAATTGAGTTGGCAAAGAATCCAGCGAACCATGAAAGAAGCAAACACATTGACGTTCGTTTTCACTTTATCCGAGATCATGTGAAGGAAAGAAGTGTGGAATTGGTGCATGTGGCAAGTCAGGATTAAGTTGCGGATATCTTCACAAAACCGCTACCGAAAGTACTTCTCGACAAATGGAAGAAAATGATTGGCATGACGGATGGTAGATGCATTTAAGTTTATGGTGGAGTTTTGTTGAATAAACATTAAATGTTATTTTTAGTGGATTTTTTCAATTTAGAAGTTAGTGGAAACATAAAAGGTCAAGAGTCTTTGTAGATGAAATGTTTGTAGATGAAAGGCCAATGAGTGATAGATTTAATTATTTTTTCAATTTTTTTGGTAAGAGTAGAGTCTATATAAATGTCTCGTTGATTTCATTTCAAGTGAGTTTTTAGTTTATAAAAATATCTTCTGATTTTATTTTGCAGGATCAATGGTGGGGGAAGCTACACGTGCCAGCTCAGGGAGAGACCCCTTGCCTTAAGATTTGAAGAGTCCTTTACCTTTGCCTTACTTAACCACTTTGATTTCAAACCCTTTCCTTCGTCCTTATGCACTCAAGCGGGCCCATGTTCTTCCCGATACCCTAAACCTTATTCTCCTCAATTTTATTCTTAAAAAATGAGTAAGTCCAAAGCCAAAGGCTAGCCAAATCATTTTGTTACCGCTGGTAAATTCATCAGCAAGGAAGCATAAAGGAAATATGAGGAGGAAATCAAGACAAAATTTTTACATAGAAAAATGCTTCATGATAGAGCTTACACCTTAGCTGGGTCTTCCCATCGACATCACAAACATCATCTGATCAAAGGGATAGGAGTGATTTTTCTCTCACTATGATACCATTCTTGTTACACTAGTAAGAGAGTTTTACGTGAACTTCTTTCCCGAGGAGTCTAATGTCAACATGCGAGGTACTTTAGTTGCGGTAACCTCTGAATATATAAATGGTGTTTTTTACCTGGATGACGTTGATGATGAGTACTTTAATTTAGCTGCTAAAATGTCTGATAGTGAACTTAACGAAATATTGAAGGTCTTGACTGTGCCACCGACCATGTGGCATAGTGTTTCATCTGAGGGGGTGAAAATATGCCTTAGGTTAGCTCTGAAGCCAAGAGCAAAAGTCTGGTATCATTTCATCTGAACTTCCATTATGTTACGCAAGAAGGTCTAATTTTATTACATGTTTGTTGTCTGGGAAGAGTATTAATGTATGGAGAATTATCTGTAAAGAACTTAGAATCTGTGCGTCGAAGAAAATAGGTTCTCTATTCTTTCCATGTCCAATCTATAGGCTGTGTTTTATGATTCTAGTTCCCTATGCTAGCTCAGAGGAGAAATTGATAAATAATGGAGCTAGTACTCTAACTGCCGTATCTAAATTCATTGCTAAGAAGAGTAAGGAGCCAATGAAGATGCCTGTTGAACCATCTTCCTCGTGACCTACAAGTACTTCAACATATCAATTTGACACTATGGATGTCAATCTGATGCTCAATAAACCTTATTTGAAAGCAAAGCATCAGGAAAGTGTGCATAGTAAGTTGACTAAAATGCTACAGCACCTGGAGCTTCAGCACCGCACGTATTGGGAGTGCGTTCAAGCAAGGAACATAGCTATTCAGGAAAGCCTCCAGAAAAACTTTACGAAGCCAAGTTGGCCTCGTCCCCCTTTCCAAAAGTGATTCTTCATCCCTGGAATGCTGGTGAAGGGAGGAAGAGGAGGTCGAGAAGGAAGATGAGGATGATGCGGTGCAGGAAGAGGAATATGAATTAGAAAAAGATGAGAAAGTGGATGAAGATAGAGAGGAAGTTGAGAGGGAAGTTGAAGTGGAAGACACTGAAGAGGAAGCTGGATTGGAGGAGGAATAAGATGGAAAAGAGAGTGAGACTGAAGAAGAGAGAGAGGAAAGTGAGAGTGAAAAAGATGAGGAGAGTGATGATGAAGAGAGTGAGGAGGAGATTGAACCTACACCACCACCAAGGCCTTCCCCCAAGAAGGGACAGAACAAAGGAAAAAGAAAGCTTCTTACCCCAAGCCTAGACTGATCATCCAAGACTGAAAAAGAAAAAAAGTAAGTCAATAGAAAAGAAAAAAGAGGTTGTATCATCTGGGTCTTTGATAAGCTTAAAGAAAAAGCTAAAAATTGATGCAAAAGAATAGGCCTTAGAACAAAAGCTACAACAGAAAATTGAGTCAGTAATGAAGAAGCTGTAAGATCTCAAAGCCGCCTGAAAAGGGAAGGGTGGCCTTAGGAGCTCCTCAAAGCAGTAGAAGTTATTGGTCTGCTACAGCAACCAGCTGTAATAGTAAGTGGAGTAAATTTTCTTTCCCCTTATATATTTTGTTGTACTTGTTATTTCTTTTGGCTGTTTTAGGTGATGGCTGATGTTGCTTAGGGTCTTTATTTTAGCTTTGGAATTTATGTAATTTGGATTATATTTCTGTTGGTGGTAGTGAGGACACTGCCATGCTTAAGTTTGGGGGGAAGGGGGGGGGGGGTATGCCCTTCTTTTTGTTGGCATATCCTATTACTTTTCTGTTTAAGTCTTTAGGTAGTTAATGCTGCGTCTCGACTGCAAGTTTTAATTTTAATTTATTGGCCATTACTGTTCTATTATTAAGGAAAAGCATATAAAAGCTTGTAAAAAGGGGAATAAAATAATTTGCAAAGCATGCTGAGTTAAGAAATGTGTAGGTTAGTTCCTTATCTTTCGCACTTAGAAGTGCAATTAGCGTTTTTGGGAAGTTTAGGATGATTTAAATTTGAGTGAGGCTTAATACTCCATGTAGGTTCCTAAATCTTCTAGGAATTAGCTTTGCAAATGTCCTTACTAGCACAATTCAAGTTTGGGGGAGGGAAATTTTGTTAAGCATTATAATTATGTAAGTTTGCTACATAAATTATCGTCTTCAAAAGAAAAATTGTATGAATAAGAAGGTAAGAAAAGCTCCTCTGTTTTATGATGCTGAGTAACCGGGTGCCATCACCACAATTGTTGTCATTCACGTCAAAAGGTAGCCAGAGACGTGAACTTGCTACAGCTAAAAAAAGAAAAAAAAAGCCAAATAAATAGAAGATTGTAGCTCGGTATTCCCTTGTACTTCATGTATAATTATCTATCCCATTTGGATTGTAATATTCGTAATGCATGCAATTTTTGGTTGAGATAGGATTGCCTTATTAGAGAGCATAATTGAGTTAGTGATTTGAGTTTAAGCTATCCTAAACATTCTGAATAAGAAATTCTAACTTCTAACACACACTCACTGAAGGAAATTAGGTAACATCTTACTTTAACATGTTGAAAATAAAAATGTTTTTGATCTTTTGTGCACTAAAGTGTTGAGCAAGTTGGCTGGTATGTTTGCAATTTTAGCTTGCTTTGAGATGCAGGGCTGGCTAAGTCTTGGGTAGGTAGTTTGTCTAGATTCGTGTCTTTTTAGTTTAGATATGCATCACTCCAAGATTTTAGAGTTATCTTAGAATGTCTAATCCTTAATTGTTGCTTATCTTAGGGGGAATTTAGTATTTTATTTCTTAAAATCTTTGTTATTATTGTCTTATTTAGCTTTATGCATAGCCTAGCTACCATGCTATCATCTTGAGTGTTTATGGGCAATTTTTCATTATTGATTGGCCATCTTTACTGAAATACAAGTTAGATTAATGTTTAAAAAGATTTAGTTTAATGTAAATGACTTGAATGATACATGAGTATTTTGATCGAAAATACATGAATATTGAATCGTGTAGATCTAAGTATTTTGTGAGTAGTGTAGACATATGTGCTCACCTTGTAAACCCTTTTAATTGGAACTTAAAGAATCCAACTTTAATATGAATTTAAGCTTTGACATAAGTTAATTAAGGTTAGAATTGGTAATTTCAAGGATGACAGTCCATTGTACTTTTGAGCTAAGGTTAATGCTACTAAGATGCTATAGCAGCTAGAACAGAGTTAATTAAGAAAAAGTAATTGATAGAATATTTGACAATACTAGCCCTCATTATCGTTGAATATCTTATTAATATCAAGTTAGCTTGATATTAATAAGATATTCAATGATAATGAGGGCTAGTATTGTCAAATATCCTATCATTTACAAGTGTCATTTTACATTGCTTTTATTAGTTTTATTAATCTCAATTTAATCTTGACCTGATTGAACTATAACCATTCTTACTGCTTTGCTTTCACGTTAAATCTGTTTTGGTCTATAATATTGCATATTCACACTAGTCTCTATGAAGATCGACACTCACTTACTATTACTTATTAACGATACGTGCACTTGCATATACACATCACACAACAGTCGCCAAATTGAGTGTGAATTTTACGCTGAATTAAGTTACAATGGTTGTCATATTGAGTGAGGGGGAAAGGGAAAGAGGCGGCTTGTAAAAAGTGATGAAGATTAAGGGTGTGAGGCCAATTTTATATACTAGTTAGTGTAGCAACTGAACGCTGGTTTTGGAACTAGTCGTACCACACAGTAACCGAATATTTTGAAGGATTTTTACATTTTTCAAAGGTCCCTAAAACTTTTTCTTCTTTTCTATTTTATACCATAAGGACAAAAATAATATTTTCTCTCCCTCATACTTGCAATTTACTCCTATGTTCATATTTTACTTTTGAATATTTCCACCTTAAAAGTATTCACATATATCTATAATTTGGTATTTACTTGCCAATTATATATTAAATGGAATAAGTGCAAATAAATGCAAATATTAAAATTAACAAATTCTCAAAACACCCAATGCAAGTCTATTTTTACAAAATCTTTCAACACTCGATGGTTTTTTAAAAATGTCAGTCAGTTGATCTAATGTGTCCACAGACTAAGTGAAATGTCTCATTTTTTCACGTGGTCTCGAAGAAAATGATGTCTAAGATCAGTATGTTTAGTGCGAGAGTACAAAATAGGATTTTTAGAGATTTTAATAGCTCTAGTGTTATCGTACAAAATGGTACACTCTTGAAGTCTAAGCCAAAATCTCTTAAAATTTGTTTCATCCATAAAATTTGAGCACAACTAGCGGACAAAATATTTTTGGCTTTAGCAGTAGACAAGGCTACCGAGTTTACTTTTTGCTAAACTAAGAGACAAATGAGTGTCCTAAGAATTGACAAGTACCACCTTTACTCTTTCTATGGGTTAGGCTACCGGCAAGATCAGAGTTTGAGTACCTAACTGGTTCAAAGGATTCACATTTTGGATATCATCAAATTTGATAGTTCCATACAAATATTTAAATAAAAATTTAATAGCATGCAAGTGTGACTCTTTAGGACAAGCTTGAAAACGTTAAACATGATATCAAGTCTACTTTTTTTAAGGTAAGTTTTATTCAACCAATGAAAATGAAAAAATTTAAGGGGCATACCCCAAGAATTACAAAAACACATAAAGGAATTACATAAACTTAACAATTAATCTAATCATAAAACCCTAGCTCATAAAGGAACAAATCAAAGCTTTAGAGAAACAGAAAGGCAACTAGAAAATAGTAAAACTGTCCTTATATAAATTCTATTTCTCATAAAGATCAGGGAACTCCTCTCCTTTATCTTGTTTCAAAATGAACCACAACATCTCCCTAACCATTTTAATGCTTTTCTTGAAAATCATAGAGGAATCCAGAATTTTACCAAGGAACACCCTTCTATTTCTCTCAACCCAAAGATTGTAAATGAAGACATTAAGACTCAATTTAACAAACTAAGAAGTTAGGAACTTTGATGAGGTAATCTTGAGAAACTAGTTTGGCATTTAGGGCCAATTAGTAGCATTTCACTTCAAGTGACTACGGTCTAGTAATCTGTCCAGAATGAGCCTTGTAATTGAGCATAAACACAACAAATGATTCAAAGATTCCACCCCTCAGCAACAAAAAACACAAGAAGTAACAATATTAGGGCATCGCTCAATAAAGTGTTTAGTAGCCAACCTACCATGGCATGCTACTTAAGACAAGAAAGAGAATTTTGGTATATGACCCTTGAACCATATTAATTTGGTCCAAGGAAGCTTCTGCCCCTACAAACAGATTTGATTATAACTATGGCCAATGAAAATTTTTCCATTCGGGCTAGGAAGCCACTTTCAGGAATCAATGAGATTTCTATCGGGGGAGGTGCAAGTGAATGCCCGAGGGACTCGATCTCGGTTGTAATCTAGAATTAGGCCAATTCCAAGCCCCTTCTATGATCAGAATATACATATTAGTGGGCATATCCCACCCTATAATATGCGTCAAATCATTACCTCTCGAATGAAGCAAAACACCAAGAGAATGCCATGGATCAGTCATAATTTCGATGCTGCTACCATTACCTTGACGAGCTTTACAGAAACAACTACAGCCTCCCTGATTTTAAGAATCTTCCTCCAAGACCATAATGGCTCAAAATTACATTTTACAGTAAAATGGAGATTTGAGGAGGTACAATTTGCATTAAGCAACCCACTGTGAATCATAAGTTTTTGAAGCAAGTCTCCAGAAGTGTTTAGCTACTGTAGAGACATTCCAATTCACTAAAATTTCAAGCCTAACCTTCCTTCATCTAAAAAAACACAGACTTTATCCCAAGCTATTTTAGTTCTTTTTGCAGCTTGACAGTTCCCATTCCCTAGAAGGTTCTTTAGAACATTAAAAACTTTCTTTAAATCCTGTTTAGGAAGAATGAAGAGACTTGACCAATATACATCCGGTCTACTTGAAGTTAAGTAAAGTAAGGAGCTAATCATACCTCAGTATTTTGTAATTTTAACATTTTTACCTTTATCAACTTTATCTAGTTTTGTGGTGGTACTCATGAGTGTATTGCTAGATTACACATTCTCCATTTCAAACTTTTTGGGTAGATCCTTAGTATACTTTTCTTGACTTATGAAAATTTAATTATCCATTTGTTTTATTTGGAGTCCAAGAGAGAATTTTAATTCTCTCATCATGTTCATCTCAAACTTCTTGCTTATTCCGATATCAATATTCTTGCACAGACAATCGCTAATGGAACTAAAAAAATATCTACATAAATGTCAACAATCAAGGTATCTTTTCTTTCTAATTTTATGAAAATGGTGTTATCTACTTTACTGATGCTAAAATGATCATTAAAAGAAAAATTTCGTAGCCTTCATACCAAGCTCTATGAGCTTGTTTTAGCCATAAAGAGCCTTTTAAGTTTTTTACACATTATTTGAAAAATATAAATTTTGAAAACCAAGAGGTTGTTCTACAAAAACCTCCATTAAGGTGCATCCATTTAAAAATGCACTCTTGACATCCATTTGAAATAAAATAAAGTTTTTGAAACATACAAACACTAAGAGAATTTGAATTAATTCTAGTCTAGCAATAGGAGCAAAAGTTTTATCGAAATCTATTCCTTATTGTTGGTTATCGCCTTGAGCTATTAGTCTAACTTTATTCCTAGTTACTGTTTCATTTTCATCTACTTTATTTTGAAAAACCCACTTCGTACATATTACTGCTTTACTTAATGATCTAGTAACAAGTTCTCATACCTCATTTCATTCAAATTGATTTAATTCCACTTGCATGGCAATTATCCAATACTCAACTTTCTCACCATCTAAAATTTTTTTAGGTTCTTACTGAGATATTAAAGCAACGTTACCCATATTATGGAGTGATGCTCGAGTTGTTACTTCTTTTGTGATGTCTCCTATGACAAGCTCCTTTGGGTGGTCCTTTACAAATGTCCATTCTTTTAGAAGTTGGTTTTGATCGTCTACTTCGACTACTTCTTTTAGAGGCTCACTTGATCCTTCATTGATATCTAGTTCTTCTATATTTTTAATAGTTTCATCAATTTTATCATAGGCAATGCTAGAATGTCTAGATTCATAACATGCTATATGTATGGATTCTACCACTACTTGAGTTCTCTTATTACATACCCTATATAGGCTTTACTAGTGGTGGATTATGCTAAGAAAATTCCTACATCAGTCTTTGAGTCAAATTTTCCTAAATTGTTTTTTTTATTCAAAATAAAACATTTACATCCAAAATCTTTAAAATAAGAAATATTTGAGATTTATTCATCGAAATCTACTCCTTCTTGTTGGTTATCCCCTTGAGCTATTGGTCTAGCTTTATTCCTAGTTATTGTTCCATATTCATCTACTTTATTTTGGAAAACCCACTTCGTACATATTACTGGTTTACTTAATGATCTAGGATCAAGTTCTCATACCTCATTTCGTTCAAATTGATTTAATTCCCCTTGCATGGTAATTATCCAATACTCAACTTTTTCACCATCTAAAAATTTTTTAGCTTCTAACTAAGATGTTAAAGCAACGTTATCCATATTATGGAGTGATGCTTGAGTTGTTACTCCTTTTGTGATGTCTTCCATGACAAGCTCCTTTGGGTGGTCCTTTACAAATGTCCATTCTTTTAGAAGTTGGTTTTGATCATCTACTTCGGCTACTTCTTTTAGAGGCTCACTTGATCCTTCATTGATATCTAGTTCTTCTATATTTTTAATAGTTTCATCAATTTGATCATAGGCAATGTTAGAATGTATAGATTCATAAAATCCTATATTTATGGATTCTTCCACTACTTGAGTTCTCTTAGTACATACCCTATAGCTTTACTAGTGGTGGAGTATGCTAAGAAAATTCCTATATCAGTCTTTGAGTCAAATTTTCCTAGATTGTCTTTATTATTCAAAATAAAACATTTACATCCAAAATCTTTAAAATAAGAAATATTTGAGATTTATTCATTGAAAGTGTCATAAGGTTTTCTATTTAATAAAGTTTGAATATAAACATGACTTATAATGTAGCAAGATGTGTTTACAACTTTGGCCCAAAAATATGTGGATAAGCCATGTTCATTTAACGTCGTTCTTGCCATTTCTTGAGGGACTGATTTTACCATTTTCATTGCACAAGTATTTATTTTCAAACTCGCTACCATGATCACTTCTAATTTTTGAAATCATTGAACATTTTTCATTTTGAACTTGTTCGCTAAATTTTCTAAATTCTTTAAAGTTTTCATCTTTATTTTGAGAAATAATACCCAAGTTTATCTTGAAGAATTGTCGACTATTACAAAACAGTGGTGTTTATCTCCAAGACTTGCAATTCCAGAAGGACAAAATAAATCCATGTTAAGTAATTACAATGGTCTAGTGATGGACACTATGTTTTGATTTGAAAGAAAATTTTAACTTATTTACTCATTTTCCATGCATCACAGATTGTCGTTTTCAAAATTGGTTTTAGGAAGGCCTTTAAAAATATCATTTTTATAAGTTCTGAACATAATTCATGCTAGCATGTCCAAGTTTTCTATGCTCTACCAAACTATCATTTTCAAATACGAGAAAATATTTTTCACTATGATTTTGAAAATTTCTTAAGTTTATGATGTTAACATTCTTGTCCCTTTATCCAATAAAGAAAACTTTGTTGGATAATACTGAGTAAGCAAAAATCTGTCCAATAAATTAAAATTTGTCAATGATTAAGCAAAAATCTTTTACGAAAATGACTATATAGTTTTTGTGAAAAAGGTCACTAATACTGAGTAAGTTATGTTTTAACCCACATACTAATAAAATCTTATCTATAACGGAGGAAGAGTGATTACTTACAAACCCAATATAACTGATTTTTCCTCTCTTGTTGTCCCTAAAAGCGACGTGCCCTTTGTTTTGAATTATTTTGGTAAGTTTTATTTTATCACTAGTCATGTGTCTTGAGCATCCACCATCGAGGTACCATGTGTCATCCTTCTTAGGTGGTACCTACAACACATATATTTAAAAATTGATATTTGATATTCAAATATGTTAGGGTCCTTGATGGTTAGTATGATAGGGACTCTGCTCTTTTTTCTCAAGATATATGTCTTTCTTTTTATGGTGCACCAGAAACTCTTATGCCCTCTAATTCCACAATAATGATAGATTATGGGAGGATGGTTGTGGAGATTGTTTGGGTTTTACAAAAGTATTTTTATGATTTTCTTGACTTTGAAAGGATGTGTACCCTAATCCCCTTTTATTAGAGGCATATCTTTGTTTTTCAAGAAGTTTATTTAGTTATACTACCGCTAGTAAACTTCTGGAGTGTCGTATTTAAATCTTTTTCTTTTACATCTAACAGAATCTCTATTTATCACATGTGAATAGTTTTGATTTTTAAATTTTCATTATTTAAACACTCATTTGCTTCTTGGAGTTTTGTAAAACCATTTTTCAGAATTTTATTCTTCGATTGTAATTTTTCATATTTTCTAAAAAATTCTTCAAAAGCTATTTCAAGATCATCATAACTAGGATTAGTATTTAAAGTTAGTTTAGAAGAACTTATCTCATCTTCCAAAGTCATGAAGAACATGTTTGCTGTTACTACTTCTTCTTCTTCCTCAAGGTCGCTTTCATCGGTATCATCCCAAATTACCTTGAATGCTCTTCATTTGAACTTTTTTGGAGTGTTGATTAAATTTGGACAATCGGCCTTGAAATGTCTAACTTTCTTGCATTTTCTTGTCATCCTTTCTTGAAGTACTCTTTCATCTATTCAGGAATATCTTGAATCGTTACATGATGAGAGTTATATCATCTTCCCCGTCGTAGTCATCTTTCCCATTATCAACTTACTCTATAGTTTATTTGAGTGCAATACTCTTCTTCATTCTCTTTGAGCATCATTTTGTGTGTCATAAAGGAGCCAATTAGTTCTTCGAGTAACAGAGTGTTGAGAACTTTAACTTATTGAATGGTTGTAACTTTGGCTTCCCAACTCTTTGATAAGCAACTAAGGATTTTTCTCACCATTCTCACATTAGAGTAGGTTTTCCCAAGAAATTATAGTCCATTAATTTTAGTAAACCGAGTTACTATATCACGCACAAATTC
Organism: Datisca glomerata; assembly: GCA_003255025.1. Taxonomy (NCBI): domain Eukaryota; kingdom Viridiplantae; phylum Streptophyta; class Magnoliopsida; order Cucurbitales; family Datiscaceae; genus Datisca; species Datisca glomerata. The sequence continues at coordinate 2,159,480 of QANY01012604.1, read as the reverse complement.
ATCATTTTTAATTTTAAACATTTTGTAACTATGTATGGGCATCCTTATCTTAGACTCTTTGACTTGGTTTATACTCTCGTGTGCGACTTCAAGCATGTGCCAAATAGAGTTAGCATATTTACAAGTAGATATTAAACTTATTTTGATTAAGAGCAGAATACAATACATTCATAGCTTTAGCATTCAATGATATTTTCTTTTTATCCTCATCATTCCATTCACTACTACTTCTAGTAATATTCTTACTTTCTACAGTTTTGTATGGAATGTGAGCATCAATTTCTCTAACAACGCACAAATTTTAATCTATAGATTGTACATAAATTCCCATGCAAGCTTTCCAATACTATAGTTATTTTCATTAAAAAGGGTGGTATAATAGTAGATTGACCTTCAAGAGTAGATTCACTCGTGGTTGACATTACCCAAGACGGTGAAGTCTTTCAAGGAGAAAGTTTTTAGCTCTGATTCCAATTATACGATCAGTATGACCAATCAAGACGGTGGTGAGTTGGGTGAATGTGTGTAACTTTAAAAATTAAGCACTCAATCAATCTAGATATCAACTTTTAGAATAACAATACTAAGTGGAGAAATTGTAAATAGTAAGCATAGATGTGTGAGAAAAAAAGAGTGCGCAAATATAAAGAGAATAGAGAGAGATACGACACATAGTATTTTGTTATGGTTCGAGAAAGCTTATCCATACGTCCACGCAATACTTCAATGACCCCCTTGAAGATTTTTCTCAAGCGGTCTTCTTAAGGATGAAGATCAAACCTTTTACAATCCTTATCGGTTTGTAGTACCAATTAGACCTTAACAATATAGCATTTCGAATATTTTTTTTACAGAAAAAGTTTAAGAACTCTCTCACAACTTTTTTCACTCATATCTATGTTTTCTCACTCACGGAGGTTTAGCAATTCTAAGCTCAATAATGTGAGACAAGGTTATGAGAAAATCAGAGAGACAAGAAAATTCTTCGTTGGAAGTGTGTTAGAGAATGAACAATGTCTCGCCTATTTATACGCTTTTAAAATCGGCAAAAATCGATCTAACCAGTTGCACCGATGCTTGATTGAAGGATGTTTTCCTTTTTAGTCAAATTTAAGCACCCGTTTCTCATGTGGTCTAACCAATTTCAATCAGTCTAACTGGTCTTCAACCGGTTTGATCTATTTTACACAAAAAAATGTCTCGGTTTGTTGTACTTACTTGTCCATACGGATCTTCCAAGGGCATTTATGAACTTTCTGGCTTATGGGACTTTTTAACATATTTTAGGATCGAGAGGGTTGAATATTTTCAGACTGTGTGTTTTTTACCACATTCTTGAGCCAAAAAAATTAAATTAACCTAAGTGACTTCCTATCACAAAATTCACGAAAATAAAATAAATTCTCCACGCCCTTTTCTTTTTCTTCAAGCTTTTCATGTATCCATCTATTGATTATTCATGTACACTTGATTTAACTCATTAATAATAATTTTAATGATTTTTCATCATCAAAATTGAATTTAGAAGCAATAAGGTCAACAAGATCAGTTTAGTTTCTTCACAGAAACCAAAAACGGACCGAAACTATAGGAATTTACACTAAAACAACCGAGCCTAGTTTCCCAGAACGTCGAAACAAAATGAACCCCTTCTGTTCAGTCTGGTTCGATCGGTGTGGGTAGTTTTCCTTAGAGTCCTTCTCTCTCTCTCCCCCCTCTCTCTCTACCCCCTCCCTCTCTCTCGCTCTCCCTCTCTCTCCCCATGTCTCTCTCACACGCTCACTCACTCACTCACTTTCTCTCTCTCTCACTACTACAAAATTGTTTTTTAACAATGGGATTACCCATTGTTAAAAATCAAAGACGACGGGTAAGCCCCCGTTGTCATAAAAAATCAAACATTTTTCAAGACGAGCAAAAATATGAGCAACCGTCGTATCGATGAATTGCATTTGATGACGGCTTCTAGAGCAACCGTCATCTTTGTTTATTTCGTTTTTCATAATTTAGAAACCACAGTTAGCCTATCAAACCTACAACCTCAATTTAATTTAAAAAAGAGATTTTCTAATACTATAAGCCTCAAAAGTAGTTTGTTCAGATAGGAAACAAGACTTATATATTAACAAAATAGACAATATCAAAAGAACCTAGAAATTAAAACCTCTTGTTAAAATCTCTACAATTTTCCAATAGTCATCAATTTCAAAAGCCGCCTTTGCTATCAATCTCATTGTGGGTGCGTCTGGTGGCCATGGATTTTCATTCGTAGCTTCTTCTGTCATTCTTTACAAAAAAAAGAGAGAAAAACTAGAAATACTACATGGAAATTAATGCAGAAATGTCAATTTGCATGGATGGCCTTGAATGTGAATTTCTTTTTTAAGAATTGTAGGTGAGAATGAGTAATAGTATATAATTAACATTCATACTTATCAAATTAAATTCCAAACCATCATATCCATCATTAATTAATAAGAATTTAGGAAGCCAAAAACTAAAATCACAACTAACAAGAACACATATATGAATTCTCATCACGCTCATATAACATAACACATAAAAACATATCTCTTTAGTCTAAAAATCTCACCATATATTAGCAACCATCATATAAAGACTACGAAAATCATTAAAGCAAAGTGATAATTTACACAATTGTGCAGGAGTTACATAAGTCAACACAAGCCTAGCAATTTTAATCTTCTCTTTGAAGAAGAAAGAAGCTTGTTTCTTTAATTCATAAAAATTGGAAGGGCTACCCATCTTCATGACTAACAAAAAATATCTTTATGCACGTGCGATAAGAGAGTATAATGATTAGAATGGACAAAACAATGACTATATTTTCAAAAATTCTTATTCCAAAATGGAAATATACCTTGTAGACAGGTCCAAATCCACCATTAATATAATAAACTCACACATCTACAGACAGTTGCCACTTAAATAACCTTTATAGAAGTGAACATCCCCAGGCTATCACCCAATTCTCCTCCCAAGTTAGTAGCATTGAGATCTCTATAAAACCATCTAATAATGAGCAAATTGGCAATGAAGATGTTCTAATGCATCAAATTAAAATAGGAAACTGAAACTAACATACATTCTAATTATGTTTGAATTGTCACAGACAACACATTCAAATAGATAAGTACCATACAAGATGTGAACGGTTAGAAATCCTCCAAACACTGGTTCTTCAAAACCTTTCAAATCTTCCAAGTTGCTTAAACATTCTGTCTGAGCTGCAAGAATGGGTGGGAAGAGGAAAGGGAAGGAGGATAAGGACTAAGGAAGAAGAAGGGTGAAGAAGAATTTGGAGACCATGCCCTTCTTTGCTTTAGGTTTTTCACATTTAGATATAACATAACATCTAAAGTCCAATTTCTAGACTACTTCAACTTTCAAGATGCATAACCTAAGCTCTTACTTTCATTGTCCACAACAAAAATTGAAGTAAAAGATAGAATCAAATTACAAATGACAAAACCTAAAAAGGGCTAGATTCTTGAAAGAGCACCGGGAAGTAGAGGTGGGGTTCACATAGGTGATTCCGCATAGCTTAGCAGCATTCAAAACCAGAGAAGTGGATGATAATGATGTTGAACTATGAAGCAGAGCTCTCATATAAGTCGAAGAATGCTGAAGGGTTCTCCTTGCATAGTTAGCCGCCATTTTTTCTTCTCAATCATGGGGAAGAAGAGGCTAGGTCACATGTGGATGAGAGAAGGAATGAAATGGGAAAGAGAGTGGGAGTGAGAGTTTATTTTGTTTACCAAATACGACGGGGTTCCAGCCATCGTCATTTTGTAGCGCAATTCTATTAAAAAATGTGTTGGCTTCCTGACCCCGTCCCTTTTGTCTTGTGAAAAAAAATGACGCCTCGTCATTTTTGTGTTTCATATTAGTGCCCTATCGTGCCTATTTTTAACGCCTGTCGTCGAAAAATGATATTGTAGTAGTCTCTCTCTCTCCCTCTCTCTCATCCCCCCTCTCTCGATCCCCCTCTTCCTCTCCCCCTCTCTCCATCTCTCTCTCTTTCTCTCTCTCAATCTCTCTCCCTCTCTCTCCCCCACTCTCTCTCCCTTGTCTCTCTTTCTCCCCACTACCCTCTCTCTCTATTTATCTCTCTCTCCCTATATCTCTCTCCCCAGTGCCTTCTATGTCCCTCCCTATCTTTCTCTGCCACTACGCATCCTTGCAACAACCACCGCGATTCTAGTCTGAAGCTGCCATTAGCGTGCTAGCCCGCCCTCTCCCCGTATCTGAAACTGGTCTTTTCTCGTGGGTCTTTGAGAATGGGATCTTTAGTTACTTAAGCTTTTTGGGAGTTATTTTCTTATTTTTGACTATCCATGTTTTGTTGTTGATATATATAACATTTTTTTCTTTTTTCTTTCTAGTCTTGTCGGCCAAGTTGTGAACGAGCATAGTGAAATCTGTAACATATTGACGCTCGTCCCCAGCCTAATACTCAAATCAGAGAAGTAGAATGAAAATTAGTGTCCTAGTTAAATTCCATTACACATTTCTTATAGAATTAGATATAAACTTTTAATTTTTATGCATCTATCTCATTTTGTTTTTATGGTTTAGCAATTTATTGATCTATTATCTTAAATTTATATTACTTTATAATTCTAGTTTGGCATTATGGTAATGAAACTACTGAAGTGGTGAAAGCATGTTAGGGTGGCGATTGTGATTTGAATATGTGTGGTTTTGCTGTTATGTTAAGAATTTATTAAAATTATGAATCTAGTTTTTGTTACACATGAATGTATTCGGAAAGATATTTACCATTGACAAGATTAGATTAGAAAGTCATATTTAGTCAAGAATATTCCAGTGAATTTCAAAAATTGATCAACTTTAATTTGGAGAGAGGTTTTGAAAATTTATATATTTTGTGTCCATATGCAAGCATTGTGTTCATGGGAAATGGATAAATAAGGATGTTATGAGTGATCACTTGATTTGTCATGGATTTGATATTGATTTTACTCGATGGATTTTTCATCTGTTTGTTTATAGAGGGAAATATACCGCATCAACCGTTTGATAACAGTTTTATGGATGAGCACGATGCTTTTGGGTTTGATAATGTTGAAGATGTGAATTCTATCCAATCACGTCAATTTAATGGTGGATATGAACAAAATAAGTGTACTTGGGGATGACAATGAACAAACAGATGTAATTCAGGATGACTTAGATGAACACAATTTCTTAGATTTGGTCAGTCAAAATAACCAATCATAAACTATAATTTATGGTAGACCCGTACCATATTAAATGTCTTAGTGGAGTTAGTGATAATTTTCTTCCTCTACTTCTTCATTTATTGTGTACTATTTTATCTGATCATGGTGTTCAACTTCTAAGTACATTTTATGAAGCAAAGAAAAATATAAAAAGATTGGGTCTTGAGTTTGAAAAAATACATGTTCGTCCTAAGGATTGATTGTATTTTGCATTTGGAAAGATAATGATGAAGATCAAGCATGAAAACTTGTGGTACTCAAGATGGGTCAGCAATAAGAAGGATAACGGATCTTCCCCATGTACACGGGAAAAAGTAAGCAAAACACATGTGAAGGTGTTACGCTTCTATTCTCTGAAAGCAAGGTTAAAAATATTATATTTCTTCTAAAACCGCAGAAAGTCTGAGGTGAAATCATGATGAATGCATCAAAGATGGTGTGCTAAGTCATCCTGCTGACTTATATGTATGGAAATCATTTGATGATAAATACATTATTTCTCTTTCCAGCTACGTAATATTATACGAGAATATGAGTACTAGTTATATGACATGACATGTACTTTTAATTTCATACAACTTACTACCGTGGAGGTGTATGAAGTAATATAATTTCATTCTTTCATTGATCATCCATGGTTCAAAACTATTTGGTAATAACATCAATGTATATTTGCATCTATTAATTGAGGAGTTAACAGAATTGTGAGAGATCGGTTAGGTACTTACGATGAATAAAAAATAAGCTTGGAAGATGCATGCAACGTTGATGTCGAATATCAGTGATTTTTATGGACTTGATAACCTGTCTAGATGGAATAAACATTCAATGTTTACTTTCGCTCATTGTAATTTAGACACAAACTCTATAGGATCAAAATATAACAAAAACATTTCACTAATGTCAATATTGAGGAGAGAGTAGCACCCATTTCATCTAGATCTATAGCGTTAGAACAAGTCAAAAATCTTGATGACACCTTTGGGAGGAGGGTCGGTGCCTGTAAAAGGAAGCATGACGAAGACAATGTGCAAAATGAGAAGAAGAAAAGTATATTTTTTAACTCTCTTATTGAGAGTTTAATCTTATGCATCATAATCTTGATGTGATGTAAGTAGACAAGAATGTATGTGATAACAAACTTGGCACACTTATTAATGATCTTTTGAAATCTAAAGATAATCTAAAGGCATGTTTAGACCTTTAAAACGTGGGCATTAAATCCATGCTTCATCATGAAGTTAGGTGAAGGAAACAAAACATTTTTACCTTCTACATGCTTGTCAATAAATTCTTAGGAAAAGAAGATATTCTGTAGTGTGTTGAAATGTATCAAAGTTTCGGATAGAAATGTATCAAACGTTGCCCGTTTAATTGATGAAAAGAAATGAACAATTCAATGTCTTAAAAATCATGATTTCTATGCAAATGATTTTGGAGAAGAACGTGAACTTAGTTTTAATTGAACTGAGTTATTTTTTCAAAGAAGTATTTTCTACTATTGATACACAAAAGACATGATTGTTAAACTTTAGCCTCGAATTATGATCATACTTTGTCAGAAGGAAAAAATATTTTCTACATTTTTCTTCACAATGAATGTTCATTTGGAGGTACACTTGGCATTTGAAGCAAGAATCGTTGGACCTGAAAATTATAAGTGGATGATGTATACGATTGAAATGTAATACTCTTATCTCATAATTATAGTTTTTAACGATTACTTTATAAAGATACTTTAATAATGTATAGTTTATACGTTAGGCACCTCAGCAAAATAAATTAGGTCATACATGTGTAATAAAGCACGTTCAAGAGTATCCATAGCTATAAAAGAGTGTTCAAGTTTTTGTTTATGATCAAAGAGTTGAAACAAGGTGCAATCGAAAAGATCGCCATTGTGATTTTGTAGAGGAGCAAGACACACAAAATGTATCTATATTCCCCATATTAGAATGATTAACAGAGTCAGCAAAAGATGAGGTTGATCTCGACAAGCACATCGATATGTTTTACCCAAATGTGATTTGCTAGGTCCGTTTGGAAAGTAATTTTTTAACTACCCCTATTTATAAGGGGAATGTTGCAGTACCGGGCTGGTATTGTCGGATCAATATGGCAATCAAAGATGGGGTGAATTGGGTGATCCTTTTTAAATTAAATACTTTTCACACTCAAGTAGAAAATTAATGTTCAAGATTAAACTTCAATATTTCATGAGTTTAATGCTTGAAAAGATAAATGCGTTAAAGTAAATAATACTTGCGATAATATAAATGCGGAAATATGAAGCAAGCAAATAAAATAAATTGTGAAAATTTAAAATGCCGAATTTAAATTATGAAAATTAAATGCGAGAAATTGAAGTGCATAAATACGTGCGGAAAATTAAAGTGAAAAAAATAAAAAGAGAAGAAAATAGACACACGATATTTTTACGGTGTTCGGAAAATTCTATCCCTACGTCCACGCTCCAAGACTCTCCTGAAGATTTTTAATCTCACCATCTTCTTAAGGGTGAATATCTAAACTCGATTGAGTTATGAGTGCCAACTAAACATCACAAGGCTTGTTTCGAGATTAAGTGATATCCTATAATAACTCTCTAAAAAAAGCAGAATCATCAATCTACACTATTATAATTTTGACCTTAGATAAAGGTTAAAATCTATCATTATAACCCCGTAATGACAGCTAACGGCCTGTCATCTATCAGTATGTCATTTGTACTATTTTTTTAACAAAACCGTCATAATAGGGTGCCACAAAAATCAATTACATGACGAGGAATATCCGTCATCATAGGTTCCGCCAAAAGCTATTAGATAATGGAAAATCCCCGTCATCATAGGTGCCGTCAAAGCTATTAGATGACAGAGAATCCCCGTCATCATATGGCCGCCAAAAGCATTTAGATGACGGGGAATCCCCGTCATTTGATGTCCAAATTATTTTTAAAAAAATTATCATGGAAAGGGGAAAAAATGCCTTTCCATGATAGTTTTCTTCATTTAATTACCTTCTCATGGCAGATTTTTTTATATACATTTATGTCGAAATAACTTTTAATCAACATCTATAATAAGCTTCTTTTCTATAAAAGTTCAACACCTATAACAAGCCTATCTTATTCCATTTTTTTGTAAGTTTATCTTATTCCATTGTGGATAACTAAGACCTACCAATGTCTTTATAACACAATAGTTGTTGAAAATGATAACAACTAAAAAAAACATAAAACTTGTCTAGTCTCAATGAACACAAACACAACTAAAAATTGGCAAACTACAGTTTGTTGTATGCAACTTATTACCACATATTGCGATATCAATATACCAATGACAAATACAGAAAAATGTGTGACATGCTTTTTGTTTACAAGATCCAAGAAACTAAATCATCCACAACTGCAAAGTATAGGATAATAAACTTCATATCACCAGCATGCTGAATTCTAAAGACGTTAGATAGGCACAAGGAGAAATTTTGCAATTAGCTAAGGCACTCACAGCTGCAGGTGAAGCAAAAGTTTGATGGTCTTCAAAAATAACCTTAAATGATGAGAAATTGATTTTAGGCAACTCGAGTTTTACCACATCATATGTTTTCCTATTTTCTAGCTACATCATCCAACAGAAAAAAATTATGATTATTAAATACATGGATGCAAAGAGGACTCCAGATCAAAAGATATGATTGAACTACAAAGGGTAATGAGAACACTAAGAAAATAACATATATAGATGGCTAGAGAGAGAGATATTCAGGCAAGAACTGTGGGACATATTTTCAAAAACAAATTCCTCCACCAAATAACCAAATTACAAAGAAAGTAATAACATTCTAAGGAAATTCAAAATCTTACATAAAGAGATAGTGTGGTTACAGATGATGTTAAATTAATTGTTATGAATTATGCCAGAATGCAGCATATTGAGTTAAGCTCTAAAAACATTATACGAGGGAAACATCAGAACCATGGTACCTGAAAAACTTGGAGAAGTCCGTTAGGAATAATTCCTATGTAGCCTTTGACTGATGACTACATGCAAGAACTTCCAACATATGTTTGACAGCAGTATCATAGATCTTAAGAGAAACATACCACCTACATTGAAAAAGATATGACGATAATCTTCTTCAACATAGTTGTTTAATAGTTGCTAAGATAAACTTTTTCTTTCTATAAAAAATTGCTAAGAGAATCTTATGCAAACTACTACTGCCCAAAGTCCTAAAATACACTGTCCAATATGGAAATAGACATGGTCTTTGATATGGCTCCATGTCGTTCCCTTGAAAATAGAAATAACATTTCTATAAGGATGATAAGATGCTTGCTCAAGCATGACTACAGAGTGTAAAGGGTCCTAAACGTAAACAAGAACAAAAACATATATTAGAGAAGAACTCATTTTTTATAAAGAAACTGAAGCTTCCATTAAAGATCAACAAATACAAAAATAGGAGGGAAAAACAACCTAAACGAACACCAAAAGGACTAATAATGAACTTTAATCTTTACAAGCAGGCAACCAATGAGAATTAATTGAAAACAAAGGTAAATTCTTGAACTCTTTGGTATCCTATCAGTCAAAAATGAATCCTATCCCATAAAAACTCGAAATCCTCGTTAGAATCCTAAAAACTCTTCATGTTCTGCCTAGACCAAAGACACCACAAAATTGCAGTTACACCAGTGCACCACAATATCATGAGCTTTTTGGGAAGCTTCAAAAGAAAACCCAACTCAAATGAAGCTTTGACCTCGACCGATTCCAAAAAAAGAAACAGAAGGGCGATGGATGAAAATATGATAAATATTTTCACTGCACTTCACATACATTATGCATAAAGAGGGAGATAAAGCCATGTTCTTGTGCCATTTTTTAACCAAGTCAAGGGTATTTACCTTATAATGGCCTAAGCACCAGTAAAAGTAATGAGCTTTCCTTAAAGAGTGGCTCTTTGCTCTAGACTCGACTCTTGAGACTAGCTTTTATAACAGTTGGACTCTTTTTTTTTATTTCATAGATGTACAGTCCTAAAGGGTTCATCCAAACACATGCCATAATTAATTAGAAACGCTAAATATTTATGAAGCAGTTAGATAGTACCAAAGGGAAAATAAAGTGAAGTAATAGAATATAAACATTCAAAGTTGAAGCTAAGAGAAGACAATGATTTTGATACAGGGTTGCCGATTATGAGAGAGGAAAAAAAACTAACCTTATGATGCTCATTTTGCTTAACTCTTTCCTGAAATAGTGAGAGATCATACAATTTAAGCTCTAACTGTTTCTTTAGGTCCATATACTTTTTCTGAAGAGGCATGAACTTGCAACAAAATAAATAAATTTATTCATATTAAAAGGTTTAAGGCGAGAGTATTCGGCAGCAATTAGATTTGGACAAATTTGTTGTGGCAAATGAAGAAGCATTTCATGATAAAATGCTAGTGTTTTATTTGCATTCATCATCAACACATAAAGTGTTGTCTACTTTTGAGTTGGAAATTATAATCATATGAGATTATTGATAAAGGCCCTTATACTCAATGTTATAAATAAAGACAATCTCGAACAAGTAAAATACATACCTCAACACATTCTCGCTATAGTTGTGTCTAATAAAATGTACCACTACCAAGAATAATTAGACATTTTCCTTCTAATTCATTAGAGAAAACAAAATCAAGGTCTACCTTTGCTTTGATTTTAGACAATCTCTTCTGATGTATGGTTAGTTTTTTTTCAGCCCCAGCCAGATCATGAAGTTGCCTCACAGAATACCACCACCCATGTGAAGCCAGATTGTTATATAAAGCTAAGTAGCTAGAACTAGAAGGTTCATACTACTATGATAGCATTCAAGCTTAACTTATAACACGATAATGATATTATCTCTATCCACTCAGTGGAGCGCGCTAGTGTTTTCAAGGTAAATAACAACCACTATCGCTTGGAAAGTGGATAACATAAATCAAGTAAGTTCATGTTTGGGAGTAAAGACATCGACTTATATGTTCACAGTAACAATATAACATATAAATTCAACTCAGTAGAAACAAAAGAAGATCACTTGGCTGAAAGATATCACCTTCAAGGGTGACACTTGGAATGCGAACATCCTTATTAAAAGCAACCAATAAAATGAAAAAGAATCAAGATATATCAATAAATCATATATGGGGAGGAAGGGAAATATATCATAAGATATCACTTGAGTTACAGGGATCAAGAAGCAGTATCACATACTCACTATGTTACTTTTTGGGTTTTGCCGCAACCCAAATTATTTACTTCATGAAATCTCTAGAAAACATGAGATAAATCATAAAAGGCCAACATATTATCACCTAAAAATGGCATCCCTAATGCTTACATGTTATACTGACTTCCAAAAGGGTCATGATACAACATAATTTATGTCAACCAAGTTAAAATGGATCTAACATTTAATTGTTCACGGCAATTGATAGGTGAGTTCAAGGTTGCCAACCAACAAACTCGAGAGGGCACTAGTGAAAGTTCTCCAACTTATACCAAAATTCTTCCAAATTTTAAATGAAGTTAAAACTATAAACTAATCCATAATACTTTAATATGGAACATGTAGACAATCAGTAATGGAATATATGCATGTTGAGGCCATAGATACATATTGAAATCTCAAGTCCTAAACCCATCAAGTATCCACATGCATTACATATTAAAAATGTACTTAAAGAAACCTAAATCCTAAATTAGACCATCACGACTAATCTTGTATGTCAGAATGCAGCTACTTATGTAAATACAGAATAGCAACAAACTTCAGAACATCCAATCATTAAATTAAAAATCACCACAAAGAATTGAATTAAATATTACTCTAACTTAGAAAAGAAACAGCATACCTCTTTTGCAGCATTAATATTTTTTCAAATAAAGGTTGAACCTAATATATAGCAACATATTAAAATATAAATAATACAAAACAATATAAAAACCAACATCAAAAGACCATCCAAAACCAGGTTCAGAAGATTATACATCCACAAGACTCAGCAATGAGAAATTAATTAGATCCAAATCAGATTTAAACCAACTAAATCAACTATAATCAGAACTAAATCAGTACTAGAAAGATCTAAACGTACCAACTATATCAGAACTAAAGAAGTATTACGCAGAGCTAGAATTCTATCTCAAGTATCAAGGAATCGAGGCGTCGAGTGGCTGGAGGCGTCGAGGCGTCAAGATGCTGTGATTTACATTTAGGAGTCATTCTCCTCTAAGATCTACTGCATGGATAAATGGATAGAATGAACAAGTGAGCTATTCAAAATCTAGATAGAATAAAGGCGTGCGTTGGGAGAGGAACTCTAAAACTATCGCCATTGAAGTGAAGGCATGGAGCTTCTCTGGACTGGATCTAGATAGAATGAAGATGTGGAATGGGGTATGAACTTATCGTCGTTGACGTGTAGGCGTCAAGCTCGAGATATTCTGAAGAAATGAAGAAAGGTATGAGAAAGGGAAAAAGACTATCTAAGATTCGAGGTTAAGGGTCTGCTCTCGTGAATATCGTGAAGGACAGAAAAAGGAGAAAGATGGATTCTTAGGTACACTAACTTCATGTCTGAATCATGGCTGCTAGGGCATTTGTGAGAAATTCTAGTTTAGTTTGAGAGTGAGAGAGGGAGAGGGAGAGAGAGAGAATAACCCAGAGACAGTCGTCGGGAAGACAAAAATGACAAAGTAAAAGTAAAATTAGGTTTAGATTGATTATATAGTGTGGCATTTTCATAAATAAAATGAACTTTGAGGTAAATAGTAAATTTTTTTACACCATAAAACAATGACAGATTTTTTTTCACTGTCATAATAAGAAGTTATATTGATAACCCAAAAGTTAGTTGTCATATTAGAGAACATTTATAAAAACTAATTTTTGAGCTCTCATCTTATCCGAATTACCCCACCCTACACTATTTTTCTTTGACAAATTTTAGAGAGCTGTCATTGTATCAAAGATGTGACTATCATCTAAAGCCAAAATTGTAGTAGTGCTAAGCTCACAAAAAAAATTATCTTACTCATTCAATAAATTTGCAAGTATAACGCCTAAAATACTAAGAGAGATTCAGGAGAGTGTTGGAAGAGTTTTAGGAGCAAGTCTTTTGGCAATGAATTGTGTTTTGTGAGGACAAATGAATTTTATTTATAGAGGAGATGGAGGCTGGGGTTTAGGTGGAAAAATTTCAAATTTTGAATTATGACAAAATAAAGGACACTTCATCCTTAATAAGGAGGATAAAACATCATTGACCTAAAAGGTAAAGAGTACTCCTACCCAAAATAACACAATATGGTAAACTCCATCTCTCTTTCTTTGACAAAAAAGTCCATCTTTCTTTGTCTACTTAAAATTGAAACTTACTTTGTTTGTTTGTCATTATCTCTATATCTCATGTATTTTTTCCATTGTGCAAGAGATATCATTTTGTGTTAAGACTTTTTATGAATAGAGACTTAATTTAAGGATAATTTGTTGGAAAATGCGACGCATGCGCTGAGGAAGGCGGTAAAAAATGAATCTTTTAATAAAATAAAACTTGAGCAGCGCCACGATAGTCAAATACAAATTTTTTATTGAAATTTTTTTTAAATCAGTCAGGCTCCATTATATATTTTTACATTAAATCTACAACATACAAGGTGATGAATCATATACATCTTGTAGTCTATATCAAGTGTCTTTGCAAAACTGATCGATCCCTCGTCCCACAAAACCATTTCAACGATCCGTAGACTCCGAGATCCACACCAAGATCTTTCAAGTCAATCATCAACGCACTAGAATGTGTGTGGACACATAAAATATTATAAGATATTTTTCTATCTTCAGATGTACTCAACACATGAGATCTAGAAATTTACTGAGAAGGATTTTTGTGAAATGATTCTCCAAAAGAACGCGATGATTCTTCTTTTAGAGATTTGCTTAACTTTTAATCAAAGAGAAAAAATATTATGATACTAACTGTGTTCTCAAATAATTCATGATTGGTGAAATGATGAACTGATTCAACCAGTTGATCCCGTTAGAATAATATATGTATAATTTTTAGATAATGGCATATCAGATCCTTAGGGATAATTAAAATTAAAAAATAATAATTAATTCCAAATTTCTCAATGCAGTGGGACCCGCTATATAATAGTGCACAACTGTAGTGCCACACAACACTGCAGTTGGCGTTAAACAATACAGTGCCTCATGGTACTGTGTGGCACTGCATTGTTACACGCCTACTACTGTAGTGCCATGTGGCACTACAACAGTCCATGGTGATCTATGATTCTCAATCATTGATCGACACGTGATAATTATTATAAATTAAATATTTATTTTAATCAGATAAATATCTAGGTATTAGTTAATTCATAATTAACATATATGATTATCCCTATCAACTAAATTATTTGTTATTTCACAAGTAACAGATTTAGTTTATCCAAATTATTATCTAATAATAATTTAACTATATAATTTCACAAATTAGATATTTTGTCTAACTTATCGATAATTAGAAAAATAATCGTTAATAGCAGATTTCTGATTCAAATACAGTATGAAATTTTCGATCATAAGAATAACTTATTTATTTTTTTAGCAATGAGTAGATTATCTAGAAGTAGTTCTTCTAGTAGGATTCGGTCTACAATTTCTTCAATATCTGACATAATAGATGAAGAATATTTTGAATTATCAAATGATCAGGTAGATCATAAATATTTTGAATACCTTCCAGATGATCAAGAAAATCATTCTAAATACTTTACAGATAATCAAGTAGATCATGGGGTATGTAATATACTCAAAATCCCTAATAAAAATATTAACTTTAAATCTCTTCTAGAGTATCCATTAATAATGGTCAAGATATTAAGATTCAAATAGAGCAAGAATTAAAAAAATTAAAAATTAAAAGTCTATAACTCAAAGGAATAAGTTTCTAAGAAAGTCAGACAAACCTTAATAATAAACATTCTAATAAAATTAATACCAATATTCTAATTCTCAAATTAGAGAGTATAGCCAGTCTATTACCCCTAAGAGTTCCTTTTCTAAATTATCTATTAATAATCAAGATTTTAGGACTAAAAAATTAAAATAAGAATGATCAAGAAGATCATTCTGAATACTTTGCAGATGATCAAGTAGATCATAGGGTATGTAATATACCCAAAATCCCCAATAAATATTTTAACTTTAAATCCTCTTTTAGAGTATCAATTAATAATGATCAAAATATTAGGATTCAAATAGAGCAAGAATAAAAAAAATTAAAAATTAAAAGTCTAGAACCTAAAGGAATAAGTTCTCAAGAAAGTCTGACAAATTTTAATAGTAAACAATCTAATAAAATTAATTATCAATCTTCTAATTCTCAAATAGGAAGTGCAGCCCGTTTATTCTCCTAGGAGTTCCTTTTCTAAATCATCTTCAAATGACTTCACAGGAAGTATCTTGGTAAAAGTATTAGTCAGGTTCTGATCTGACGCTATCTTCATAACAGTCACATCCATTCGATACACGATCTCTCTTACAAGATGATATTTCTTCTCTATGTGCTTGCCACTCTTATGACTCCTTGGTTCTTGAAATTAGCTACCGCCCCAGTGTTGTCACAGTATAGGATCAGTGTCTTGTCCATATGTGGAACTACTTCCGGATCAGTATAGAATTTTGTAAGTCATATCGCATCTTTCGCAGCTTCGCAAGTGGCTATATATTCGGCTTCCATGGTGGAATCTGTAATGATGGATTGTTTGATACTTATCCAGACTACAGCTCATCGACCTAAGGTGAATATTGATCCATACGTCAACTTTCGACTATCTCTGTCTGATTGACAATCAGAATCAGTATATCCAGTGGGGTTCATGTCTTCACCTGAATAAACAAGCATATAGTGTCTTGTTCTCCTAAGATACTTGAAAATGTGATTTAGTGCAATCCAATGTTTCAAACCTGAATTCAATTAATAACAATTGACAATTCTCATTGCATAGCAGATGTCTGGTCTTGTACACAAAATGACATATATGAAACTACCAACAGCTGAAGCATAAGGAACCTTTCTCATATCATCTTTCTCCGTAGGTGTCTTAGGACATTTCTCCTTGGAGAGGACAATTTCATGTCTAGTCAGTAGTTAACCATTTATGGAATTCTTCATAGAGAATCTCTCCAGTACATTATCAATATAATATGTCTGAGAAAGTGCTAAGAGTTTGTTTTTTATCTCTTAGGATTTGGATGCATAGAACATAGCTCACATCTTCCAAATCTTTCATTTAAAATTTCTCAACTAACCACTTATTTACATTTGACAAAATTTCTACATCATTCTCAATGAGTAAAATATCATCAACATAAAAAACTAAGTAAATGATTATCTTGTCTTTGATATATTTGTAAACACAAGCTTCGTCAACATTTAGATCGAAACCATATAATTTAATAATCTCATTAAAGGTAAGATTCCAAGATCTAGATGTTTGCTTTAGTCCATAAATAGATTTAGCAACTTCCATACTTTCTAATCATTCCCGCTTTTCACGAACCCTTCTGGTTACATCACATAGACGCTTTCTTCAAAAGAGACATTCAGAAAAGTTGTCTTAACGTCCATTTACCATATTTCATAGTCCAAACTAGCGGCAATGTACAAAAGGATGCGAATGGATTTTAGCATGGCAACAGGGGAGAATGTCTCCTCATAATCGACTCATTCCCTTTATGTATAGCCCTTGGCTATTAGTCGTGCCTCGAAAGTCTCTACTTTCCCATCTGCACCTCTTTTCTTTTTGAAGATCCATTTACATCTAATGGGTCTGACATCTTCAGGTGGATCTATAAGTTCTCAGAAGGAATTTGAATACATCGATTTCATTTCCTGATTCATGGTATCTTGCCATTTCTCCTTTTCAGGATCATCCATAGCTTCTTTATAAAATAGTGGATCGTCCTTATCGGTGTCAGACACTAGGACATGTGCCTCTAGTTCATAGTAAATAAGTTTTCTTACAACCCTCCCACTACGACGTTACACCCGGATTTTCTTAACAGGAACTGTGGTTTTTCGTTTATTAGTTGATAATGAAGGTGGTCTGATCTCATCAGACATTAATTCCTCACAAACTACTTTACTTCAAGGTTTGTATTTTTCCATAGTGTTCAAAGAAGCTGGCATTTGTCGATAGAAACACCTTTTGATCATTAGGACTATAAAAGTACTCACCTATAGTCTTTAGAGCATAGCCAATGAATATGCATACTTCAGACCTTGAGTCTAACCTTTTAGTCTTAGGTCTAACAATGTGAGTTGGAGACCCCCATATATGAAAATGATGGAAACTGGGTTTGGAGCCTTTCCATAACTCTAAAGGTGTCTTGCTTACAGACTTAGAATGCACTACATTCAAAATGTATGTTGACGTGTGTAATGCATATTCCCAAAATATAAATGGTAGTGATGAGTAGCTTAACATCGACCTAACCATATCTAATAAGATTTGGTTTATCCTTTCTGAAACACCATTTTGCTGTGACGTTCCAGGTGTTGTGTGTTTGGATAAGATTTCATACTCCAGCAAGTAATCGTTGAATTCTAAATCCAAGTATTCACCACCTCGATCTGATCGAAGGATTTTTAATGATTTACCTAATTACTTTTCAGTTTCAGCTTTGAAGTCTTTAAACTTTTCAAAAGTTTTAGACTTCCTTTACATTAGGTAAGTATAACCATATCTTGAGTAAGCATCAATAAAAGTGACAAAATACTCATACCCACCTCTAGCTTGTACATTGATCGGTCCACAGACATCACTATACACTAGCTCAAGTGGTTCCTTGGCTCTCTGGCCCTTTCCAGTGAAAAGTCTCTTGGTCATTTTACCCTCTAGACATGATTCACAAACAGGAAGAATTCCAACTCTTAGTTCTCTCAAAGCACCATGCTTTGTTAACATGTTTAACCTATCTAGATTAATATGTTCCAACCTAAGATGCTAAATATATATGTTATCATCATCATGAGAAACTCTTTATCGTTTGTTACTTTTAGGTTTTGCTACTTTAAATAATTCAGAATTATTAACTTTTTAATCATAGAGAAAATTCACTCTGATAGCAATTGTGTTCTCCACTCTCTATCAACATTGAGGTCAATAGAATAATATCTATATCTTTTTAAGATAATGGCATATTAGATTTTTAGGGATAAACAGAAAATAATAGTCATGTAAGTTTGTATGTTGTCCCTAAGGGTTTCAATTGATCTTCAAGTTCAGAAACAAATAGTTTGTCAGTAAAACGTTATTCATACTCAAGAGGGGGGTAATAGAATTGATAGAATAAAACACATATCTCATTGTCCTTCACATATCGAAGTTTAACACAGAATTCTTTTAGGCAGTGAGCAACATCCATTGTTCCTGACTCAATGTTTATCCAACATGCTGCTCTCGAGAATGTGTCTAGCCCACCCAATGGAATGTTCAATGCCAAACACGGAAAGTACTCACAAACTCATACCTCCCACACTCTCCAGAAACCCCTAGTCCCTACACTTTTGCTTCAACATAAAGTGACCATATTGCAATACAATACGGACAACTTCGAACCACTCCAATTATACTCCCGTACCTCGTCTATTTTCTCTAGACTGGGGAGGAAGTACAAGTAAACTCTGTTGCTCTTGTCGTAAAAAATTATACTTCCCAAGAGCACCAAAAGAAAAACTCTCGTCAAAATTTCCTCCTTCTCAGGAGTATTACACTTTTAATTAACATAATTATAAAAAATTCATTGATAACTAACGTTTTTTTCTCTAAGCTCTGACAATGTTTCGTCGACTAGCTTATGCAATGCCTTATTGTTATTGCAGATTTCTGAATCATAGTCTAGTTGTCGACCTTTGACTTTCAGCCTGGTAATCACAGAATAGTCCAATGGGGTCATTGTCATTTCAGCCACTTCATCCATATGAAAGGTTTGGGTTATATCCCACTATTTCTTTGCCAGGCTTTTCAATAAGACGCGATCCATCTGCCCCCTTTTCAATATACTTATAAGTACATAAACCTGAAAGCATCGATAATTCTTTTCACATTTTCAGGAAGCCTATTGTACCACTGAGCTACTAGTGTAGTGTTCACAAAATCACGTACACCAAGATTGTAGAACTCAGCCTAGGAAACCAAAATTTAAGTCATGACTCAGTGAAAATGGTATGTGAAGAAAGATGTATTGCATAGGAAAAAAAATATCAAAGAAAGCAATGACAATAATCTATAATCCCTATTGTCACATTTCGTCGAACACCTTACGGGCACATAAACATTCATTATAATTTTTCATCTGAATCATATATCGCTACCAATAATCATACATTTCTAGAAACATCACATAAAAACACCCAATTTTTGAAATGATTCAAGTATCTATTTGGTGTTTTAACACTATAACACATGAAGAATAGGGCTAGTAAGATTTTGATTATTTGGATAAAATCTTTTCACCCCATAACCTGTGATATCGTACGGGCCTTTCGAACTGCTCAAACACGGTTGTGTCGTTAAACTCAACGTTCCCTTTGTAACTTCATGCTCCATTTTTGGTGAAAAAATACAATATTAGAAAGATATAGGGATTGGGGTCACGGGTTGGACATATTTAGCTCATGTTGGGTGCGGATTTGACTTGTGTTTGCAAGATATGTGTGAATACAACTTGTGGTGTAGGTTGGAGGCGGTTTGATGAGATTTTCGGTCTATGAAGAGATGAAGAAGAAATGATGAGAATAGAGTGTTTGAATGAAGAAGAATGAAGTGTTGAGAGATGGGGGAAGGGTGGGTATCGTTCGAATACAAGAAGGGGAATAGGTTTTTTTTTTTAATTTTGGGGTTCATTTTGATAATAAAATAAGGTTAGATTTAGAAAATATTTTTATGGGGTTATAAATCAAAATGTAAATGGGGTTATTTTACAAATTTTATGGAGTTATAATTATAAAATAAAAGGTTAAATTTCAAATTTCAATATTTAATTTCAAACTTTTAGTGGATATGTTCGATTTAACACAAGAATATGTAAATGGCGTTATTTTACAAATTTTATGGGGTTATAATTATAAAATAAAATTTTAAATTTTAAATTTTAATATTTAATTTCAAATTTTTAGCGAATATGTTCGATTAAAACTAGAATCTAACATTGGGGATTATACGTATTCGTCAAACAGATAAATAGGATTTACCAACCATCTTAACATCACGGCCTATAATTATATATGTTGAAAACTCATCTCGCTCGCTACTTATCACAAAAGTACAACAACATTATCACTGACAACTTTTATCGAGTTTATGAATAAATGTTCAATTGCTTCGAGAATTCTTATTTAATCCAATCTAATTTCACATATAAGTGAATATCGTGAATGTTTGCATTGGGAGAACGATTTTTTTCTATTTTTATCAGTGATTTATCCAGTGTACAATAATTAATTAACAAATAACAACTTTAGGGTTTATGAGTCAAATGGCGATTAGAGCCAATCTTATGGCGATTAGGATGGACTATGGTGATCGCCTATCCAATGGTGGTGACTAGGATGAGCAGTGACGATTAGAGCCATTTGAAAAGCGTTTGGTCTTGAAGATGTGATTTGCACCTTCAAGATGGCGATTAGGGGCTTTTGATAGGCGATTCGCACATGATGAGTGGCGATTACAATTTTAGGTATTCACCAAATTTGTAGTGGGATATAATAAATACTTGAAGTGTTCATCAAAATTTAAAAATTAATTTTCTTAGAGGAATTCACAAAAAATGTATAGGGGTTCACTAAATATGTACTGGGGTTCACCTCTAATGTAAAGAGGTTCATCTTATGGTACCAAGTCAATTTTGTACATTTTGCACTGTATTATTCTGATTCTCATAAAATTCATAATAATTGTCCATTCAAAAAACTCTTTCCTCCATGTGTTTAGAGCATAGTAGGATTATAAGACCTCGTTTGGCAGTCAGGATAGTACTGGATAGTACTGTACTAAATCGATCAGACTGTACTGTAATGTACTGTACTGGATTAAATAATATTATCCGGTGCTGTATAAGTTAAAAAACAGTATTATTTATACAAGTTTGACACACCATAGTACTAAATTGTAAAACTGTTTGTCATGATTTGATCCGGAAAAGCATATTTGAAACTCATTAACATGTTATTTTATATTTTTAACTATAAAATAAATTATCTCATTCGTGCTACTAAAAAACGTAATACATAAATTTAAATTTATCCAAATAACAATAATTAATACACTCAAAAAATATCCAGAAACATCATCATTCATTTTTTTCATTTACGTTAATATCCATACAAAAACTATTTCATAATATTCTCTCAATTTCCATGTTCATCTCTGAAGAAGATCGGTTCCTTACATTTCTTCCAGCTTTTTAACTTGAACTCAATATGTGGCCTAGCCTTTGACCCGGATTCAGGACACTTTTCATTTAGACTTTTCTCAATTAGCTTTTTAGAGTACAAGGTTTAAAAGAACCATTATTTAACAAAGGTCTCATGCAACTACATCATCAAGTATGTCCACTTCCTCCATTTTGATCCAAGAACGCCTAATGATTCTTCGTATTGTTTGCTCATTATTTTGACTATGATCTCCATCCATCCCTGATAAAGCATACCTCAATCAATAATAAAAAAAATACCTCAAGACAAATATCAAAAGAGTAGTAAAAAGTAAAGCAATAAAAAGTAAAAACTACTATTTAGCTACCAAACATTTAATAGAGGATTTTTTCTTCCTCTCTTGATTGCTTTATTACTCTATTCATTCCTCTCTGCTATCTCATCCTCTTTATCATTATATAGATACACAATCTGTAGCTAGCCCAACTCCTTGCCTTAGTCCCTTAGCTTAAAGATCATCTCTTAGAAGGAGAGAT
Organism: Datisca glomerata; assembly: GCA_003255025.1. Taxonomy (NCBI): domain Eukaryota; kingdom Viridiplantae; phylum Streptophyta; class Magnoliopsida; order Cucurbitales; family Datiscaceae; genus Datisca; species Datisca glomerata. The sequence continues at coordinate 2,137,182 of QANY01012604.1, read as the reverse complement.
AATAATGGGGGATAGAAGGAGAGTTCTAACTCAACTTAAATCATAAAAACTAAAAAAATGAAAATAGCAAACACAATACACAACTCCAAATTAAGAATTGACAGAACATCAATTAGAAATCATAACATTATAGATAAACAAAATACACAACTCCAAATCAATGCTAAATTTCCAATGCCCAGAATTGTCAATCTCTGCATCAATCAAAACAGATAAACAATTTGTTTAAAAATCAGAAAAATGTAGCCTATGAAAATCAACAGCACAAAATTCTCTATCAATGCTAAATTACAGAAAGAATAACATTACAGATAATAAAATACACAAGAAATAGTGGCATAACAAAGAATCAGAATCAGAAAGTAAAGCAAAGAAAGAGAAAGTACCAAAAGATTGGAAGTGAAGATCAGGAAGCAGAACAAAAGAAATAGCACAGCAAAGAATCAGAAAGTACCAGAAGATTGAAATTGCAGATCAGGAAGCGGAACCAAGAAATAGCGGCACAACAAAAAATGAGGACTGGAAAATTCAAAATGCAGATTAGGAAGCAGAAACAAGAAATAGCGGCACAACAAAGATGAGGAAGAATCAAGAGATTACAAATGCAGATCTAGAAGCATACCAAAAGGCTCGAATCTTCTCTCTCTCTCTCTCTCTCTCTCTCTCACACACACACACACACACATACACACACACACACACAACCACTAAAATAGAAATTTCACGGAACTTAGAATGAATTTTCTGGGACCCGTGATCTTTAGAGAAACAAACCTCTAATTTCTGAGATTCATAGATTGGAGGAAAAAACTTAGAGATTCAGAGATTCAACCATTCTGAAATTCAAAACCTTTTCATCAGAAATTTAGAGAAACAATAATTTTGATCTGAGAAGAAGGAAATGAGGAGAAGAAGAAACAGTAGAGGAGATGAAGAAATAGAAGAGAAGAAGAAGAAAGACGAAGAAGATCTCACTTGCGAGCTGCAACGACGAGAGAGGCTAAGATCGTCGGGTCAGGTCCGATGATGAGAGAGAGGCTGGGAACTGCATTGAGAGGATTGAGAGACAGAGGGTTGAGAGAGACCGGGGGTCGAGAGATATAGGTGTTTGTTTAGTCATGTGTAGTCCCTCCTGAGACTAAGTTATTCGGCTCTGGTGGGACTAAATAGTCCAACCATATTAACTAATACGGACGTTATTTTTTATCAAACGTTGCACAACCCGCGCTGCCAAACAACCCTAAAGGCCTTATTAGTTGTAAAATTTCTGGTACTCCTCTATATCATTTGATGACACGTGTACACATTTTACAAATTTCAAAAATGTATTTCTTCTCTCCTTAAAATTTAAATAAAATATATTATTTTTAAACGCACAATAATTGATGATATAAAATAATACTGAATATTTAATATTCTAGATATACCGAATATTTTCTCGTATTAATTCAAATACCATTTACAATTACTAAAAGATAAGGTTTTGGGTTGAGTAATTAGTTCCGACTTTCTGAGTGTCATAGTACTTGATACTGGGCGGTGCAGGACCAAACAGAGAGAGAAGAAGGCCTATGACGGTGAGTAGTGTGGGCTGAGTTTAAGACCCAACCAAACCAATTGTATGCTTTGAGATTGCAGAGATTAGGTTGGCTTGTGTTGGGTGAATGGACCGGTGAAAATTTCAAGGGATATATACATGTAAAACCAAAAAATATAGGTCGTTTGACTCAGCTTAAGATTATTACTTTGAGCCGTCATTAAGAATAGTCATATTTAGAATTAAAAAATAATATCCCCACTCTCAACTAACCCTGGGATTTTCCATGCCCACTTCCCCGATTTTTTGTCCAGGTGTTCACCTTTCCTAATTAGGAAACCCGCTACCATGGACTGTAAGCTTCACGGCCATGGAGAGAGAGGTTTAGGCCATAGACGCGAACTTCGCGGTCCTAAGATGAATCACAGTTAGACGAGAACTAAGGCACACTTGGGAGAAAATGAAGAACTGAAAAAGTTTATAGAATGTAGCTCTTATCTACTGTTTTTAGGTTACATAAAGTAAAATGAGGAAAATAATATATAACAATAATTAGGGGTGTGGACGGTTCGGTTTGGTCGGTTAGTAATGCATTTTTGTAATCGAATCGAATTCATCAGTTATCTAAATTACCGAACCGAACCGATATAACCATTAGAACCGAACCGAATGTAACCAAAGTAATTGGTTCGGTTTGGTTAGTTTTAATCGGTTCAGCTCAACGAACAGCTAAACACATCGATTCAGTACTGGGATACAAGAGAGAGGTACAAGCCAACAATCAAGTTGAAGTATATTTTCCCAGCAAAACAGATTAATACATATGTTTTAACAAGCATCTAAACATAATAATTCAGTACATGCATTTTAACTTCATCTGCAAAGATATTTTCACAGTATCATAATAATATTAGATCTATTCAGTAGATGAATACAAGATACATAGAGGTACAAGATCAAAGAGACAGAGAGAGGTAACAGATCATAAGCCTAACAAAATCAAAGATAAATATTTCTAACCCTAACATATTGAAACAACGAAACAAAGTTTCTGGTTTTTTATTTACCTTAAAAGAGAAAGAGACAGAGAGGTACAATCTCGAGCTCGAGCTGAGAGAGAGGCAGAGAGATTAGCTTCGAGTCGATGAGGGATGCTTTCGATGGTCTGTTATCGACGATGAGGGAAGCTTCGATGGTCTGTAATCGACGATGAGGAAAGCCTCGATGGTCTGTGATCGACGATGAGAGAAACTTCGGTGGTCTGTAATTGACGGTGAGGGAAGTTTCGATGGCCTGTAATGGACGAGGGAAACGATGGTCTGTAATGGATGAGGGAGACGATGGCTATTACTAATTGCAAAGAAAGAGAGAAGAGAGCAGGAAGCGGCAGGACTTGTGAGAGATTGAAAACCTTGGGGGGTTTTCAATTAAGCTTTAATTTGAGTAATAATTAATAATATAAAAATTATATAAAATATATATAATATGGGTGTAATCGGTTCGAATCGATTACACAATTATTGAAATTCATAACCGAACCAAAAATGCGGTTCTTTTTAGTAAACGAACCGATTATATTCTGAGGAGGAAAAGAATCGAACCAAACCTCGGTTCGATTAAAATCTGCACACCCCTAACAATAACCAATCTTCTGACACAATAATATAATTTAAATATACAAATATAGACAAACCGTAAATATATTATACCGATAATCTAAATATTATAAACATGTGGCATAAATAATCTAGCTACACTGTATAAAAATAATACATGTTATAAATATAAAGTTTTAAACATTATAAGTACATAAAACATATACCGTTAAAACCTGAAAATTTCGAAAATCTCAATTTACGAACTCTTTGATTTTTTAAATCTGCGCCAACAATTTTAATAGTGGTCATATTTATGTTTTTTATGTCATCCAAGATCAACAATTTTAACAGTCGTCATATTTATGTTTTTTAGAAATTTGTGTCATCCAATATCATTTCTTGAACTTGATGTCACTTTTATGATTTAGTTAAACGTTTGTTCATGTACTATTATTTCTTTATAACTTAACCTATAAGTTTAAGAGTCTGTATGGCTCTATTCAAACTTATAACTGAAAATTTTAAGTTTTAACTTATTTAAATTTAATTTTAATCTATAACCGAAAGTGTGTTTGACTTAATATATTATAATTAACTTTAAGTTATAACTTATTATAATAAATATTTGATAAATAAGTGAATAATTAAATTATTTCAATTAAAATCACTTTAGTATCCTTCTTAACGATATAGCTTGCATTTAGCTCATGTCTTTAATATTCATTTTTTTCAAATCATTAGTCTAAACGAGAATCATTCTGACTCGTATGTTTTCCCCAACCCATGTCTCACTCGACCCCGTCTCCCCTACCCAACTCCCCAACCTGACCCGATTCAACTCCCCGACTCGACCCCTGTCATGTACCAATCTCGACCCTGACCTCGACTAGACCCGTGTCCCACCCGACTCAAACTCCCCAACCCGACCCGACTCCCCGACCCGTGACTCGTCCTAAAACCCAACTCGAGTCACACCCGACCCCGATTCCCCAACCCCAACCCGACCCGACCTCCTGACCTTGTGTCCTCAACCTGTTCCTGACCTGACTCCCCAACCAGTGTCCCACCCGACCTAGCTCCCCAACCCAACCTGACCCAACTCCTTGACCGGGACCCAACCCGACCCGACTGCCTAGCCTGACCTGTGTCCCCATCCGACCTTGGTTCCCCAACCCCAAATCGACCCGATCTCCTTACTTGTGTCCTCGACTGGTTCTTGACTCGACTCCCCGACCGATCTCGACCCGTGTCCCACCCGCCCCTGACAACCTAATCCAAGTCAACTCGACTCCACGACATGTGTCCCCGACCTGACCTGAATCCCTGACAGGACACGAACTCCTTATCTCGTGTCCCCGACCCGCTCGGCCTATGTTCCCGACCCGACTCCTCGACCCACGTAACCCGTGTCCCACCCGAACCTGAATCTCCAATCTGATCTGACTCGACTACCCAGCATGTGACCCTGACTAGCCCACCCTGACCTGTCCCCCGACCCGACCTAACTCCCCAACCCATCCCGACCTGTGTTCCGATAGAACTCGACCTAACTTGGGTCCCCAACTTGTGTCCCCGACTCGGCCCCTGTCCCCCAACCTAAACCCCCGATCTGGTGTCCCCGACTCGACCCAACTTCACGACCTGTGTCACATCTGAACCTGGCTCCCCTACCTGATCCAGCTCGACTCCCCAACCTAGACCCTGACCCGAGTCCATGAACCATCCTGACCCATCACCCGTCCTGACCCATGTCTCACCTGAATCCGACTTGCCAACCTGTCCCGACCCAACCTGTGCCCTGACCTGACTCCCTGACCCGTTCCCTCGACCTGACGCCACCACTCTGCTGGATCGAGTTTAAAAATTTGATGACTAATAAATGAACTGCAAATGATTCATCGATGGAATATCAAAAAATTTCACAACAAACGTTTAATCATATTAAATATAAAAGGATTTTCTATGATAATGAGTATTTAGATAAACGTATTTAGAATGTGTAGAAATAATTTAATATATTTTCTTGTAATGGAGAATTTTTGAATTGGTAGGATCCAATTAACTGTCTAGCGTTCTTTGTTCTTGAGATTCGTAAAACTCCAATGATCTTCACATCAACAAATCACTTGTAGGATTCAGAAGTATATCTCACAAGGATATTGTTAGGAATAGAGTGTGGGCTCTCTAAACCATAGTTGCCAATTCCGTTCCCTTAGCGCAGGAATGGCCGGAATGTTCCGGTTCGAATCCCATCATTTGCATACTATATTTTTACTTCATTTTTGTTCAATAATAATTTCTTAATTTAATAGAGCTAATTTTTCTTCTATAATTGGTTAAATTTATTTCTATAATTATTTTTAGAATAAGTAACTTGTTTAAATTAAATGTATGATTTATTTATATTATAAATTTAAGTAAATGAGTGATTGTTTTTAGATTAAATGTATGATTTATTTAGTAAATGAGTGATTGTTTTCGATTAAATTTATTTCTATGATTGTTCAATGAGTGATTGTATATAGATTTATTATTTTTTTCACGTGAAAGATTACGCTCATGCTTTTAAATAAATTGAAATGCTTGGAATAAACTATGAGTGCTCAAAATAAATAAGTTTTTAATGAGAATTATGTGTCTTATTTTTATAAGTCATGATTCACTTTTTGTTAGATTATAAATTTTATAATGTTATTTTTATATGTCCGGAATTTTTTTTTCAAAACGGAATATTAGAATACCAAATATCTGAAATGTTCTATTTTTTTAAACCGAAATGGCCACCGAAACGGAATTGACTATTACGCTCTAAATAACTGAGAAAGAAAAAATAATTTTTCTCTTCTTCCTCTTAGTTTTCGGCGACAACTGTAGGGAGGGGTGAAAGAAAACTTTTTTCTACTCTGTCTAACACTTAGCTTAGCTTAGGGTTAGGTTTGCAACCCTTTTATATTAATTATAAAATTTACTCATATACCCTTAAATGATAAAACCGACGTTTACCTCCCTTTACACTACAATCTACGATTTTTACATCTCCTTTAGACCCAAGAGTGTGTCAAAATTCATCAATTTAAATTGATAAAATAAATTGGTCTCTATCAATTAATTAATTTATTTTATTTACTAATTATCTAATAACTAAAAAATAATAAATAAATTAATTTGAATATTAATTTTGATCCACTAATTTAGTGATGACACCCATCACATATGGGTTCAAAAAATGTATCTTGGTCCAAACACATTTCCTATCCAACTGGTGTTGTTTCTCATTCATGTATCTATGAGCTATTTCTGAGACCAAATGAACTCACATGAATAAAGCTAAGGGATTTAAATACCTGGCTAATTTATCTCCATGATTCCCGACCTATTTAATCTCGACATTGTACGACTCCACTATAGGTCCGTGCCGAATCAACTCTCGATTAATACGCACTATATTTTCTGTTAGTGCAAAAAACACATTTATTTCATGGTCCACATAATAATTTACGATGTCACCCTTCGTGAATATCAGTAACAAGAGTTGGATATAAAATTACTATTTTACCCCTCCAGTTATTATTTCCTTAACTCCTTTATTGATTGTGAATAAGAAAGACATATCAGTGCAGTGTCTCATATAGTTCACAATATCCTATTCAATATCTCATGTCATCGAGTACCAGGCTCGATTTATTTATTCACACACCCATCAATAAAGTATAATGTGATATTGTTGTTATTACAATCTTAACACGAATTTCATATATATGAATCACGCAACTCTAACATAGTTGAATCACGACCCCAACAACCGAGATATTGTCTGGCAATTTGAACTCACTCATTTGGCATATCAAAGGTCAAGTTTCATATTCACCTTAAGATTAAAGTATTTATAAAAATATCATTAAGGTGTAACAATTAGATTTAGAGCTAATTTGTTACTGGTCTATTCAACATGTTACATAACATGTCTAGGTCATCCGTTAGAATCTCCACTCTCATGCCCTGAGACCAGCATCATTTGGTTCAACGTAATAGTCGTAATCGGACTTGATTATCCAATCGATTCTAAGACTGCAAATCACTTTCTAAACTATTTTAAAAGAGTTTGTCTAGAAAACCTCTACGTCTTTAGTCTTTTTACGTTGATAATAGTTTCAGGACTTAAATAAATTATAAACATACTTTAATTAAAGCAAAACTTTCATTTATTCATAAAATTCAGTAATACATAAATGTCAGAGAAAGAATTAAATACTCATAAATAGTTATTACACTATACTTTATGGATACAATTTCAACACACTCTAGTTCAAAGCAATACGATTTTTTTCTCATTTCATAGATCTGTCTTGAAGATATATGTGTAGTTTTCAAAAAGATAGGGGTAACTTTGGAGATGTAAGAAAAATTAAAAGAATTTTAAGTTAAAAAATTAGATTAGTTTAACTGTAATCTTATTAACTTTTTAGTTTAAATAAGCTGCTAGTTTATTCAATAAGATGCGCTGAACGCTCTTTTAAAAATAAGTTATTTATTTATTTAAGTTATAAGTTATAAGCTTGAATAAGATGCGCTGAACGCTCTTTTAAAAATAAGTTATTTATTTATTTAAGTTATAAGTTATAAGCTGTAATTTATAAGTTGAGCCAAACGGAGCCTAAGGATGTTAGATAAACTTATTTTTATTAACTTTAAGTAATAACTTATTTATTAAATACATATTTGCTTCCGAAATAAACCATTGAATATTATTAAATACATATTTGCTTCCGACAACCTATACTTTGATTCGACTTATTTTTTCAGTATTTAAACAATTGAACCCAACTAGTTCGGTTCAGCTCCTTCTTATTTGCATTTAAATAGAATTTATGCTTTCGGTTCGATTTATCTTTTAGTATTTAATCATGACCGGAAAGAAAAAAAAAATTGATGACAAACTGAAAAATAAACTTATAGTTTAAGTAAATTGTGTAATTTTTAAACAAGAATGGGGCGTTTTTGGAATATAAACATACTAAAATAAGTTTAAACTAATAAGCTAAATTCTTTTCATTTAAAGCTTATTAGCTATTTAGCATATCTCAACAAGCTACGCCCAACAATCTTTTAGAAATAAAAATAATTGAAGTAAATAGTCAATTTTTAAGCCTCAATTTAAAATATAGTGGGTTTTTTACTTTGAAACAATAGACAACTTTTAATGTCACCTCATTAATCATTTAATGATAAAAAATGAATAGTCATTAATACCTTTGATTTTACCGACTTGCATTTTAATTTTATTTGTAATTTTTATTTTTTTTAATATCATTTAATAGTGTCCTAAAATTTTGAAAACGTGGTTTATAGAATCATCATATCTCTTAGTTATGAAAAGTCAATATTCAGTTAATGAAATAGATTATAGTCAATTTTACTCCATTAGATCGTTATCTCCTATATATTACTTTTCTGAAAAAAAAAACTAAAAATATGTAGTCAATCACTGATATTATATAATCAATCACTAATATTAAGGTGTTTTAGCGGTTTTCTTCCGAAATATTCAAAATTCATTTTTTTTTCCAGTATTACTTATATCCCTAGTTTTACAGAATGAGATATGTAGTCAATCACCCAGCCTAAAATCTTTTGAAAAAAAATTAAAATTATAAAAATGATTTTTCAGCATAATTATCTCCTTATTTTTAAGGAATGAGATATGTAGTGAATCACTGATATTATATCTAACCAAAAATATTTTAAAAAAAATCAAAATTCAAAATTTTCAGATTTTTAGCACTAATTATCTTCTTATTTTAAAGGAATGAGATATGTAGTCAATCACTAATACTATATCTAGCCCGATATTTTTATCCTTATTTAGATCAATGTTTGAATTAATTGTATATATTTTGAATCTATTGACCATATATTCTTATACTTATTGACTAATTTTAAAGTACTCTTAATTTAAAATACTCCTTAAATAGACTAGTAAGACAGTACGTGCATTGCCCGTGTTTAAACTTATAAATAAAAAAATATAGTTGTAAAGAGAAATCAAACAAAATGAAAATGGTTACTATGTTTCTCTCAAATATCATTGTTCTCTTAGACTTGGGTACTTATAGGTATTTATGTTCGAAAACAATTAATGTGTACAAAAATACTTAGTTCATGCAAACAATTAAAGTGGTTGGCTTTTACAATGCAATTTATTTTAGAAATCATTGAATTAATTCAATATAATCAGCATTATCCACGGTGACTAAATTTCCTATGGTTGTTTAGTTGTTGTAGACATTAACTTTTGTGTTTAAAAGGGTGGAAATTCAACCATTGGATGACAAGAGTTTATGACTTTCTATATCTTAAATTAAATTAAATTTCAAATTAAGTTTTTGTAATAGAATTGAAGAAGGTGGTTTTATGAATCAAAATTACAATAAAAATAACTAAAAGTTAATACGTGACTACAATAAATAATTAATCTCCCAAACCAAATATTTTTTTGCAAATATGTGTAAGATTGAGGGTAAAAGATTTATAAAATAAGATTGTTGGAATATAATTATAAGAATGTAAGATGTCAGAAATATTGAAATTACTTTGTTTGGTAAGTATTACAATTATTAGTACTATGCAAGGTAATGTTTTAAAATTATTATCCATTTTTCAATTTCACCCTATTAGATAAAAGTTGTTGAGATGAGAAAGATAAGAAAAAAGAACAGATTAGGTAAAATAAATATTGATTATTTGCAAAGATTATGGGAATCCACCTTCCAATTTTGGAGGGTTTCCAAACCCCAATAAATAAAAAAATTTAGATTCCGGACCCCCTAAATTTTTGCAACCAAACGGAGCTATCCATTAATTTTGGTGTTTGGGCAACATACCCCCATAAGGAACGCCCGGTAGAACTTTTTCTGCATTATATTTCTCCCCAACTTTTCAACATGATATGTATAGTTATATTAATTATGAATATTTGATTTTTTAAATTATATCCTCCATCAGATACAATTTAACTTTTGGTATTCCATATTGTCTTATTTGACTTTCACTTGAAAACCTAAATTATTTACTCGTAACTCATAAGTAACTAACAATAAGTATTAATTACAATACTAACAATAATTATTTTTGATAAATTTAGTTAATCATTTTAGATACATGTGTCAACCAATTATCTCTAGCCAAATGGGATAATGAAGGATAGTAATGGAAAAATTGTTTAGACACTGGATAAAAGTGTCCAGAAAATGATTCTCCTTTCAAGTGACTTTTAATGTATTATAGATATGACTGTTCATTTTTCTCATTTTAAGTTTACCTCCTATTAAATTCATTAAGATAATAGTTGTAATCTACAATCAATATATTTAAGTGAATTTACATTAAATAAGTTGTAGGTTATTTTTAGAATTTAAATAATTTATTTGGACAAATGTGTCTAAAAATGTTTCTCTCCCCTAAGCTCCATTTCGAAGTAATAGTGATTAAGAACATTTTGGTTAATAATTATAGCAACTTGTTATTTACCTAAAACCCTAAGAACACCTGACGTTTAGCAAAACACTACGGTTTAGCAAAACACTACCATTAAACTTTTGTAGATCTATAAATTTCCCTAAAAATAAGCTAATAGCTTATCTTAGCGAACTAAAACCTATAAGCTTCATCTTACAAGTGGAGCTAAGCACACTATAGTAGCCTTTTAGTAAACTAGTCGAACACTACGGGTATTCCACATGATAAAACAAGTTGAAGATTTATTTATTAGACAAATTTAAAAATGTCAAATTTATATGATACCATATCAAACAATATTTTCAAGTGCATTGTTTGCAACTAATGAATTCAAAACCTACAGGGATATCATTTCAACCAACTCTTTAGTGCAAACAATTCATGTTAATTTGAAGAACCAAAAACGTAATTCTTGGGTGTAATAACGAATTTGGATAGGTTAAGTATTACTGTTTGTTATTTGCAAGTTATCTTAAAGTACAACTTTAAATGGGTTTAAATGAAAATTCCATCTTAAATTCCTTATTGGACAACCAGCTAGCATGCATATTATGAAGTCTTCTAGAAAATTCAACTCATCCAGAAATGAAAATGATTTTTCATGCTTTCCACAAGTATTGAAGATTTCTAATGTTTTAAACCAGATTTGAAAATAGAAAATAACACTAAATAAACAAAGATTTGATATTCTATACTCAATACTTGAAATAACAATATGAAATAGAGTAGAGCGAAAGTTCATTATAAATTTCATTAACAAATTATTTTCATTGAAATATTCAATTAGTATCTTGTTAAACTCCATGTGATAGTGAAGAAAAGAGAAATGCTAAAAGTATACAATAAAATTGACACAATGAAATAAAAGAACATTCATAAACTCACATACAAATTAGAATCCCCAAATGTATATTACAAGACAATTTAAAGGCTTAGTTTGAAGGACTCGAAATTTTGGTTATTCATAAACTTACATGCATAATTTATATCATAAAAAACACATAGAAAATAAATTACAATTATAATGACAAAAAATTATACATTTAAGCTTCTTGGTTATAAAGTAATTTACAAAAAAAAAAAATAAGACGGCAAAAACCTAGAAAAGAATAAAGAAGAAGAGAGTGGTCATGAGAGATCAAGAGTTTCTGGATAAACATAAAATAAATAGTTTTCAGAAGAAGAGAAGATGAAATTGAAAGATCTGGAGACAACTCTTTTTCCTAATTATAAGTGTGCCGAGATATGACGATGCACTGTACCCCTGTGTTTTGAAGATGCATAAGTTGTTAGTAAATTTTTTATGCATAAAGAGATGTGGTTCCAGTTCTATGTTCCAGTAGTTATTATATGGGTTAAGATTGTTGACCGTAGTCAAGATGACAATTTTGATAATGACAAATAATATGTGGATTAATATTTTAATTAAGTGTGTAGGTTCTAAATATATGAAAATAAAGTTGAAAACATTTAATCGTAAGTGTTTATGTAAAAAGAATAAAAGGGCAATCGAAACCGTAAATAGTGAGACACGCGTAATAATATATTACAAAGGGCACGAATCATATCAAACAAACTCCAAATGGTGTAAATCAAAATTGGCTGAACTCGGAATACTTCAAAGAATTTAGAACTGGACCAAAATGCTCATGAACAAGAACATAGAAGACCAAACAGGACATAGTTATGTGAAAATATCAATGCTCGATTCACCCCTGGTTCGATGTTTCCAAACTGGCTCAATTTTGGAGGTCAATCCGGTAAAAAAACAGTGCACCGATTTGGAACTGGTTTCTTGACTGGTGTGACCGGTTTACACAAAAGTCATTACTTGCCTAATTGTGCAAACCGGTCAGACCGGTAGAGAAACCAGTGTGACTGGTTGGTCAATAAAGAAAACCTCATTAATTGACGACCGGTCCGACCAGTCTAAATAGTGTTTTTTCAACACTATATATACCCACAATATTTCCATTCCTCCATACCTCTCCACTCCTCTTCAACGAAATTCTGTAGTGTTCAATATTTTGAGAGGCTTGTATTTTGAGCAAAAATTTGACATATTTTCTATAGAGTGAGAAATTTTGGTAAGAGATTTGAAGGTTTTGACCGAGCTATATTTGTCAAGGTCTGATTGACACCATAAGCCAATAGAGTTTGTCAAGGTTTGGTCTTTACCGTTAAGAAGATCGTTTGAAAAAAAACTTGAAAGGGGGATCCTTAAAGCGTGGACGTAGTGATATATTTTTTTGAACCACATAAAAATATTGTGTGCTGATTCTCTCTCTTCTTTACTCTCTTTACATTTACTGCACTCTATTTTTCGTATTAACTTACTTGCATGTTTACTATTGTACATCCCGCATCGTTATTATTTTATTTATTTATTCTATGCATTTAATCTTTCTCATATTATTTAGTTATATAATTATTATTTATTACTTGATTGTTTATTTATATCAATTACTTTAAAAAATTTCTTTTAAACTATTTTTCCTTAATAAAGGGCTGTCGTATCTATCCTACAATTTGTATCAGAGCTTGGTGCTTAAATATTTAAAGACAACTTATACTCTTGAGCAATGGCATAACAAACCCTATAAAAATCCTTTCATAGCATTTTATAAATACTGTAGTAGGCCTTTTATAGGGTTTTATAAATGTTATCGTAGATCTTTCATGTCGTTTTATAAATGCTGTAGTAGGCCTTTTATAGCGTTTTATAAATGCTATCGTAGGTCTTTCATAGCCTTTTATAAATGCTATCGTAGGTATTTCATAGCATTTTTCATTACTTACTGTTTTGTTAATGTTATGAAATACTTTTTATAACTTTTTTATTACTTATACTTGCAATTGTACAAATATAAAAAATAAATAACTTTTCAAAAAATATCACGAAATAACAAAATCACATATCATTTTATTTAGTTAGTCAAAATTGCCTTGGGGATGTTTAGGGTTTAGGGTTTAGGACTAGGGTTTAGGGTTTAGGATAAATAAATGCCTTGGTGATGTTTCAGGACAAGATCAACGTGTTGTACCAAATCCTAGATGATGCATTCAGATGAAAGAGAAAGTCATCTATTCCAAATAGTACAATCTAAATGATCAACAACTAAGAAATGGCTTATTAGATAAGGAAGTTAAGAATAAGTGGCAGACTTATAACATTCCATGATATAGTATAGTCGTTGGTGGAGAGCAACCAAATTTTGACATTTAACTACAAACCAAGTTTATTATCTTATGTCTCAAAATGAAACATTTAACAAGCAACCAAGTTTATGTAAATAATGTCTTATAAGACCATAACAAAGCTTAAGTGACAGAGAATGTTCATAGCAACACTAAGCCTTTCAAATCCATCCATTCCCTCACCCCCAAAAAGAAGAAAAAGAAAATAGATTGAATAGGAATTGCATGGAAGTAAAAGGATTACATTGAAAAATACATACCATGTAATAGGATACTCAAAGCCGTTAGGATATTTGATACTAAATCTACTACCAAAGTTTGGAGTTTAGCATGTAGTTCACTCCTTGTGCATTAGTTGATGGAAAAATGATGGTCAAATAAGAAAATAAGATTAAATAAGAAGGAAAATATTCACAGATTTAGCATCACAGTAACATGCAGTTAAATTTGTTTGGCACAAGCTTATAAGAACTACACTAAACACTTAACTTAGCATATGCATAATTGCATCAAATCCCCCCGTTAAATCCCCATTTCAACCAGAATAGTCCTGCACTAAAACTAATGAGGCTTCTAGCTAGGCACAATTTAAATACTCAGGATATGTTAATAAGCAATACCATATATCTAACTATATCTTGTATATATTCATCATTTTACTCAATCATTCAACAAGAGAAAAACTAACTAAAAAAGTCAAAGAGGCAAGTTGGGCAGATTCAATAAAAACTTGAAAAACCATTTCTCTATATCCAATTAAAAAACAACAAAGATGCCTAAACGCAACAAAATGTATCTCCTGTATTAGCCATTTCTCAATATGCAATGAACAAAATAAATCATAAATATGTTCAACACTTCAAAAATCAAGATAATGCTTAAATTTATACCTCCATCTTCAAGCGTTGTACATGGTGAAAGAGCACATTAGCAGGGTAACTACCTTGGTGAAGCTTCAGAATCGTTGTCCTTGGCTGTAGGAGTACCTTGTGGCTTCCTTCCTTCTGTTGGGTTTAATCTCAATTGATATTCTCTATGTAGACATGTCATTTAATATTCTCTAGAAACAATGTTAAATATTATAATAACCTCCAAAACTATATAAAACACTCAAACAGTCAACATGAGTACATGTGAGATAAGGAATTAACTTATTTAAAACCTCCATGAAATAAAAGTTTGTCATATATAATCTACTCAAAAGATAAATTACAATAGCCATATAGCAGTAATAGAAATAATGTGCTTTATGTGTATAATCCAAAGTTAGGGTCCAAAAAATGAATGAAACTAAACAAAGGGAGAGATGGATTCCAAGTCTCTCCTACCCACTTTCAACACTCATCCTTATGTACTAAAACATGCTAGGAAAATGAACTAAAACATGCCACGGAAATGATAAATATGAGAACTATTATAGTTGAAAAGCATGAACACAAACAACAAGAGAGCTACTATTTTCTAAACCAATGGGCAAATAACTCTACCTGCTATGTAAAGTCCACCTAAAATTACTCATCATTTAGTAATATCTATTTCATATGGTATAAAAACATCCTACCCATGCAAACTCCACCGACAATGAAGACCCATTTGTACTTCATCTAACTTAGCACTAAGTGGATAGATAGAAAACCATTTATGAAAACCAGAAAGCTTGGCATGAATTAGAGATTATAACACATTTCGCAAGGCAAAAAACCTTCCTCTTGTTCTGAGATGCGCACAAAGCTGAGAGACAGAGAGCTATGAGATCCAAGAGAGAGAAATGATGAGAGCTGATGTGAGAGATGCAAGAAGTTACCAGAGAGAGCTTCATGAAAGATAGCTCTGAGAGAGATAGTTGAAAGAGTGAGCCTCCCAAGCTACATCCCTGGACTTCGACAATCATACATAGAGGTTGAAGTATAGAGAGTTAATTAAGAGGACGAAGAGAGAAGATTGTGGATGTAAAGAGAGAGGGCTGAGTACCTTTTTGTTTAGCTAAACGAAGTTAAAAAAAATCATTTAGGCAATCGAACAAACCATTGAAGAGAAGTTATGGGAGAGAGGTCAAGTAGATAGGTGTGAATTGATTCCTAGGTCAAAATCGCTTATAAAGAAATATAGAAAACTAACTTCAAATTAATAATAAGTCTCAACAAAAAAACTAAATTGAAAAACCTGTCACAAGAAATATAAAGCATAGTAGAGAATCAGGAATTTGCACAGACGAAGAGAAGCTGGGGAATCGACCTTCGAGAGAGAGCTCAAACAGATAGCTATGAGAAATTCGTGACAAACTTGCAAGAAATATATGAGAGAGAGCTTCTCCTAGCGAGGAAAAGTTCTATGAGCTTTTTCGTTGAGAGAGTTGCATGTGAGCTTCGTTGCTGAGTCTGTGAGGGTTACAGAGAGGCGTTGTATGAGAGATACACCAGAGAGAGAGAGAGCTCATTAGAGAGAGATTCTCGAGAGAAAGACGAAAGAGTGAGTTAATTCTTGAACCCTTAAGGTTTCTTTTCAACATTGAAGAAAGGTTGAAGCCGAGTAAGGTATGAGAGAGGTTGAAAGAGAGAGAGAGAGTTGTGAGAGAGTAATTTTAGGCGGGATTGTAATATTTGTCCCTGCGTGCTAGCTTTCCCAAAATTAGACAACCTCTCTTAGCGTTTTGATAATAAAACGTGGTCATTCTATGCTACTGAAGCACACATTTGTTGTAGTGTGTGGCTTGTGTGGAACTGATGCATTTTCCTATTTCTCATTGCGAGAAACCTGTCAAGTTTAATGGTTTGAATTTCCAAAGGTGGTAGCAAAAGATGCTCTTCTATCTGACAACCCTGAACCTGGCAAAATGCTTGACTAAACAAGCTCCTAAGCTTAATGATGAGGAGCATGATTTCCAAACGATTAGTGCTATAGATGCTTGGGAACATTCTGACTATTTATGTAGAAATTAGATTATGAATGGTCTTGTTGATTTTTTGTATAATGTTTATTCTGATAAGAAAACAACTAAGGATCTATGAGAATCTCTTAAATGAAAGTACAAGACTCAAGATGAGGTCATCAAGAAATTTATCGTGGGCCATTTCTAGGATTTTAAGATGGTGGATATCAGTCAAGCGCAAGGATTTCATAATAATTAGCACGAGATATATGCTGAGTTGATGGTGCTAGGTGAATCATTTCAAGTGGCTTGTATTGTTGAGAAATTGTCTTATGTCTCAAGCACAAATAAAAGAAAATAAGCATCAAGGATCTTATTATTCGACTTTAAATCGAAGAAGATAATAGGTTATCTGAAAGAAGAGGTCTAAACCCTCTTTTCTGCAGCAAAGGAAAACATAGTGGAACACGGTCAAAGTTCCAAAGCCAGGAAAGAACACACTAAAGGAAAGGGTCCAAACAAGCTAAGACCTAAAGCAGTGGTTTCAAAGAAACCAAAATTCCAAGGCAACTGCTACAACTGTGCCGAGATACATCACAAACATTTCAAATGTAGATTGTATATGAGAAACAATGAGGCAAATGTGATTGAAAACATTGCTCATCGCTCGAGGAATTTCTAGCATTAACCTCAAAGTAGTGGTCTCTGAGGTTAACATGGTTAGATCAAATCTAAAGGAATGGTGGATCGAAACTGGAGCTACCCACCATGTGTGCTCTGATCGAGAGATGTTCTCTACCTTTGAGGGGATAAAGCATGGAGAGAAGCTATTTATGGAAAACTCAGCCACCTCTGAGATCAAAGGCTAAGGAAAAATATTTTTGAAGATAACTTCTAGGAAGGAATTGACTTTAAACAATGTCATGTATGTACTTGAACTCAACAAGAACCTTATGACTGGTTCACTGTTGAATAACTATAGAGTTCGCATGGTATTTAAGTCAAACAAAATTATTTTGTCTAAAAGTGGAATGTATGTTGGTAAGGGTTATATTAGTGATAGAATGTTTAAACTCAATGTAATGACTTTGGTCAAACCCAATATTAATAAAGTTATTTCTTCTGCTTACTTGCTTGAGTCTTTTAATTTGTGGCTCGTTAGACTAGGACATGTTAATTATGATACTTTGTGTAAATCAATTAATTTAGATCATAGACCAACATTTCATATTAATTCCAATCACAAGTGTGAAACTTGTGTCAAGCCAAAATTAACGAGATCATCATTCCAAAGTATTGAAAGAAATACCAAACCACTTGATTTAATTCATAGTGATATAAGTAATTTAAAATTTGTATAAAAAAAGAGATGATAATAGGTTATTTTATTACTTTTGTTGATGATAGCATAAAATACTATTATGTTTATTTGCTAAAGAGCAAGAACGAAGCTATTGAGAAATTTATTCTCTATAAAAATGAAGTTCAGAATCAACGTAATAACAAAATTAAGGTACTAAGAAGTGATCGAGGTGGTGAGTATGAATTACCATTTGTTGAGATTTGTGCACAACATGGGATTATACATGAAACCACTGCACATTATTCACCTTAGTCCAATGGTGTTGCTGAGCGTAAAAATCATACATTGAAAGAAATGAGAATGCATTATTGATCAGTTTTAGATTATCTCAGAACATGTACGATGAAGCCACTTTGACGGCTAACTATCTTTTAAATAAGATACCGAAAAAGAAAGAGGATAAGACCTAATATGAATTATGAAAATGTAGAAAATATGTATACAAATACTTATGAATGTGGGGATGCCTGCTAAAGTGATGGTACCTACACCCAAAAATGTGAAATAATGACCAAAAACTATCGATTGTATTTTCATTAACTATGGAAATAACAGTAGTACGCGTTAGTTTTTTGTGTACCAATCTAGCAATCATGAGATTCACAAGAACATGATAATAGAGTTTAGAAATGCATCATTCTTTGAACATGTATTTCCTTAAAAATTCAAGGAACAACAAGGCTCTTCAAAAATACTTCTTGAGACTATTGATAAAGAAAATAGTCAGGGCGAAGATGAAGAAGTCAAGGTAGAACCTAGAAGGAGTAATAGAGCAATGATAGAAAAGTCTTTTGGTCATGATTTTTTGACCTATATGATTGAAAGTGAACTAAGAACTTTCGATGAAGTTGTGAACTCCAATAAAGGTACTTTGTGTAAAGATGCCATAAAGAGTGAAATTGACTATATTTTGTAAAATCATACTTGAAAACTTATGGATCTCCCGTTCGGTTGTAAACCTTTGGGTTAGAAGTAGATTTTCAAATGAAAAATGAAATTCGATGGATCAATAGATAAATACAAGGCTAGACTTGTAATTAAAGGCTATAAACAAAAGGAATGTCTTGATTATTTTGATATATATTATCTGATGTCGAGAATAAACTCCATCATAATGGTAGTTACAATTGCAGCTTTGTGAAATATTGAAGTGCATTAAATGGTTGTGAAAACGGCCTTTCTAAATAGAGATTTAGAAGAAGAAATCTATATGGAACAACCAAAAGGGTTTTCCACTCCTGGGTAAGGAAAGAAAGTCTGTAAATTAGTGAAATCACTGTATGGTTTGAAATAAGCACCAAAATAATGACATGAGAAATTTGACATTTACATGATGTCAAGTGAATTCAAAATTAATCAATGTGATAAATGTATCAACGTTAAAGATATAAAATTGATATGTCATTGTGTGCTTGTACTTGATGACGAGATTATCATTGGTAGTAATGATAAGATGATCAAATCTACAAAAGATATGTTAAATCTAGATTTGAAATGAAGGACATGAGACTTTCTAATGTTATATTAGGAATAAAAAATAAAAGAATGTCAGATGAACTTATTTTAAATCAATCTCATTATGTAGATACTATTCTTGGAAAATTAAGCAAATGTGGATCAAAAACACCAATGGATATGAGTTACATTTGTCCAAGAATAAATGTGAGAATCTCTGTAACACCCCAATACTAAAACTACCTTATTGATTATAATTTAAGAAGTGATATCCTCTTTAACATTAATTAAACATTTAATACGAAAGATATAGCTTAATTTAAAACATAACTTTATCAAATCTTTTATTTAAATTTATAGGTATTGAATTCAAAGTACTTAAATAATAATAATAAATTTGCAGTGGAAACTTAGTCAAATAACAACCAATAATTTTAAACTAAATCATCATAATAATAATAATTAATCATAAAGCAATTGTCTGAAATCTTTATTCAAACTATTCTACTGAGTCCAATTCGCCTGCAAAGTATCGTCTCGCAGTTACTCCTCACCTGAAAATATTTAGAAACCGCGGAATGAGCTAAAGCCCAGTAAGTAAAATCTTACACATACTCAGCAAACACATGCGCATTAAATTCTATTTTAAGAACATTTTTGTTTGACACACACTTTATAATCATTTTATCACTTTATTTCCTTTGCTTTCATTAATTTCGTTTCATTACATTCTTTCTATGCAAACTTGTCACATTCCTTTCTTTACTATTTCCATTGCATTCATTTCTTTCCTTTATTAGCGAGCTCACTTGTATAATGTTTAGCCAATCAGAGGCAGTGTGCAATTATACGGAACGTGTTCGACTACCGGGTCCTGGTAGTATCATTCATTCACATTATATCGTTGGACAAGCCAAACGATTATCCATTCACATTATATCGTTGGACAAGCCAAACGATCATCTATTCACATTAACCATTAACCATTGTCGGGTCAGCCGGTCCCCTGCGTCCCATTTCCCACTCACGTCTTTCATGGCATAAACACACACCAGGTGTTTAAACTTTTAATTAAATTGATTATATTCATACTACAAACCCTCATGTATATGTATGAACGTATTTACAATTATTAACATTACAATACAATTATATCACATATAACATACATACAAATATAATTAAACATAATATCAAACGACATCACAATGATAAATCAATACAACATCGAAGTTTACAAACATTAAAGTATGCGTAAAATTTTACTTACTTGGCGTCCTTAGCAAAATTAAATGAATAGAGAATGCTTTGAGTTGTCAATACTCACAGTGGCAAAACTATTAAGTGTTACACATTCAAATATTATATAAATTTCAGGATCTTTGAATACAAATATTTAATAACCAATTGAAAAAAAAAACAATCTCTTTCAAGCTCATATCGTAGTCTAAGTTTAAAGCAAGAAGAAAAAGATAGGCCAAGGGAAACGACCATTTAATATACTAGAGCCGAGAAGCCACATAAACCAATTAATCAACTCACACGCACTATGAATCTTTTTATACACCAAACTATGGAGTGTTGTGGAATCTTGAATAAAACACATTTATAAAACCTCCATAAAACCTCCAACTTTCAATTCAAACGCCAACCTCAACAAAGACACTAAAAAAAACACAGGTCAACATATACAGTTTCACTAATCTTATTTTTCCATTTGAAAATATATGAATGATAATCCCAAATTAACTATCACTTCACATATGGGTAGCTTCCATACCATATCAATGAAGGTGGTAAAACAAAAAGGACTATCATAAATTCCTGATTTAATATTCAAATTTAGAATGAATTCAAAACTTTGAATCATGAACCTTTAGTTATGACTATCCCGATTCAATTTCCCCCTTTTCTATAAAGCGATTCTATGAAGGTTTCAAACAATGGGTATCAATGCAAGATTGAAACATTCATGACAATGATAGTAACCATTAACGAGTAGTAAAATTTTTGCTAAATACCCTATCTAAATGGTCAATTCTAAAGCGTATGTTATTGTTTTAGCTTTCATTAAGCTATTCACATCAATAGGATAACTAACAACCACAAAAAGAAAACTTTAAGACTTACCCGTGAATATTAGCCCACAGTTTACAATCCAAAGGTAACAAAAACTAATAAAACTTTTGTCAAAAGGGCAAAGGGGAAATACAATATATGAAAATAAAAAAATTATTTTTAGTTATAATTCAAAATTATTCCAATAATCCATGCTTAAATAATTAAAAGTAGTAAATATCCATAAATTTTAATTAGGCACTTTTGAGTCGTTAGAGCAGCTCGAAGCATTTCTCTGTCAGACATTTAGTTAATTCAATCTAAACGTTAAGTCAAATAGTCATAGGATAATTAAGTGCAAAAATTAACAATTAAACACATAATCTATTGTAAAATTAGTTGGGGTGTTACAATTTCCCCCCAACTAAAAATAATTTCACCCTCAAAATTAAAGCGTACCATCCTCACGCTCCCAGGTTGCCTTTTCTACTGCATGATTTTTTCATAACACCTTGACCAAACGAATCTTCTTTTGTCTAAGTTCCTTTTCTTCTCTATCCAGAATCCTGATGGGTGCTTCTTCATAGGTAAGGTCTTGGCGGAGGTCCAAAGCCTCATAGCTAAGGACGTGAGATGGGTCAGGAAGATACTTCCTTAACATCGAAACATGGAATTCATTATGAACTCCCGACATTGCTGGCGGCAATGCAAGTTGATAAGCTAACTCTCTGATTCTCTCCAATATTTCAAAAGGTCCTACAAAGCGGGGACTTAATTTGCCTTTCTTCCCAAACCTCAAAACATCTTTCATAGGAGCGACCTTTAGAAATACTCTGTCGCCAACAACAAATTCCAAAGGCTTCCTTCTTTTATTTTCATAACTCTTTTGTCTACTTTGAGCTGTCTTTATTCGTTGACGAATCTTTTCAACTATATCAATCATTTTCTGAACAATCTCGGGGCCCAAAAATTTTTATTCTCTGACTGGTCCCAATGAATAGGCGATCGACATTTTCTCCCGTACAATGCCTGATAAGGTTCCATACCAATTGTAGCTTGATAACTATTATTATAAGAGAACTCGACAAGAGGTAATATCTCTTCCCAATTGGTATGAAAATCAATAACACAAGCTCTCAACATATCCTCAAGGGTTTGAATGGTCTTTTTTGATTGCCCATCAGACTGTGGATAAAAAGCTGTGCTGAACCAAAACTGGGTACGCATAGCTTTATACAAGCTTTTCCAGAAAGTATAAGTAAACTTCGGATCACGATCTGACACAATCGATAGTGGGACTCCATGAATTCTTACTATTTCCCGCACATACAATTGAGCATACTGCTCTATCTTGTAGATATTTTTGACTGGCAAGAAGTGAGCTGACTTAGTAAGCCGATCAATAATAACCCAAATAGAATTGTAACCTTTCAAAGTCTTTGGTAGTCCCAAAATAAAATCCATACTATTGTGCCTCCACTTCCACTCAGGTATCATAAGTGGTTGCAAAAGCCCAGAAGGTCGCTGATGCTCAGCCTTAACCATGCTGGCAAGTAAGACAATGTTGTACATACTCTACCACATCTCGACTCACGCCAATCTACCAATAATGTTCCCTTAGACTCCGATACATCTTCGTACTTCCTGCATGAATTGAGTATGGAGTGCCATGCGCTTCACTCAAAATTTCTCGCTTTAACTCTCCATTGTTTGGTACTATCAATCTGCCATCATAACGAAGAGCTTCATCGGTAGTGATGATAAAATCAGTACGTTTACCATCTTCCACCTATGTTCAAAATTTCAAAAGTTGTGGATCATCCAATTGTCCTATCTTAATTATTTCAAAAAAAGTTAGACAAACCGTCAAAGTAGCGAGATAACCAGAACCTTCCCAAGGCAAAATTTCCAATCCAAATCTCTGAATCTCCCTTAACAACGGTTTCTGAATAACTTGCAAACAAGCAATAGAACTTGAATTCTTTCTACTCAAAGCATCTGAATGGTCAATTCTAAAGCGTATGTTATTGTTTTAGCTTTCATTAAGCTATTCGCATCAATAGGATAACTAACAAGCACAAAAAGAAAATTTTAAGACTTACTCGTGAATATTAGCCCACAGTTTACAATCCAAGGACTTGATATGGCTATTGATTTAAGATGAGAGAGTGTGCGACAGGGAGGTGGAATTTAGAAAGGATATTGTATAGAGGTGAGCGTAGAATAATTAGGGTAGAATATTGATAATGCATATTTATATAGGTTTCTCCCGTTTTTTTTCTTAACCCTAATTGTGTGTTGTTGGACCTAAAACTAATCCATAAAATATGAATTCAAAAATTAATTAACTATAATGGCCCAAAGCTAACATACAAGGTAACAAAAACCAATAAAACTTTTGTCAAAAGGGCAAAGGGTAAATACAATATACAGAAATAAAAGAATTATTTTAGTTATAATTCAAAATTATTCCAATAATCCATGCTTAAATAATTAAAAGTACTAAATATCCATAAATTTCAATTAGGCACGTTGGAGTCGCTAGAGCAGCTCGAAGCATTTCTTTATAAGACATTTAGTTCATTCAATCCAAACGTTAAGTCAAATAATCATAGGATAATTAAGAGCAAAAATTAACAATTAAACACATAATTTATTACAAAATTAGTTGGGGTGTTACAATATCTCTCAAGTAGAGTACTATAAAGTGATAGGTAGTCTAATATAATTGATGAGTTGTACAAGACCTAATATAACTTATACAATGAGTAAACTAAATAGATTCACGAGTTGTTCTAGAGCTGAACATTGGAAAGCCATTATGAAAGTCCTGAGGTACTTACAATATACTCAGAATTATGGACTACACTATATAAGATATCTGACACTCCTAGAAGAATATACTGATGCAAATTGGATATCTAATAAGACATATATGAAGTCTACTAGTGGATATGTTTTCACACTAGGAGGCGCAACTGTAGTATAAAAATCCTCAAAACATACCGCTATAGTTAGATCCACTATAGAATTTGAGCTTATAGCTTTGGATAAATGTGGAGAAGATGATAAATGGCTATACCACTTCCTAGAGGATATTCCAAGATGGCCAAAGCCTTTGCCACCAATCTACATACACTATGATAGTCAAAGTGTGCTATTGGAAGGACGAAAAGTAATATGTATAATGGTAAGTTTAGACACATTCATCATAGACATAATACCAATAAATAACTACTCTTGATAGAGGTTATCACTATTGACTATACGAAAGTCTAAGGATAACATTATGGATCCACTAACCAAATGGTTAAATATAGAGTTAGTTGTAAATACATCATTAAGAATGAGACTAGAGTGAGTCCATGTAAGAATAAGTTGATACGAATGAAACTCAATATAGTTGACTGGAGAGTCTAAGATCTAGGTTCAAAGAGACATCCTAATTATAAACTTAGCCAAATCACTATGGTGATTTTTCTTATCCATCTTATGATGAAAACAGTGATACCCGTCAGAGATTAGGTTAAGCTGAGATTTTAATGATTCTTATGTGTTGAAAACTATTAGATCTGAGAAGAGTAATACGAGTATACTCTTAAATTAAGAAATCACCTATGTGAGAGTGAAGTGGGGCCGTGTCTATAGGAATTGTAAGAGCCAACTTCTTTAGAAACTCTTGCAGAATCAACAAGATGTTCATGGCCGAAAGAAAATAATCATGAGAAATGAATTATGTCAGGGATTACTCATGTGTGTAGTATATCATCGTTTACGTAAAAGGCCGAACAATTTAAAGGTATCGCATCTACTGATCAACCATTAAAGTAATCATACATACATAAGGTAAGGTTCAAAGAGTAAAACCTATATATCTTATGCAGGTTTTGGAATGTTGAATTCTGTCACCATGTATGTCGTGTCGTTGGTCTTTAATTTCATTCGTGTGGTGAATTGTTGGAAATTAGGTGCTTAGCACCATTTTCACGGATCAATTTTGAGCAAATTTTTAGGTGGGACCCACTATATACTAGTGTAAGGTCTTTGAAGATTTGAGTTTTCCTCTGTGAGTATATCTAAATCGAAAATTTATCAAAATTGATTTTGGGATGAATGGGAAATTGTCACTCAAGGTGAGCTAAATGAGAATAAAAAATAAGTGCGAATTGTGGAAATCCCACATTGGAAGGGAGCAAAGTTAAAAGTGGTTTATGTAGAGATGCTTGAATCAAGGTTGGTAACTTGATAAGCATAGAGACTCTCTCTCGTACATAGGGGAACAAGTCCCAGCCTGGTTCAACATACGACTTTGGTGCACTCGCACGCCCTGCGGACACGAATGTCGATAAAAAAACCCACCCCTATATGGGTCGACTTTTATTCTAGTTTTATTTTTTCCCAAAGAAGCCCAAGAGTGACAAGAATATTCTAAAATGAAATATTTTGGGCCTTTAAAGGCCGTATAACAACCCATAACATTTGTTTGGCCTTTAATTGCTTAAATGGCCTTTATGGTGACTCTCCCCAATGAACATTATAAAAGGTGGTGTTCTCCTCCTCATTTGACATACCAATAAAAACCAAATACTCTAGTCTTCTATCTTTTTGTCTCTTCTCAGTTTTGTCTTGGTTTCGGCTTGATTACCATTCAATTTTTTTGGTTCACTTTTTCGGGTTTGATTTTTGGTTCAGTTGTTAGTTTGGTTTTTCTGGTTTGAGTCTTGGTTCGTGAGTCGTTACTCTAGTGGTAGAATTAAAAAAAGTCAGTTTGATAAAGTGGTGAAATCTGATACTCTTCAGCTACCTCTAACCATTTTATCTTGAAAAACAGACACCGTTAACGATCTTTAGTATTACAAGTAATGGAGCGTAACTGTTTTAAGAAAACTGTGAAAATAAGAATTAGAATGTTTATCAACTAAATTAAAAGAAAATAAATTATCTATAATATATACTCTAAAATGCTTAAAAACGTAAAGTTCATAAATTATTGTTGTAAACAAATATATGACTAAATAAATATTAACACTATATACTATTTTTATTCAATTTAAAATTAATACAAAAATGTCCATTAATACTTGTTCTCACTTGACTCTGCTTATTTTGATAATTGTTCGTTTTTATACTCTAGTAAAATGTTTATCAACTGAATTAAAATAAAAAAAATCTTAAAAGTAAATAAGCAGATCTAAGATACAAACCTTTAAAATCCGTGAAGTATGAATGCTAAAAGCAAATTTATTAGTACATGTCAATGCATTATCCCATATTGAGAATAAAAGAAGAAAGCAAAGTGGGATTCTTCTATAAAACTAGGGGTCACACTCGAATGCCGACATTTTTTCCCGGCACTGATGCCCGTATTTTTTTGGCTCACTAATTATGTGATATGATTCATCAAATACGTACTAGGGGTTAATCAAATATGTAATAAGGTTCACGAAATACGTAGAAATTAATAAATCTTGGAGGAGTTCATCAAATACATACTGGTGTTCACCAAATATGTACAAGAGTTCACCAAATACGTAATAGGGTTCATCCAATATGTATAATAATAAATTTTAGAGGGGTTCACCAATTAAGTAATTGGGTTCACCAAATACATATGAATTAATAATACTTGGAGGATTTCATCAAATACGTAGTGAGGTTCACCGAATACGTAATGAGATTTACCAAATATGTATAAATTAAAATTTCTTGGAGGCGTTCACCAAATATGTACTGAGTTTCACTTAATACGTAGTGAGGTTCACCAAATACGTAATGGGGTTCACCAAATTTGTATAAATTAATAATTCTTGGGAGTGTACACCAAATATGTACTGGGGTTCACCAATTGCATACTAGAGTTCACCAAATACGTACAAAGTCAATTTGGTGAACCTCTCTAAGAATTATTAATTTTGTACGCATGTGGTGAACCTCACTACGTATTTGGTGAATCCCAGTACATATTTGGTGAACCACTCCAAGAATTATTAATTAGTACATATTTGGTGAATTACTCCAAGAATTATTAATTAATACATATTTGGTGAACTCCATTACGTATTTAGTGAACCCCACTACGTATTTGGTGAACCTCAGTACATATTTGGTGAACCTTTCAAAAAAAAGAATTTTTAGTTTTGGTGAACCCCTGAAGATTCTCTTGTATCGGTGGTTTCTCTAACCAAAACCGGCAGTTCTCTAACCTATAGCGGCAATTTTTGCAACATATACCGGCAGTTTATGCCCCGATACTGATAGTTTTTGGTGATTTTTCCAATTTCTTATTTTTTGGCTGTTTTGTATTAATACAATG
This sequence comes from Datisca glomerata, assembly GCA_003255025.1. Taxonomy (NCBI): domain Eukaryota; kingdom Viridiplantae; phylum Streptophyta; class Magnoliopsida; order Cucurbitales; family Datiscaceae; genus Datisca; species Datisca glomerata. Next base: position 2,109,276 of record QANY01012604.1, on the reverse strand, counting down.
GTTTTTTGGACCTTTTTCCAACGGTTTTTCAACAAATTTGATTTTCTAAAATTGATCAGAGTATACTTGATGAATCACAAATAAAGTTATCAAAATTCTTGATTTTTCAAAGCGAACATTAAGTACCTTCACTTATATTTTCACATACTTAACAATTTTTATTCACTTAGTAATTTTTTAACCCTTTGTCACTTTTATGTACTTTTTTGTCACTAAGTCGTACACTTAGTCATTTTTAAGCACTTAACCATTATACACTTAACTAATTTAACCATTTTCATACACTTAACCATTTTCACACATTTTATGTTTTAATTTATAAGCATATAAATATATTTTGTTAAATCTAAGCCAAATCCCAATGGCATTTGGGGTCCAAAATGGACTAGTTGGACCCCAAGCTCCATTCATGAATGGCGAATCGCTATTATAAACACTAAAAACACCATAATTGACACAAACATCATCGGTATTGACACTAAAATCATCGATATTGACACGAAAATTGCCGCTATTGATACTAAAACCACCGCAATAGACATTAAAATTGGAAAACTTACCAAAAACCGTCGGTATAGGGGTAAAAACCGCTAGGATAGGGGAAAAACCACTGGTAAAGGTTACAAAAACCACTGCTATTGACACGAAACTGCCGCTATTGATAAAAAACCAATGGTGATGGTTAAGTATAGTGTATCACAAAAAATGATATTTTGGGGCCCAAACGCTATCAGCAGGCTCTAAACGCCATCAACACATGGCGTTTCACCATGTGTTGGTGGCGTTTCGCCATATAGTGATGGCGTTCCGCCATGTGGTGAAGACGTTTGGCCATGTGGTGATGACGTTTGGCCTAGATGCAATATATAAATATGGAGAATATGTTTTTTTTTTAAATTTGGTGAATGTTTGCATTTAGAGATTAAGTCTTCTAAAGGTGTTCACCTCCAACCTAGAGGTTATACATGTTTGTTAAATAATGCAAAATTACTTGAGGGATTCACAAAAAATTTCACATATAAATTTAATAAATCTTTGAAGGGTTCACCAAAATTGACTTTGTAATTTGGTGTTCACCAATTTCTAGTGGGATACAAATGGAATCTTGAGTGGTTCACCAAAAAATTTCACGTACAAAATTAATAATTCTTGGAGGGGTTCACCAAAATTGACTTTGTGTTTTGGTGTTCACCAAATTCATAGTGGGGTACAAAGGGAATCTTGAGAGGTTCACTAAAATATATCACGTACAAAATTAATAATTCTTAGAGGGGTTCACCAAAATTGACTTTATGTTTTGGTGTTCGCCAAATTCGTAGTGTGGTACAAAGAGAATCTGGAGGGGTTCATAAAAAAATTTTACGTACAAAATTAATACTTCTTGGAGGGGTTCACCAAAATATTTCATGTACAACAAATGCTTGAGGTGTTCACCAAAATTTAAAAATTAACTTTCTTTGAGATGTTCTTTTAAAATGTAGTGGGGTTCACCCTAAATCTAAAAATATTCACTTCCAACCTTGGGGTTTATACATGTTCGTTAAATAATGAAAAATTATGAATCAATAAATGTAATACATAATAGTGTGTAAGTGCATGAAAATATGGCTAAGTGATGAAACAAGTACTACATACGTATTGATTTCGATTATATACATGAATCGGGATTTAGGAACATGTTCGATTTTATACTTATTCTATACATGAACCGGGATTTAGGAAAAGGCCTAAGTGCATGAAAATATGCCTAAGTGACAAAACAAGTAAGTACATAAAAACTGATAAATAGGATTTACCGGCCATCATAATATCACGACCTATAATTATATATGGTGAAAACTTGTCTCACTCGATACTTGTCACAAAAGCACAACAATATTATCAATGACAACTTTTAATGAGTTTATGAATAAGTGTTCGATATCTTTGGGAATCTTTACTTAATCAAATAAAATCACAACAACATAATCAAGAATATGTTCTTATGCGTTTATGAATAAGTTTTTAATTATTTTAATAATTAATTACTTAATTCAAATCTAATTGAAAATATAAGTGAAGGTACATAATGTTCGCATTGAAAATTGAGAATCTTGATAACTTTGTTTTCGATTCATAAGTATACCATGATCAATTTTAGAAAATCAAATTTGTTGGAAACCTGCTGTAAAAAGATCTGAAAAACCATTGTATTGATGCAAATTGGAAAAATTGCTAGAATCACCGGTATAAGGGCATAAAATGCCGGTATTGGTTGTAAAAACTATCGTTATAGGTTAGAAAACCACTGGCATTGGTTAAAGAAACCACTGGTATAAAGGGAATCTTCAGGGGGTTCACCAAAAATTAAAAATTCTTTTTTTAGAAGTTCACCAAATATGTACTGGCGTTCACCAAATACGTAGTAGAGTTCACCAAATATGTACAAATTAATAATTCTTAGAGGGGTTCACCAAATATGTACTAAGATTCACCAGATACATAGTAGGGTTCACCAAATACGTACAAAATTAATAATTCTTGGAGGGGTTCACAAAAAATGACTTTGTACGTATTTGGTGATCCCCAGTAAGCAATTGGTGAACCCCAGTATATATTTGATGAACCCCTCTAAGAATTATTAATTTATATGTATTTTGTGAACCCCATTATGTATTTAGTGAACCTCACTACGTATTGGGTGAACTTCAGTACATATTTGGTGAATCCCTCCAAGAATTATTAATTTATACGTATTTCATAAACCCTATTACATATTCGGTGAACCTCACTATATATTTGGTGAACCCCACTATGTATTTGGTGAACTCCTCCAAGATTTATTAATTTTTACGCATTTGGTGAACTCATGTACATATTTGGTGAACATCAGTATGTATTTGGTGAACCACTCCAAGATTTATTAATTTGTACGTATTTAGTGAACCCCATTACATCTTTGGTGAACCTCTAGTACGTATTTGGTGAACCCTAGCACGTATTTGGTGAACAAAAAAATGGTCGGCTTCAATGCCGGGGAAAACCCCCCATTATCGTAAATTTTTTCTAAAACTTGTACATACTTTCTAACTTAGACACCAACGTGTATGAGGTTAAAACACACAGGTATTGTGGGTCTCTTTTTGGCATTTTTTCAAGATCGATATGGCACCCTTTATTAAGAAAAAAGTAGAACAAAAGTTTTAAAATTTTAAAAACAAATCACTTGAAATAAAGTAATTAATATAAATAAACAATCAAGCAATAAATTATAATTATGTAATTAAATAATATGAGAAAGTTTAAATGTGTAAAATAAATAAATAAAATAATAACGATGCGGGATGCAGAATAGTAAACATGTATGTATGTTAATACAAAAAGTAAAGTACACGTAAATGTAAAGAAAGTAGGGAAGAGAGAGAATCGGCATATTATATTTTTACGTGGTTCGAGAAAACATATCCTTACATCCACGCTCCAATGACCCCGTTGGAGATTTTTCCCAAACGATCTTCTTAACGGTGAAGATCAAACTTTTTACAAACCCTATTGGTTTATGGTGCCAATCAGACCTTGACAAATGCTGCTCGATCGAGATCTTCAAATCTCTTACAAAATTTCTCACTCTCTCAAAGACTAGATCTTACACTTTTTTGCTTACAATTTGTACTAACTTTTCTCTAGAAAATCACTACAACAAATATGAGATTTTACAGGTTTTAAACGTATGGTTCATAGTCTTCTCCCTTAAAATACATAAAACAACAAGATTTTAATTGAACCTCATAAAATAAATCTTGTTAAAACGTAAAAAAAAAGTGGTATTGAAAATTAAAAACAGGACTTAAAATTTTGTCTTCTATAAAAAAAATTTAAAACAGAAACAAAACCCTCTTTGTTGGGTGTTCTATTTCACTTTCTTCACAGGATTTACTTCCACCGCTTTCATCTTTATCGCTTCTTAGTCTCATCTGGGTACTCTCGATGTGAGAATGGCTTCGTTTTGGTTTTCTTCAAGCTTCTTCTTCTAATCTGGTGAGTCTCAATTTCACTGTTTCCTATATGGTTTTGTTCTAGGTCTCATTTGAGTACTTTTAACATGAGAAAGGCTTCATTTTGGTTTTCTTCAGGCTTCATCTTCCTTTCTGGTGAGTCTCAATTTCACCATGTTCTTTTTCCATCTAAGCTTGTGGGGGATGGATCCAACTATTTCAGCTTTGTTGATCTAGGGCTTGCTTCGTGTCTTCAGATGTGATATGGTGTGTCTCGTCACTTGGTGGTGGTTACAATAGTTCAACGTGCTCTCAATCTCAGGTTTTAATCTCACCATTAACTTTCTATCTCAGATTTGTTCTTGTAAGTTTGATTATTTTGGGAACCTGTAATTTGTATTCATTCGTAATTGGGAAAAAATGGGTTTTGATTGTATTGATCATTTTTTAATTTTTTGTTGAGTTGTCGTAGTTATATTTGTCAAGCTAAGTACATTACTATCTCAAAACTTCTCAAACTGGTGAGTTATTGTTTTCACGAGGTTGATGAGATCTAAGGTGTTGTTGCAATTCCAATGTGCTCGCATAGAATCATCTTCACAATGCTCTGGATAGTTGGTTTGCTTTGATTTTCATGTGAAGAGGAATATAGTGGATGGTTCTTGATGTTTCAGCGGGTTATGGCAAGGCCAATTGCAGTAGGCTTTGCCAAGTTGAATCCTGCTCAAGGGAAGACGCTTCTTGTTTGTTGTGACACTGGTAAGAACGCACTATGTCTTTGCAAGGAATAGTTTTATGTTTGAGTATGCTTTTGATGTGCTGATTAACTATGGAATGCCACAGAGGAGGTGAACTCATTTCTAAGTGTTAGATATGTTTTTAATTACAAGAAATACATTCAAAATCTATGGCTGAGTTAAGTTTTCTTAAGTAATGTTTCCAATCATAATAAGCGAAATATGATGGAATATGTTTAAGTTATATTTCTAGTTGTCAAACATTGCTTAAACTTTCCTAACATATTTATCTGTACAACTTATCTGTACAGGGGAAGATATTAGCATATGTATTTGTCTTGCGATTATGACTTTATTATTTGATGAAAGATGTACACCACCTAATTCAAACCTTCAAGTTACATGGTAGGAGAAGATTACTTAATTTCAAAAATGTCTCTCTTAAGCCTGAGAAGTTAGAGATAAGATGTTTCTTTACATTATGGTGTGGTACCATTTGGTTGTCCTCACATCGACTATATTTCCATCTTGAAAACTATGACAGAAAGGGAAAAAATGTATTAGGAATTGTGTTTTCTTTGTTTGGGTTCATTTGCAAACGAAGAGGAAACCGGTGATGAGATGAAATTTTACTTACCTTGTACTATTTGCCTTCATTTTTTCTGAAGACAAACTTTATCATATATGATTTTTGCATGTTTTTTCTTTTTTTAATTGACATTACACTTTTCTATCTTTGATTTTTGTTTTGTTAATTTCTTTTGTTAGAAGTAGGCATTACAATCTCTGGATGGTTGGTTTGCTTCAATTTTCATGTGAAGAGGAATATGCTTGAATTTTAGTTATGTAATTTTGTTACTTGGAGGGGAAGAAGAGATGCTAGGGCGCAAATTTTATGAAATAATATCGGCTCATGGTCTTGTGGAAAAGGTACATTTCATTTGCTTTTTCAATGTCAATTGTATGCTTATTCTTCCTTGTAGTTAGAGGCTATATACGCTTTGTTTGTTGGTTTCGACAATCTGACTTGGCTACCAATGAAGGCAATTATAAGGTATACTATAAATATTTTTCTTGATTTTTACTTGGTTACAAATTGGAATACATTTAATTTTTTGTTTTCCCTACTTGGTGGCTAATTGGAGTGAATTTTAGTTTGTGAGATTCATGGTTCAATTTGTTATAGGACTTGGTCATATAATCTGTTTTTCATGGCATATGAAATGGTTGTTCTGTTATGGATACGTTTACTGTCCAATGTGCAAGTATTTATCATGTAAGTAGGACAACATGTCAATTTTTCTTCTTGAAGAATTTTGGAGAAGGTCATCTTCAACTCCCAGCAAACTAGATTAAAATTCCTCTCTGTGTGCTAGATTTTTCTCTTTACTCTATCTTAGATCTTTTATTTTTTTGGTTGATTTTGATTTATGCTATGATTTTCCTCTCCGTGTGCTGAATTTGATATTTGAGTTTATGTTTCTGTAGGTAATTACTGATGAAAATGCATAATATAGCTGTATAAACTAAACTAAGTTTTGCTCGTAGCTTCACAAGCTACAACGAATTTCAAACATGTTGGCAAAGCTAAAGTTGTGCCTACTGAAAGCAAAGCAAATATCTTTCATCCTCATTATTTATCTTGTCACCTTGTTGTTGATATTCATAGTCATTGAAATATCTTGTTCCTTTTAGATCTCTGTCTGAGTACAGATTTGATATCTCAAGATTGGAGCCCTTGGTCGCAAAGGTAATTACTTCTTTTTGCTTAAAAAACTTAAAGGTTCTGTCATTATTCAGTTATGGGCTTTACTTCATATGTTAATGCAAACAAGAACGATGCATACATTTTTCTCCTGGCCATATAAACTTTTTATCTTCACTAAGTTTAATATGAGGTGGAAGTTTGGTCAGATATTATCCCATCCTGACATAACTTCCACCTCATTTAAAACTTGAAATCTAAGTCGTTTTCTTATAAATGCAGGAGAAATATACTATTTGCAAATACTTCTTGAGCTTGAAGAAAAGATGTATTTTTTGAGGTTAATTTGTATGGGTTGTGAAACTCTTTTTATATTTTTTATTTATTATAATAAGTGTTGCTTGTACGTTTTAAGTTAGTTAGTTTTCAAGTTAGATTTATTTGTAAGCTGATCAAATAAATAATGTAAAACTTCGTTCAAATGATATATGTTAATATTGTCAATTATTATATTGGTGCTCTCTATGCTACTTAAAATTATCATTTTGAAATTGTTTAATATGAATAAATGATTATAACAATAAAGCTTACAGTATGTCATTTTATAGGATACAAGTATTAAAAGCACTTGTTGAATATATTCAACAGGGTCCGAAAACCCTGTTAAATAATGTTCTACAAGAGTTGAAAAATCCTGTACAAAGTGAGAGACCACAATGTCTTCATAGGAGGCATTGTGCCTTTTGAAAAATACAGATTTTTAATATTATGGACTGTCACAGGTGTCGCGAGAATCCTGTGGATTACTTTTCATAAGATTTTTCGCCTATTGTAGAATGCCATATGTATATGTAGTGAATATCTCAAATTTTTTTCAGTTTTTCTAACTTTATCTTCTATTTTTTTTTCAAATAAGAGGAAGACCCCTCGTCTATTTGAGACTCTAGATGATACGACCCCCTAGGAGTTAGAGCTCGTGATTGGCAGTGGATTATAGATAATGAGTGAGAAGTTTCGTTTCTTCAACCTCCTATTCGCCCTTTGCCCCTACCCACTATTCCTGCAAGTAGCACCTCTTATTCTTCTTATTTCATTGAGGCTTTTGAAAGCATGAGGACTAATTTAGCTTTTTGTTCAGTGCTCCATCCAACGGAATGCCCATCTCTTCTGGTTGACGGTTGATTCTAGGGCATTGGACCATACTACGGGACCCTTGCACTCCATTGTCCCTACTTCTTAGGGCTTCTTCCCATCTTTCTGCCTCTTTCATTCAGCCTTCCTTTCAACTAAATTTATTGGCTTCCCCATCTTCTGCTTCAATCAGGCCAGCATCTCCTAACTCAATGATGAGCACCTCAAAAGCGGCGCCTCAATTTTAGACTCGTTTTCCTCTGAGTTTTGACTCGAGGAACCCTTACGAGATCAATTTTCTTGCTTACCATGAGTTATCTCATTTGATCGTGAGCCACTTCCAGTGTACGGTGAACACTGATCACTTGGTGGAACAAAATGTTTACTTATGATCAACTTTTCCTTTATAGGCCGCCATTTATCACAATGCTCTTGATGGCAAACTTAACAATGTTGGCAGTGAGTTCGTTAGATACGAAGAATAAATATCTGACTTAAATGCCAACTTGTTGTTAAGGAGCAAGAGATTGGTGAATTGAATAGTAAGGCCGAAGGGCGGAAGTTGACTGCCGTGCCCAGGAAGCAGATCTGGCTGCAGTAGTATTGAAGCTTCAATTGTTGAGCCCTTGAAGAAAAAAGAAGAAGAGGTTTATAGGCACTACACTTCTCAGTTCAGCTTGCTTGAGTGAGACGTTTATACCATCGACTATCTTGATTGTTCTACTCAAGAGACCCTACAATTTAAGCTTACCGAGGTAGTCCCTCCACCTGTTGAAGATGAAGAGAGTGCTCCTGCCATGGCAACTGCTGAAGCCGTCATGAAAGAATTTATTTCTGAAGAGACGCGGAGGGCTCATGATCCGTTGGCACACTGTGGGGGACTGAAGCTTCCCTTTCTTTTTTTTTTTTGTTGATCTCTTTTTTCTTTTTTATATTGTAATTAGACTTTTATAATATCAATGAAACGACTTCCTACTCCTTACTGGCCTTCAGCACTTATTTAATTCAGTTTTATGTACTTAGATAATTGTTCCCAATTGTTTTACCCTAAGCGTTGCTTGGCATACTTGAAATTTGTTTACTTTGTTTTGGCTTAAGCAACTACTTGACATATTTTGGCAATTTTCTCTTTGTTTTTCCTTAAGCAACCACTTGGCATTCAGTAATTTTTACTTTATTTTTGTTTTAAGCGGTTGCTTGGCGCTCTTAAGCAATTTTTACTTTGTTTTATCTTGAGCAACCGTTTGGCACAGTTAAACAATTTTCACTTTATTTTTACCTTAAGCAACCGCTTGCCACACTTAGATAATTTTTACTTTATTTTTCCTGAAGCGGTCGCTTGACATACTTAGACAATTTTTACTCATTGTACCTTAAGGGACCATTTGACACATTTAAGCAATTTTTTATTCATTTTGCTTTAAGTGACCTCTTGACACACTTAGTCAATTTTTACTTTGTTTCTCCCTAAGAGGCCACTTTAGGAAATTTTTACTTTGTTTTGTTTTAAGTGGCCGCTTGACATACTTAGGTAATTTTTACTTCGCTTTGCCTCAAGCAGCCACTTAGCACACTTAAACAATTTTTAATTCATGTTGCCTCAAGTAGCCTCTTAGCACACTAGCAATTTTTGAATTGCTTTGCCTTTAACGGCTGCTTGGCACACTTAAACAATTTTTCTTCGAACTCGGGTCGTTTGACATCTCAATTTAATTTTCAATAAGATTTGGGTCCTTTATAGGGTCTTTCTATCTTTTGATTTACGGATTTGGCTCTCCTTCTTTTTTAGATTTAGGCCCTAAGCTCTTTTTCTCTTTAGTTCCAGGTGTGAAGCTCCCCCTCTTTATCAGATTTGGGCTATAAGTTCTTCCTCTTTTTAGATTCAGGCTTTCTTAAATGCAATATTATGTTTACTATAAAGTCTAATTACAATAGAAAAATTAAGTGACAAGACATAGGTTTACTTGGAAAAGCTTTTAATAGAGAAAAAAACCATGGAGTTTGAGATCTTTTATTATTAATCTAAATGAAGTGTTTATATTCATGCATAGCATTTCTTGACATGAGTTGTGTTCCATGTTTTGGCGACATCCACCCCATCAAAAGTGGTCAGCCAGTATGAGCTTTGCCATCTTTTTGTCTTTACGATATAAAGGCCTTTCCAATTCGGACCCATCTTCAGAAATAAAAGAAAAGAAAAGGGCATGAGCATTCAACCACCATTGAAGAGAAACAATATTGGGGACCCTAAATGCCAAATAATATGCAATCTAGTTACCCTTTTGATAAACGTGTGTGACAACAAAGTCCATCTGAGTGAGGAACTTAATCATCAACCTAAGCAGGATGTTAAAGCCAAGGGGCCTTTTGAGATGTATAACGAATAATGGCCATCACATAAGCAGTATCTCTCTCCAACCATAATTGTCTACATTCAAAGGTCGAAGCATAAATAATTGTATGAATAACAACACTCAACTCAACCTTGAAAGCAAATATACTCGAAGCTGGATAGTAAAATAACCTTTAACAAATCTTCCAGGATATTGAAAAACACCTCTGTAAAGGATTTTTCTGGTAAAAGAAGAATTTATTAGGAATGAGTAATAAAAGTAATAAATGAGAGAAAGAGTAGAAGAATAATAACTCGAAAGCTTTGTTTACTTGTATTCGATTGATCTTTTGAGATCGTACATGCTCTTATTTTACATGAAGATTACAATTAAATAATAATTTATCTTCATATTACGTAGCAAGTAATAAGGAATTGATAAACGTCTTCGGATAGTATTCCCTTTGAAGATGCCCTTCATAACCATCTCTAATCTTATAGTCCATATTCCATCTGTTAATTAATTGACTCATTGGTCTGGATCTTGCCTTATGTAAAGTGGGATTTTGACTATTCATTGGCCCTCATTATACTCAACGAAATCTTATTCGTTGAAGTGTAATTATTATCATTTCTCATTCTGATGTTACGTCTTCCATTTATGTTTCCACGTGATCCTAAAAAATTCATGACGTAGTCCTCTAGGTAGCTACTCGACTGTCTGTTTTCAGTGGCATTACGTCTTTCTGTTTTCGTTTATAAATGTTCATGGGAAACATACAACGTGGTTATCAAGTATCTTTTTATCAGTGATAGTTATTGCCTTTTATCGTTACATTTTCCTGTTTTTGTTCTCGATATCCCTTGGAAATACGTAGCACAATTTTTGAATTCATGTTTGGCAGACTACCCCTGCCTCTTTTTCCATCTGTCATTTCCTTATTCGTCAATTGTCGCGACAATCTGTTTCATTGCACCATGTTAGTCACGCCTTTTTTATGGATCTTTTCATACTCGAGCACCTCGAGATGTCCTTTCATCGCATCTTTTCAGCATTTATGAAATGAATCAAAGCTCTTCTTCACGTTCGTGGCCTATTTAAAGGACTTTATATTCATTCATTCTTTATTCTTCTCCTTCAATATCGTATGTCCTCCATCTCTTCTTCTTCTTCTCTGCATCTCTTTCATTTCTTTGAGTTATGGAGGACGAAACTTATTTTAAGCCCTATGTCCCCTTAGTTAGATCTGAACCCAAGTTTAGGTAGTTCATGGCTTCTCGACAAGATTCTTTTCCCTCTCACATCCTTTGTGCATTGGGAGAGAGTGGGTCGCCAGGGTTACCGTGAGATCCCCATACGAAATTTCCATTTATGTGATGTACATAGCCATAGGCCTTAATTCCCCCCTCCCCCTCTTTCAAGAATTCTTTTCTACTTACTGCTTAGCCCCTTCCCAATTTACCCCAAGCTCATACAGGACAGTCCTTTGTTTTTAGCTATGAATAGGCAGTATAATCTAGGTTTAGGCATAGATAAACTCCAATACTTATACATAGTCAAACACAAAGATGAGAGCTATTATTTGGCCCATCGAGCGTTGGAATAAAGGGGTCCATTGATTACCGACCTTCCAAAGGGAGACAAAGAATGGGAACAGAAAGTTCTCTTGGTTGACGGGAATTGGAGCGGTGGTGCCCATTGGATAATTCCCAAGAATTGGGAAATTTTCAGTAAGTTGTTGGAGCTCCTTTCCCATTTTCTTCTTTATTTTCTTTCTTCTCAATGAGGATCCCAAATTGCATGAGCAATAGGTCTTACATGTAAATGGTCTTGGAGCACTATGGACTGTCGAAGCGATGGGAGCTAGGTGTGGCTGGCTTATTTTGATGTTGGGATGAAGGAAATTGGGTTATATGATGTTAGCTTTGTGTATAGGGTGGAATATTTACAGAATCCCCATGAATAGAATCAACCTTATTCCATGGTATTTACATTGTTGTATTTTCTTTTACTGACATTTCTTTCTCTTTTGGTTGTGCAGACAAATGAGCCACTAAGAAGCCTTTCGTGATAAGGGTACTCAACAAAAGAATCGCCGCTGCTTACCGTTGTCTAGAGAAGAAGTGGTACCAGCTCCTCGATCTGAGGTGAGAAGTTGGTGTAGCCTCTATATTTGCTCAGGTTCTCGTTGTCTCTACATTTGCACCATCATCGTCTCCTTGTGCGCTTCCTAGATGTATTATTCTCCCTGCTTTCCGTTCAATTTTCCGTACAACTATTTTGAGTCCTTCTAAGTCAACGGGCACTGAAGACGAGGAAGAAAAAGAAACTATGTTTCAAAGAGATGTCAAGGCTGCTGCTGTGGAGATGAATAAGTGACTCCGTACTATGGTAGGTGACATCGGGGGAAGGAATGTCCGTCCAAGAACACACACTTCCAATTCTTTCCGTGCTCCTCCTACTCTTACTGCCCAAAGCGAAGGTGCTCCAATCTAATCAATGACTTCTCTACTAGCTCCTCCTCTGTTAACTGTTCAACGAGAACCTGCTCCGGCTACCATTTCTGGTTCTCAAGATGCTACGGAGAAATTTGTTCCTTGTAAGTTAAGGCGTTATACTGCCCTCCCCAGCTCCTGCATCAGTTAGCTTCCTAAACGATCTCCAGTCTATCCCAGGGCATTCTAAGTGATGCTGATATGGCGACAACTCGTAGCATAAGTGTTGGTAAGCTCATCAGCTCTTTGAACCATGATTTGATGAGGGTAAGTTCCCTTTCTTTTCCTCTTTACTTGTAAATCTACTTTACCTGTTTACATACACATGCTTTTACATTTGTTTTTCTCTTTTTGCATGTCATTATTCATCACATTGCCCTCCAAGAGCACCACATTATTCGTGATCAGGCTTTAGTGAACTTCTGCATGGAAGTTTGTGAGTGCCCTGGTTTTGTTGATGGTCTTCGGGCTGAGATTGAGCAGTTGAGGAAGACCAAGGCTGAGCTATAGGAGGCTGTAGAGAAGCAGGCTCAAGAAGTAGCTATTGCAAAAGTAGAAAGCCTGAAGCTTGCAGAGTCTCTAGAAGCAACTAAAGAGTCTTTTGGGTACAGCTGGACAAGCCAAGGCTCAGGTAATGGAAGAGAAGGACAAGCAAGTGGGGGATGAGTATCAACTAAATTGTCATTATTCGTCACAATGCCCTCCAAACACTTCAGGAAACTTTAAGTTTCAACTTTCTTTGGAGAGGAACTAAATCCGTTCTCTAGTACTTACACAAATTTTTTTACTAACAAAATCCACTCTAAAGAACTTGTAGTAATTTCAAGCTCCCACCCAAGTAGCCGAATCTGTTTTCAACAACTTGCAAAACCTTGTGCTTTTTCTTTAGAGAACAACTGTGATCCATTCTCAAACACATGTAACTTTAAGTTACAACTTTTCTTTGCGAACAACTTCTTTTGTAGCAGAATCCACTCTTAAGCACTTGGAGAAACTTTCGAGTTTCCACCTTTTTTTAGAGTAAAACTGCTTTCGAAGCAAAATCCGTTCTCAAGCACTTGAAAGATTTCCAATCTTCAATTTTTCTTTGAGATCAACTTTTCAGTAGCAGAATCTGTTATCAAATACTTGTTTCGTAGAGCTTTAAGCTTCACTTATTTTAGAGAACGAATGCTTTTTGTAGAATTAGAAATATTCCTTTAATTTTTTTGGTTACATGGTCCATTGTTAATGACTGTATTTTTCAAAGTTTCTTTGGTTTCCTTTAGAGAGTAGAGACTCATTTTATTGTCACCCACTCTCAAAGACTTAGGTTCACTGGAGAACCATGGCCCCGGTTTCCTTTAGAGAGCAAAGACTCATTGTTATGTCACCTACTCTCAAGGACTTAGGTTCATTGATGAACCATGGCCCTGATTTCCTTTAGAGAGCAGGGATCTATTATAGTGTCGCTCACTCTCAATGACTTAGGTTCATTGGAGAACCATGGCCCTGATTTCCATTAGAAAGCAGGGTCATATTGTAGGGCCATCCACTATCAAGCACTTAAGTTCATTGGAGAATCATGGCCCCAGTTTTCTTAAAGAACAGGGACTCATTGTAGTGCAGCCAACTCTCAAGGACTTAGGTTCATTGAAGAACCATGGCCCCAATTTCTTTTAGAGAGCAAAGACCCATTGTAGTGTCGCCCACTCTCAAAGATTTAGGTTCATTGAATAACCATGACTCTGGTTTTCTTTAGAAAGCAGAGGCCCATTGTAATGTCGCCCACTCTCAAGGACTTAGGTTCATTAAAGAATCTAGTTTCATTTAGAGAAGGAATACTCGTTGATGGAAGATCTGTTCTTATGGACTTAGGATAGTGACCATCGCCCTAATTCTGTTGCTTCTTGCTGGAGAAAAGAGAGAGATTTGACACTATGTATTTTACGTGAAAAACTCTTGTGGGAAAAAACAACAGAAAAATATTCACTATAATAAGTTTACAACTTAGACAAAAATATCTTTTCAGATGTGCAGCGTTCCAAGGCTTTTCCATGTCCCTCGCATCTTCAAGACTAGATATCCTTCTTAAATTCCCGTCTTCGAATCTTTTTCTGAAAGTAAGCTCTTCTTTTCTAATTATAATTGGTCATTCAGATTAAAGTTGTTTCCCTCCGTTCCTCTAGAAGATCAAGATTTTTTTAGGAGTTACTCGTTCTGATTCTCATTTGGACTTGAATTCATGGTTGGACTTCCAATTTCAATAGGTACCATGGCTTCCATTCCGTATGAAAAAGCAAAGGGAGTTTCGATCATTGCCTCTCTAGGAGTGGTCTTGTACGCCCATCATACTGCTGGTTCTTCCACCCATTTTCCTCTAGCTAATTCTAGCCATTTTTCATACTTTCATGTATGATACAATTTGATTTTTCCGCTTGACCATTTTCTTGCGGGTAGTATGGCGTAGAAAATCGGCTAATAATTATCAAGTCTTTGTAGAAAGCTTTAACTATCTTCTTTGTGAATTGAAGTTCGTTGTTAGAGATAAGTACTCAGGGACTTCCATACCTACATACTATATTTTTCCATAAGAATCCCTTCACTTCCTCTTCTTGAATTCTCGTACATGCTTCAGCTTCAATCCACTTTGTAAAATAGTCCGTTGCTATCAACAGAAAACATTTTTGAGCGGGTGTCAGGGGAAGTGGCCAACGATGTTCAGGGCCCATTGCATGAATGGCCACGGGATTGCCACTGAGTTGAGTTCTCCGAGTGCCATTTTTGCTACGGGAGCGAAGAGTTGGCATCTTGATGCATTTTAGGCCAGTAGTACCCTTCATTTAATACTCTATGGGCCAACGATCTTCCCCCGATGTGATTCTCACATATTCCTTCATGGATTTCAGCCAGCACATACTGGACCTCCTTCTTTTTTAAACATTTCAAATATGAACTGAAAAATACATTTTATACAACACTCCGCTAATTAAAGAATACTTGGCACTTTGTTGTTGGATCTTTCTTGCCAGATGTTTGTCTTCAGGTAATTCCCCTTTCTTCAGGTAACGAACGATGTCATACTGCCCGTTGGATTCCTCATCAGGGCCCACATTTTCTACGTCTAACAATGAAAATGTGATGTTTGGATTTTTGAGAAACTCCAATTGCAAGCTTCTTTTCTAAGGGAGTTACATCGACGATCCTAAATTTGCCAGTGCATCTCTGTGTCTGTTCTCAGTCTTATGGATCTGATGGATCTCGTAGGTTTTAAACAAGCTTAGCAACTCTTTTACCTGTTGCAGATAGTTTATCATTTTTTCATCTTTTGGTGCAAATTCTCCCATAACTTGTTTTACGATTATCATGGACTCACAAAATATCATCACATTTGTAACCTTAAATTCTAGTAGCATGCCGACTCCCGCTATCAAGACCTCATATTTTACTTCATTATTTGATGCATTAAACCCAAAATAGATTGAGGTTCCAGAGTTTCTCCCAATGGATTCTGAATCACTATTCTAAAGTTGGCTCATTTGTTGTCTGAGGCCCCATCAATGAACAACTTACAGGATCTCTTTTTCAGTCTGATATTCATCGTTGTTTTCCTTTTTTTCGTGGGTAAAGTCCGCTACAAAGTTAGCCAATACTTGCTCTTTGATAGAAATTCTTGGTTCGTATTAAACTTCATACTGGCAAAGTTCAATTGCCCACTTTGTCATTCTCCCGCTTATTTTAGGTGAGTGCAAGAGACTTTTGATGGTGAGTCTATTAACACTTTTATGTTGTAGGCTTGGAAGTAAGACATTAGCTTCCTTACAGAAACTATAACGGCTAACGCCAATTTCTCCATTCTTTTATACCCCACTTCGGCCGCCACTAGGCTCTTGCTCACAAAGTAGATGGGCATTTGCTTCCTTTCTTCTTCCCTGATTAGAACGGCGCTAACAGTCATTTGCTACATAGCCATATATAGAAGTAGTTGCTCACCTAGTACTGGTTTTGAGAGCAACAAGGGAGTTGTCCGGTATTCCTTGATTCTTTTTAAAGCATCTTCACATTCTTCATCCCAACCATCAATGGAATTCTTTTTCAATTTCGTGAAAAATAGTTTGCACTTGTCAATTGACCTTGAGAGAAATCTATTTAGGGCTGCCAATTTTCTAGTCAATCTTTGTATCTCCTTGTGGTTTTTTAGAGACTTCATCTCCATGATAGCCTTCACTTGGTCCGGGTTGACTTCAATTCCTCGTTGTATCACTAGATGGCCCTGGAATTTTTTCACTGCTACTTTAAATGTGCACTTATCTAAATTCAGCTTCATGGAACTTTTTCTCAAGATCAAAAAGGGCTCAACAAGATCTCTTGTGCGATCTTCCCGTTTACAACTTTTGCTCGTGAAAGATTTTATTCACGAGCCTCTCATAAGTTGCACCCGTATTTTTCAGTCTAAAAGCCATTACCTTGGAACAGAAAATACTTTGTTCGGTTATAAACGAGGTCTTTTCCTGATCATGTCTAAACATTTTCACATGATTATGTCTTGAAAATGCGTCCATAAAGCTGGGGAATTCATGTCCCGAAGTCGCGTCCACCATATGATCTACCCTTGGCAATGCATAGTCATCTTTTCATCAGGCTTTATTGAGATCGGTGAAATCAAGACAGATCCTCCATTTCCCATTCTTCTTTTTCACTGTGACTACATTGGCAAGCCACTACGGGTAGTCCACTTCTCCGATAAAGTCAGCTTTCAAAAGTTTATCCACTTCTTCTTTGATAGCGGCGTTCTGTTCTGAAACAAAGCTTCTCCTCCATTGCTTCACTGGTTTTATAGTGGGATCTGTATTTAGCTTATAACATATTATATTTTCAGGAATACCTAGCATCTCTTGTGCCGGATTCATGAAGATATCTTTGTTCCTTCGCAGAAAATCTGTTAACTTTTCCTTTTGCTCTTTCTCAAGGTGAGCCCCAATGTTGGTTGTCTTTTGTGTTCCTTCTGTACACGAGCTTAGTTTCTTCTCCCGCTTCATACCTCAGGTTTAACCAGTCATCCTGCCCATCTTCCTGTAATTTATATTGTCTTGTAGCCTTCGCCTGGCCATCCCCCTTCTTATTTGTTGCCATTCACCTAGTTGATTCTAGTGCTTCTACGGCGTAGATGCGAGCAGCAACTTGATCTCCCTTTATTGTCATTATTCCATCTAGAGATGAATACTTTAGTACTGGTAAAAAGTGGATGGAATGGCCTTCATATTATGCAATCACGTTCTTCCTAAGATTGAATTGTAAGGGGATAAGGTGTCTAGACCACAAATTTTTTCAGATAGTTGAACGGTTCGACGTTCACCAGGAGAGTAATGATTCATTCGGAGTAACTTACAGTCCCATTGAAACCTACCAATGTAATCCTTGAGCTGAAAGCAATCCCTTGAGTAATGCCCGTAGATCTTGTGAAAAGAATAATATTTGTCTTTGTTCTTATAACTCGGCTCTCTTGTCAATGGGGCTGGTCTTTTCAACCATGGCTTGTTCTTGATCACCTCAAGAATTTTATTTACTGGAATAGTGAGTGGTGTATAGACTTTATACTAGGGATGGATCCTGTCAGCATATCTTCCCCGGTTCTTTTGTCCCATTTTCTTCCTCCCATCGCATCATCTCTTTCTGATCTTTCTAATATTTTCCTCTGGGACCTAGAACTCTACTCTCATTTCCGTTGTTCCTCTGTTCTTTGCTCTATCAGCTTCAGTTAACTTTTCTTCTCCTCTTTCAACGTGATATAAGTATATGCTCGTTAGAATGTATCTGCTATAGAAAACGGTTTTAACTTTGATAAATCCTTAAAGAGAGGGTAATGTGGATCCAACCCTCATCTGAATGGTAGTCTTGCCACTCAATCATTAGAGCTTTCCACCATGGCCATCTCGTCTTTCAATCTATGAGTATACTCTCATAGATATTCTCATTTCTTGATAGAGATGGTCAAGAAGACTGAAGACATAACAGTAAATTTAGTAATCGAATGAGTGAGGAGCGAATGAAACATTTCAAAGTGGTCCCGCCTAAGCTGGCGGGGAACATCTTGTGCATCAGCTCATCTCTATGTTGGTACTGTGCCATTGCTTGCTTGAACTGTCTGAGATTGTCTACCTGATCAGATTTCCCTTCATAGCACTTGAACTTAAGTGCCACGAATTTCTTAGGTATGGGGGCAGCTAAAATCTCAGGATATAATGGAGAACGGGTAAGCGACTCTAGGTTAGCTTTTCTCGTACTCCCAAGCTTCTTCATCTCCATCATCTTTTTCTCCGGCACTTCTTCTACCGCTCTTTCCATTATGATCATAGGCGGATTGACGTCTCCTATTGTCTCCCTTGTGTGATTCTAAGACTGGATCTCCTCATCTTCTTGCTGCATGTTTCTACAAACCTTAGGATTTTCCTGCCTGACATCTTATCCATCTTGTTCATAAAGATTCTCCCATTCTTCATTGTTAGTCCATGAATAACCTCTGTAAGTGTCTGTGTCAATTCCCATTATAATGCATTAATCTGATCATGCACCGTCTGTTATACGTTGCGCAGCGTCTCAGTGTTCTGTTGCTCTATCTCCTGCATTCCTATCAGAATTTTCTGGGGCATCTCAACATGATCATTCCCGTTACCATTTCTATTTCCTTCATTAAAGGTAGCATTTGATCTGGTTCTAGACATTTTTGGCTTTAGAAGGGTCCTCTCGATCTCGAGCGTTTCTTCTCGCTCTCAACAAGAGCGCCAAAATGTAAAGGATTTTTCTGGTAAAAGAAGAATCTATTACGAACTAGTAATAAAAGTAATAAATGAGAGAAATGGTAAGAGAATAAGAACTCAAAAGCATTGTTTTCTTGTATTCGATTGATCTTTTGAGATGTCCAAACCTAAATAAATCTTGAAGAAGTATGATGCGGTTATCAAAGCATTTAGCAGCGGCCTCTAGTAGTCTAGATGGTTGGTTGGTCATCATTCTAATGTCCATTTTTAGATAGACAACTAGTTGGAAACTCCGTTGATAGATTTGGTAGAAGATCATCATTCGTTAAATCCTCCTTTGGAGTCCATTAGAGAGATGTGTATACTGAGTCAAGGGGTTGGCATCTCCCTGTGTCATTTCGTTCTTCTCATCCGACACTCACTTTTGAGATTGAGAAAATGGTAGTTTCTTCTGACGCAGAATCGTTAGTTTGGACATGTTCTTTGGATGGTGATATTTCTTGTAAATGTACATATACTTCTCTTATTGAGGTTAGGAATTCTGTTAGTTGGGGTATGCAGATATGGAAGCTATTTATTCCACCATCTTGGTCTATCCTCACTTGGCACTTATTCCATGGAAATATGCATATTGATTCTGCTTTACATGCTCGTGATTATATTTTTCCTTCCTGTTGGCATCTTTGTTGTGCTACGGAGGAGAACTTACATCATCTATTTATAGAATGTCCTTTTTCTCGTGGCCTATAGGATTCTATGTCGAGTGTTTTTAGAAAGGATATCAAGCTTGATGGTACTTTCTTAGATCTTTGACAGTCGATGATGAAAATATCTTTTAGCACATAATTGAAGGTCATTTGGCATACTTCTATTATCATGATTTTAGTGTAGTTCCTTCATAATCAAGCCACATTTAAGAATATGATACCTATCTTTTCTGAAGCGCTTACCTTGCTTTACGATTAGTTCGTGAAGCAGATTCCTTTAAGATTGGCACGACGCAGAATTCAATTGAGGAGCTTTTGACATTTCAGCAGTTTTATGTATCAAGCCATCCTTCCAGAGCTTCGTGTATCTTAAAATGTTTTTGGCATCCTCGCCCATCAGGTTGGATTAAGATGAATATTGATGGGGGTGACTTTTATTAGTCTTGAGCTTGTAAGTTGTGGAGGCGTTTTCCGAACATCTAAAGGATTTGTCAAGGGTTGTTACGCTATTCACCTTGGTTGCTTTCAAGGCTGAGTTAGTTTGTGCTATCCATACAATTTTTTATGTTTCGACATTTGGATGGAAACAATTATGGTTGGAAAGTGATTCGGTTTATGTAGTGCCTACCTTCATTCTAAATCTCGAAAGGTTCATTGGCATTGGTATATTGCTTGAGATAGATATTTAAATTTAATCAATCAGATGGATTTCGTTGTCACTCACATTTATCGGGAGGGTGACAGGGTTGTAGATTGTTTAGCATCCATGACTCATAGTATAACTACTCCAACTTCATGGTGGAACACTCCGAATTTTTATTTTTCATTTATTTCTGATGATATTTGTAACAGGCCTTCTTTTAGGTTCTGGTGATTTTTTTCTTTTTGTTTTGTGTTGTTGACTCTTCTATTCTAGTTTAATAATATGTTAGGTTGGGTTAGATGATGAGTGTGCTATTGAGGTGTCAGCTTGACTAGGATGTCCTGGTGCTCCTACTACTTTCTATCACCAACAACCTCATATAACAAAATTTGTGAATCATTGTTACTCAGACTTTATTTTAAGGTCATTCTTATCATTTCCTATAGTTTATATTACATAGATAGTCATGATTAAATCCCCAATTTCTTTGGTATACTCTGCTTGTTGGACCTTCTATACTCTCAAATGGGATTTTCAGGCAAATATACCATTTGGAAACTTCATTTGTTAAATAGTCATTAATAACAATAATTAAAATTGAAAAGTACATGGACATCCTCTCAGCTTTGTCTAAAAGACACGGACACTCCGTGTTGTTTCAAAAAAGACATAGACATTCCTTAACATTTTATTTTATAAACAAAATCTAAGAACGTTAATTTTCTTACTAACGACGTTAAATTTTTTTAAATACCAAGAATGCCCTTAATTGATCATTTTGCTAACGGGCTTAGGATTATGTCAAACCCAAATTTTCGGGTTATATCATAGTACATTCTCCTATTTATACATGAAGATTGCAATTAAATAATAATTTATCCTCCTATACCATAACAAGTAATAAAGAATTGATAAATGTCTTCGGGGAATATTTTCTTCGAAGATCTCCTTTGTAATCGTCTGGTTGATCCTACAGTCTGAACTATGTTCCTCAATTGACTACTCGGTCTGGATCTTACCACGTGTAAGCTGATATTTTAACTATTCAACTTCCACACTTGCAAGGCCCAGACTATCAAAAATCATTCCATCCATGTTCATCTTAATCTAGCCTGATGAGGGAGTATGCCAAATAACTTCCAAGATACGCGAGACTCTGGAAGAACGACCTGAAACATAACGTCGTTAAGTTTCATAATCTCATCTATTAAATTATGCATCATGCCAATCTTAAAGGGCCACCTCACGAACTAAATGCCAAAAAATAAGGAAAATGCTTTAGCTAAGACATGTTTCTTGCACTCAAATGTGAGTTGATTATAAAGGAACCACACTACCAAGAAGACGGTACTAATGGAAGTGTGTTCTAGAACCTTCAATTACGTGCTAAAAGATATCTTCATCACCTCCTACCAAAGATCTAAAAAAGTATCATCCAGCTTGATATCCTTCCAAAACACATTGATATGGAATGTCACAGCCCATGAGCAAAAGGACATTCTATAAAGAGACATCATACGTCCTCCTTCGTACCACCACAGAGATGATGTCAGGAGGAAAAAATATAATGATGAGCACACAATACATAATCGATAATCTTCCCATGGAACAAGCGTCAAATGAGGACAAATCTAGATGGTAGAATAAACATCACCCACGTCTGCTTATCTAAATTAAAACCTTAGAAGAGAGGCATGGGCATCTAAAAACAAGATTATCCAAAGAACGTGTCCAAACCAACGAGTCTGGATCAGAACTAACTACCATCCGCTCAACCTCAGAAGTAAGAGCTAGATAAGAAGAATGAAAATATGTAGGAAGATGCCAACCCCTTGAATCAGTGTACACCTCTCATAATGGACTCCAAAGGAGGTTGCTACAAATGACGAGTCTCTATCAAATCAATCAATGGAGTTTCAACCAGTTGTTCATCCAAAAGTGAACTTTAGAATAATGATCAACCAACCACATAGACCCAATCATCAAATGAGCATAGTGATATTTTAGTCCTGGCCGACAAAAGAGAAAATATACCATGATCTCAGACTGTGTTCCTGTGTGAAGTAAGGAGTACGAAGGTAAGCCAAAACCATAGATTCCTCAATC
Organism: Datisca glomerata; assembly: GCA_003255025.1. NCBI lineage: Eukaryota > Viridiplantae > Streptophyta > Magnoliopsida > Cucurbitales > Datiscaceae > Datisca > Datisca glomerata. The sequence goes on along the minus strand of QANY01012604.1, from coordinate 2,086,708 downwards.
AAATATCTTGAAGTGAGCTTTGTCAACACTGCCTTGTTAAGACTGCAAAGGTCAGCTTGCATCAGAACTTCCAAGTCATTTGATCATGCTTACGAAAATCAACTAAACCCATTCAAAAGAAGTCTCTAATAAAAAACATTTAAATACTTCAAAAAGGAATATCCAATGATAAATATGAAAAGTATATAGATTTCAACCTTGGATCACAGATTTACTGAGACATAATCTACATATCCAAGATTCCAGTTTGCTTTTAATTTTATCAGTCGAAAGATAACTGATGACATATAGAAGCACAATAAAGAGAAGAACCCTTAAATAAGTCATAGAATCTTCTCTCTTGCACATTCTATAGATTGACAAAAAATCAGTTATCTAGTTCCTTGAGATGCCCCTTCCAACATAAATGGAGGATTACTCTCAATTAACCTGCTAAGTGGAGATGGAGCGACAAAGCTCAAAAGCATCTAAAACCACCCTCAAATTCTTAGAAGTCATGCACATCATCCGCGTAAGAGAAAGTGTGTCAGAGCATACATCCCAATCAGAGAAGATGTCAGAATCGGCGAGCCTAAATTTAAATGGTGAGTAAGATATCTGCTAAAAAGGTTCTCAGTCATACATGATATGTATGAAAAAGAACCTGAAATACCAGATCCAAATCTAGCCCCACAATATCCCAACAATAACGATAAAAATTTCCAAAGAAACCATCTGGACCTGGAACACCAAGAGGGTCCATATCATGCATTCTCATCAATGTTGACCGAATAAGGAACATGCTCCTTAATGATAGAAATATTTGATGCTTAACAATCTCAACGAGATTATAAGAAATATCCTCACCAAATTTCTTAGAAGAAAAAGACTTATTCCATTTGACCCTACTCTTTTATCTTACAAAAACATCATGTTGTTCCAGAACCGTATCTAAGTCAGCAAGAGCTTTAGATTAAAGCGAAAAAGAGAATTAGAAAAGCCCCTAGATCTAATTTTATCCTGAATGGCCGTCACTTTCTGAATAGTTTTAGTGACATTTAGAGCAATATTTCTTAACATCTCTCAATTCCATTTCCTCAATGCCGCCTTTACAAGCTTTAGCTTTGGAACAAAAATCTTGGTACGACTAACTGCAACAGAAGATAACCGACCCAAACGAACCAAGTTAAGGAAATAGAAATTAAAAGCCCACATACCCTAAAATCCGAAAGGTCAAGGATCTAAAGAAACAATTATAAAATAAGAAACTACTAATGGATGATGATCATAGTGCAATCTCGATAGCGTAATGCAAGAAACCTGAGACCAAGTATCAACAAAACTTATTTCGCCTAGATATCCACAAGATAAAAAATAGTCAAAGTAGCTAAAAAAGTCATCACAAGAACTATATATGATATTACCAGTAGTTTCATGAGCTCCGAGAACCAAATTAAGATCCCTAAGCACAAGCTACAGAATATTCAATACTAAAATGTCCAGAACAGCTACTTTCTATAAGATGTATTATATTTACACATTGCTGCTAGATTTTTTATGCTACATGTTTAGAATATTTATAATATGCATATAATATATTACAAGTAGTGTCAAGTAACTCTATATAATGATACAATTGACAAGTTCTACCAAATGCTTGAAAAAGGAAAAACATTCATTTTCCGCAATGGAAATATTCGACCTATTGACAATCGATATCCCAGTGCCCATCATAAACTTGAGATCACATTATCCATTAATAGTGAGATTGAAGAAATCAACAACAAAGATAATTGAGCAATAAAGAAAAAGATGAAGGAAGTCAGCAACAAGATAAACTTACCAAACCAAAACCGAGCTCATCCCTATCTCGAGAAGAAAAAGATGAAGGAAACAACAACAAACATGAACTTACTGAACAAAACCCTAAATCGCATAGAGAAAGAGTTGACGACAGAGAGAGCATCGACGATGAACACAGAGAGAGTCGACGAAGAAAGAGCTGGACGACGAGAGAGAGTTGGACGAGTTTAGTAGCTTTCGAAGGAAGTTTGGGTGAAAATGAAGTTCGCCAAAAATTTGGTGAAGCTCCTTAAGGAAGCTTGGGGTTAAAATATAATTTATAAATAATTTGGTGAATCTTCACACGCAAGATTGGGGTGAAAATCATATTTATAAAAACTTTGGTGAAGGTTCTCAAGGAAGATTAGAGTCGAAATAAAATTTATGAAAAATTAGTGAAGCAACCTGCAACATGTACCTCTAGTTGCAAAGGAATTTAATCCTTAAACTGATCTAACGTTGGGATTAGCCAGGCGAGATTCTATGGCCATGATTAATCACAGTATCAATGTCGGGAAAAAAATTCGGTATTGGAGAGGGACCCTAGTTCCATTGGTAAAATGAACTTCTTCCAAGAAAAGGTGAGACCCTTCCAAGAAAATTGTGAACGTAGAAAAATCAATAGTACTTCAAAGTGTAACGATAGTAGAAATTATCTAAATCACACATACCAAACCCAATTGCTCAAAACCCCACGTACCCACAATTCAAAAAATGCTTGCTATCACTAACCATAGCATGCAAATGGTTCAACTTATCAAAGGAATCCTAATTTTAACGATCTACTAACCTATTTCAGGCTTTACACCCTGAACTTATGGTAAATGGTTTTTTATTTTTTATTTTTTTACAATGAGATGGAGATTGGATTGATGTGTTTTTTGCGAACTTCACGGGTAAAGACAAAAAAAAAATCGTCGTATATACACTTAAATTTAATCCAAAGCTATTCATTTTCTTATGTGGAAGAAATAAATAATCATCTCCTTTATAAAGTAATGTTCATAAATAGGTAATTTTTAAAAATATATAAAAAAAATGGTCACAAGTATAAAAAACATCAAAATAGTTATTGACAAGTTTTAAAAAAATATGTACAATATATGCGATATATAATATATACAATATATATTAATATTATATTGTGACTTTTACAATATATTTTATATACAAAATATATATTATATAAATTTTGTGANATATATATATATATATATATATATATTAAAACTTCTGGTAACAAATCCTCTCTTTCACTGGTCAATTAAAAATCTAATATAATAATAATAATAATAAAAATAAACTAGCAAACAAAATATACGTGTACTAGTTATCTATTTACTATAATTTCTATTTACTATAATTTCTATTTACTATAATTTCTATTAAGGAATCCTCTCTTTCACGGGTGAATGAAAAATCTAATATAATAATAATTAGCAAAATAGCAAACAAAATCTTCACCCAAATGATAGTAACAAACTTATCTAAAATTGTACCAATCAGCCAAATATGAATTAACTAATGGAAACATTTCTCTCTCAAGTCTCTTGTAGTTTGTCTACATGACATAAATATTAATTTAGTTTGAAAAATGATAAATATGTTTATTCTGTTAAAAATCTGTTAGTTTAGGTGTGAAAAAAATAATATCATCCCTATAATCAATCCGATCTAACATTTTTTCTAATTGAGGCATAAGTCGATACGGGTTATTTTTCTCGGTTTAGATGAAAACTAGTTTGAATTCAAAAGAAGTTATTTTAACGTTTTCAGAATTGAGAATGAAATAAGGGGTAATTTTATTATTATATATTATTTAAGCTATTGTAGTTTCAAATTTAATGGTTCTGAAATTTTTTGTTAATGAAACCTAAAATGGTGGGATGTCTATGTCATTTCAAATTAGAGAAGTATATATATCATTTAAGTAAACCACAGATGATGTCAGATGAATTTTCGTTAATTAATTAAATTAGCAAATCTTAGTCCAACCGTTATACAAAAACAAATATATATGAATGAATTTATCCGTAAAGGTACAACTTAATATTATAAAAAAAAATTGGAGATAAATGATTCAATCAGATACGTGGTCGTATAGGTGATTATGGGCTGGATAATCAGAGGCTAGGGTACGTAGTCTTTTATCTTTTCATTTAAATAAATAAGTATATATAACATATATTATACTATGCACCATGTGCACAGATTCTTTTCTTTTTCTTTTTTTCATGAGTTGCACATATACTTTTCAATGAAGAACAAAATAGTGGGAAGAATAATTAAAAATATGAAGTTTTGATACCATATAATGTCGAATTAATGGACCACTCCAATCTGACATTATAGTGCTCAATCATTCTATTTTGCAACATCTTTAACTTAGCCACTGATGGAAAGGACCCCAACAAAAGTAGCCTAGCCAAATGCCTAGCCATCGAGAGCCATCTTGTATACTCTAATGTGGTACTATTATCTTAAATATGCCTAAGCTAAAGTATCCCCTTAATATTACCATTAAGGTAAATTTATTAATTAATTAATATTTTATACGTCAATATAGATAATTTACTGACGGCGTATCACTTTAAAGTAAATCAGAGTTTATTGTAAATTTGATCACACAATTTTTCCTAAAAAAACCAAGTAGTTGGTGAAAGTGCTTATACTTAAAATTGACAGGTTTTGATGTGGGTAGAAGTCGTTGAGAATTGTTAGGGTTCGTGTAAGAATATAGAAACCCTAATTGTAACCAGAAAAGGAAAATGAAAATCATTTTTGTCTAAGGTGGCTAGCATCAGATGAATATAATAACTTTAAATAGAGTGAAATTCTATCCTAAATTAAGCAAATATATTGTAAGCTAGCCATTCAATATCCTGGTATATATTTCCTTTTTTATGATCATAAAAGAGTAATACAACAATCATGTCGCTAAGATCATAGTTACATTCAATTATGTTAAAATTTAATTGATTAATTCCATTAAAGTAGCTGATTAAAAAGTGGTTAAAAGAAGAAAAAGAGTAAAAATGACATGGAGATGCAAATTAGACATGAAATTAATATAAATGACTTTATAACTTTGTCTTTAAAAAGGGAAACAACTAGCGATGAGGTTGTCATTTTAATTGGTTAACATGCATAAATGTTCCTTAACCTTAAAGCTTACTGATAATTAATTTATAAATATATATGAAAAATAAAATGTGGTCTCTGAGTTTAATAGAAAAGTTTAAACATCTTATACATATTCTTTACGAAAATGAGTTGAGTCATTCACTATATAAAAATGGTGTGGCAGTATATCAAACAAATTTATGAAGCAAAAGAAATTAATTTAGGGATTAGAGCTGGGGTATGGAAACATACATATTTGTAGGATTACAGCTTTTAAAGACATGGTTGATAGTCTTCTTCTGTAAAATAACTAAAACCACTAGTTTTATTGAACCCTGCAAAAAAAAGCTGTTAAGAGTGAAATAAAAAGAGACTTAACAAGGATAAAAGCAGGACTTCTTTTTAAGTAACAAGAGTTGGATTTCTCAAGCTCGTCACTACTACAAAATAGGTCATCTACAACGGTAGGAGAAAATTATAGATGACGGTTCTTATTTTATGCATTGAAAAATGATAAAAAAAGAAAAAAAAATGTTATGAGAAGTAAAGTCTGTTAAGGCGGTTTTAACTGTAACCGTCGTCTAATTAGTAAAACACCAATCCCATATACGGATACCCGATTTGGAAGCTTGCCTCTGTAAATTTAGAGGGTCTTAACCATCAGCAGAAGCAAGAGTTTTGGATCAACACATCTATAGGTCTTGTATGATGAATGTAAGTTACCTATCTCTCATCAATTGTATTTGGCATTGATCTTTAATTCTCTTTAATGATTTCTGAACCCATATATTATACTGGATAAGAGCATTGTACTTGCACAGTTTTCATTAATAACTTAATGAAATGTTTAGGCGTTGTTAATGCAAAAGGTAAGAAGATTGATCGAAATAATAGTTTATGTTTTCTCTGTGGAGATACCGACTATTATTCTTTCATAAGTTTCTCTTTCATAATCGGGCAATAGTTGCTGATTTTCTTCGGCATTCAACTTTAGAGGTGCTTTTGTTCGTAGTTGCTGCTTATTGAACATTGTTATGTTGTATATTTGTATTAATTGAATTTATATATCCTATGGAACATTTGCAGGAGAAATGAGAGGAGCAGAGGTATGAAGGATGGGAGTACTTTGTTTTGTGACACTAGTTCATATTGCTGTTATTGTAAATTACATATTTTACAATGATAGAATTAACAACCATCGTGAAAAGTAAACATTTTGGTAGAGCAATGATAGTAGTTTGTATTGCCGTGTTGTATAGTATAATTTCACGACGGTAAAAATATCACCGTTATGAAAGGTACTCATTTTGGTAGACCTACGACTAAAAATTATACATCTCAGGATAATAGTTCATCTTGCCGTCGTGAAAAAAATTAAAAAATTACACGACACTCACTTAGACGACGACAATAACATTGTCCATAGTACTAGATGATGATAAAATTCTGCCGTGAAATGTAAATTTTGTATTAGTGCATTGCCACTGCCACTGGAAGAAGAGATATCTCCCGAGCCTCATCTCCACAGCCAGCCTGAAGAAGGGAGGGCTAGGGTCCCAAAGATCAGATAGCTGGGTTTGAGAGCTCATTGCCACAGCCACGCTTGAAGAAGAGAGAGCTCTGGAGCCTTGTCAATATAGCCACGCTGAAGAACATAGGGCTAGAGTCCCAAAAATCAGAGACCTAGGTTGCGAGCCTCATCGCCACTGCGTCTGTCATCTCAGGCTCACCTTGTCGCCACAGCCTCCATTTTCTTCTTTCATTATTTGCTAAATGTATAAGGTGAAGTCCAAATCAGACCAACGAAACTAATTCTCTCTTGACTTCAGCTCTTTCGGGCCTTCCCCCTTTTAGATTCTGTCTGAAATTAATCTTTTGGTTAATTATATTTTATTTATATTTAGTTTGGCTTTAACTTGGTATAGATCTTGTGATTTATGATTGTTATCACCTCTCCCAGTTTTTTATTTACTTTGGTGGTATGTTGCTGTCGTGATATATAATCAGACCAACGAAAGCATGTTGCTGATTATAGGGGTTAGAAATGAAATTATTTTTTACTTTAGTGAATTAAAAGTTAATGTCACTGTTTCTTCAAGTTGGGTGCTGAAATTAGCTTTGACTTTTGATTTTTAATGCAATTTTGTGCGTGTTTTTGTTTTTTGCATTGGTGGTAGATGTCTTGAGCAGGTTGTTGATCAGAGGGCTTGGAAATGGTGCTTTTTTTAACTTCTAGTGAATTAAAAGTTAATGTCACTGTTTCTTAAAGTTGGGTATTGACATTAGCTTTGAATTTTTTTTAAAGCGATTTCTGAGTGTTTTGACTTACAATTCATGTAGTTTTCATTTCTTTTATTGTTTTCCTTTGCAAATTTCTGCTAAGGAAAACATGTACAGTTGTATTCAAGAGATTGATGGATGCTTTTTGTTTTCTTTCTCTTTTATGTTACACCATATGCATAATTAAGGATCAATATTGAATATAGGCATAAGTATTGATTGTACTATTAGATTTTAGGAATTTTTTATGAGATAGAGTGAGAGGGAGGGAGGGAGGGAGGGTGGGAGGGTGAAGAGAGGGAGAGGGAGAGAGGGAGGGGGAGAGAGAGAGACAGAGAGGATTGATGAAGTTACTACCATTTAGAAGAAAAGATAAATAATTTTCATATAGCCTATTGGGAAGTACTAATTTTTTAAATTGAAATAATATATGTTTATTTACTTCTGTCACAGCTTAGTAAGATTTGACATTATGCCATCAATTTTTATTTTATAATGGGTTGGCATTATGTCATAATATGAATGTCACGCACATACAAAAAAGTATTTGAGAAAGCCTCATGGGTTCAAACCTATTTATTTTGTATCCATCATACTTCCTGACCACTCAATTCCGTCCACGAGCAAGCCACTTAATTTCTTCAAATACTTCATTTCCTAACTTTCTTACCTAGTTGTTTAAATGAAAATGTCAAGATATATAATAAATCAATGACTTATGTAAACCACACATAGGGAATAGATCTATGAACATACTTTTTACCAGAACCATTCATAAAATGATTTGTGAACTATTTGATCTATTTCATTTTGCAAAGATGGACAATTTGAACTCCTAACAAACGCTTCATACTCTCTACATGTTCATGTATTTTTTGTCATGCAACATTCAAGATTAACTCATTAATTATAAAGAGGGGATATTGCAATACTGAGTTGGTATGTTACGGGGGTACCATAAACAAGTGTGGGGTATCTCAAATATGATGAACAATGAGGTATCTACAAACATTCAAGATTTTCTACTGTCCAACACATATTTAAGGTACCCCAGTACAATATCTGCCCGGTACTGCAACATTCCCCTTATAAATATGGTTAGTTAAAAAATTACTTTAGAAATGGACCTACCAAATCACATTTGGATAAAACGCATCGATGTGCTTGCACTATGTAACTTCATCGAGATCAACCTCATCTTTTTCCGACTCTGTTGGTCATTCTAATACGGGGAATATAGATACAGTTTGTGTGTCATGTTCCTCTACAAAGTCACAATGGCGAGCTTCTCGATTGCATCTTGTTTCAACTCTTTGTAAGTGAACAAAAAAATCACCTAAAGACACGTGTACAGAAAGAACGAATCCTGAGAGGACGCGTGGGCCACAAACATGACAAGATTGGGGGCTAAGCGGGAGACCTCGTCAGAGCGGGAAAGAAAGTTGAAGCAGAGACCTCGTCAAAGAGGAAAAGAACGCTGAAGCGAGAGGCCTCGTCAAAGTGGGAAGAGCCCAGAAGAGGGAGACCCCGTCAAAATGGGGAAGAACGCTGAAACGGGAGGCCTCCTCAAAGCGGTAAGAGCCCGGAAATGGGAGACCCCGTCAGAACGGGAAAGAATGTTGAAACGGGAGACCTCATCAGAGCAGAGAAGAACGCTGAAGTGGGAGACCTCGTCAGACCTGGAAAGAGCGCTGAAATGGAGAGATCTCGTCAGAGAGGGAAAGAACGCTGAAGTGGAAGACCTCGTTAGAATGGGAAAGAACACTGAAGCGGGAGACATCGCCAGAACGAGAAAGGAAGGAAGAGAAGAAGAACGGAGACAGGTGAAAAAACCTAAGATGACAAGCAAGCGACAGTGATCGATTTAGTAAAAGTTGAAAATACTCAGGTGATAAGAATTGATAGACCACCAAGTGAGTGTGATTGATTAGCTCGAAGCCATAAGAAATCATCAAGTGGTCGTGATAGATTGACAACTGAGCGAGATAGAAAGAAAAAAAGGGGCTATACCCAGCAGAATGACCCCCATGAACGGGTGTGATTCCTAAGAATAATGAGTGCTTCCTTTTATATTGTAATTTTAATTTACACATGGAATTTGGAAAATCTATAAAGGCCAAATGTACTAAAGTAAGAACACATTCAATACAACTGAAAGAAAATTTGATATTCTCTAAAAACTCTCTTAGTCTTAAATACTCCTCCCATTCTTTCTTATTAACACTAATAAAAAATCATGCATTATCATTATTCTCCTAGCTAAATAGAAAAAATCATTTACATTTTGGTGCTTTCGTTGAGAGAAGAAAAACAACCTCAAAGATACCCTCTAGAAAACCAAACCAGGCCTCGAACCAGGTTAAACACTGTCCTCAACGAGGGAAACAGGAACGGGGATTAACAAGCCAATCACCATACTCCCTCAACCGAGATGCTTCGGACCATCCTAGGCCGAATGCAAGAAATGGAACAGTGAAATGTCGAAACACTACACAATGCATGGTAGACGATGCAAGAGCAGATCATTGGATTGCAACGGGACCTTACACATACATGAGCACAAATCAGTCAGCACACTAACAGTGAGGGAAGGGACAACTGTCGAGAAGGAAACGAAGCCGGACGGGAAGGAAACAATGAAAACAGTAGGAACGTACAGAATGAAGGCGGTGAGGTTCAGTCCAAGGAACACGAAAAGGAGGAGGCGGGAGAGATTCACCCTTCAAAAGTCATGATGGAAGTTGTCATGGAAGAAATGATGGAAAGAAAGATGATGGAACTAAGGAGCCTGGGAAACACGGAAAAACTAACCTAGAATCACTCACCAGAACTCCACTATGTCTAGAAATCCTAGCCGCCCCGATTCCGAGGAAGTTCGCAGATTCAAATGTTATGAAGGGAAGTCGGACCCTGTAGATCATCTCAGACGGTTCAAGCAAGTCATGGCTTTATACCAGCATTAAAGACGCTTTGATATGTAAGATATTTCCCACAAGTATAGACGGGACTGCACTCAAATGGTATCACTCCATCCATGTTCAATCCATTACTAACTTTACTGTAATGTCCACTACCTTCTTGGTACATTACTCTACTTACCGAGCAGTAATGGATGACTCAGACTACCTTCTGACCATATCCGCCCAAAAGGAAAATGAAACATTTCGGGAATACACTCGCAGATTCAAGGAAGAAATGGCCAAGGTGGAAAGTTGTGACGACAAAGTGGCGAGACTGGCCTTTAGACGAGGGTTGGATCTGGAATCAACCTTCTTTAAAGATTTGTCAAAAATAAAACTCCTTACCACGGTGGAGACTTTCCAAAGGACGCAGCGTACGTCACGTTGGAGGAAGAAAAAAGAAGTTTATTAAAACAAGCTGGACGACGGATTAATGAGACAAAGAAGGAAGAACGGAGCTCAAAGCAGAATCAGAGAATGGAAAAAGAAGATGAGCAAGGAAACAACAAGCGGTACAGAACAGTTGCTCGAAGGAGACCCGCGGATGACGTCCATCCTAGAGACAAGGTCTACACCCCCGCTGACTGTCTCAATAAACCAAGTCTTGGAGATGATAAAAGACAAACCTTGGCTAAAAAGATCGACCCCACTTACAAGAGAACCAGACCATGCCGATAAGGACAAATATTGCTCATTCCATAATAGCAATGGACATTTTACAAAGACTGCTTCCAATTGAAGGACTATGTGGAGAAACTAGTGAGATAAGGGTGCCTTAATCAATTTATGAAGAGGGAGAAACCACAGTGGGAAGCTGAAAGGGGGACCCATGACGAGGGATAACGGGAAGCAGCTGCTCTAAATAGTCGACACAATCATCACTTTAACTGAACTGGAGGGGACTACGAGAAAAGAAAGGAAACTGTACAGCAAAAAATCAGTATTGAAAGGAAGTCGGAAGCAGAAAGGCGCAGCCAACGAAAGTAGGAATCCACCACTCATTTTTGGCGGCGCGAACTTGGAGCATGACGGGCACCATAACAATGCCCTTGTCATCTCAATACAAGTCTGAAATTGTCTGCTGAGAAGAGTACTGATTGACGACGGCAGTGCCGTCAACATTCTCCATCGATCAACACTTAAAAAATGTCTATGGAGGAACGATAGCTACAAGGTCTTCCATAATCCCTAGTGGGCTTTAACGAGACTATGAACTACTCAGAAGGATTGATCAACCTCCCAGTCAGCGCAGAACCATTCAATTACCTCATCGAATTCATCGTACTTGACACGTAGTCCCCTTACAATGCTATTTTAGGGAGGACTTGGGTACATAAAATGAAGGCAGTACCATCCACCTATTATATTTTTTTGGTATACCTGGCATCTCTTAAGCAGTGGTTGCAAAAATGTCCTTGTTTCTCCGTAGGAAGTCAGTCAACCTTTCCTTCTCCTTTTCCTCTAGGTGGGACCCAATATTTATTATTTTTTGTGTTTCTTCATCAAAGAAAATAGGTTCGATTTCTCATCCTTTTATGATTGTTATTTCTCATCTCCTTCCATTAGCTTTTCTTCTGCTCTCCCCATCTTCTGTTTGCTCATAGATTCCAATGCCGTCACCGTGCAGATTCTGGCGGCAACAGGGTCTCCCTTTTATAGTTTTAATTCCTTCAGGGGATATATATTTCAGGTAAAAAAGAAAAGTGGGAAATTGAGGTTTGTGTGGACTTCACAGATTTTAACAAAGCTTGCCCGAAAGATGAATATCTGTTACCCAGAATAGATCAGATGGTGGACGCCACCTCAGGACACGAACTTCTAAGCTTCATGGATGCCTTTTCAGGATTCAACCAAGTGAAGATGTTCTAGCATGACTAAGAGAAAACGTCTTTCATAACTAAACATGGTTGGTAAATAGAATTTTCTGAGAGAAAATTGAGAAAACTATGAAAGTTTACGTAGATGACATGCTGGTGAAGAGTCAAGAGTGCAAAGATCACATCGAAAACCTTTGTGAGGTATTTTCCATCCAAAGGAAAAATTTGATGAAGTTGAATCTGAAAAAATGCACCTTTAGAGTAGCAGTCAGAAAATTCCTCGGCCACTTACTTATGCGGCGAGGAATTGAGGTCAAACCAGATCGAGTAAAATCCATAATAGAGATGAAATCCCCATGAAACCAGAAGGAAATACAAGGCTTAACGGATGGTTGGCAGCTTTGAATAGATTCATTTCTAGATCAACGGCAAGTGTAAGCCATTCTTTGCAAAGCTGAGGAAGAATTCAACAGATGGGTAGGATAGCGAGTCTGAGGAAGCTCTCAGCAAGATAAAAAAAATACTTGACAAGACCTGTTGCCGTCTCACAGACCACCATGGGAGCCTTTGTACTTATACGTAGCCATCTCACAGACCACCGTCAACGCCGTTCTGATCACAGAAGAAGAAAGGAAGTGAAAGCCGGTATACTTCATCAGCAAAAGTCTGGTGGCAGCCGAGACTCGTTACAAAAGGATGTAAAAACTAATACTGGTTATTGTAGTAGCCACAAAAACTAAGACCCTACGTTCAGGCGTACACCATAAAGGTATGAACAGATTTACCAATTAGAAGTCTCCTGCATTCACCCGAAATAAGTGGAAGAACGGCAAAATGGGCAATCGAGTTGAGCCAATATGAGATCCACTAGAAACCGAGAACATTGATCAAAGGGGAGGCCTTAGCCAATTTTGTGGAAGACCTTACATTTGATGCCAAGGAGAATCAAGAAGCGGAAAACAAGTAATTGAAAATAGAACATGTGAATTATACGTTGACGGGAGCCTCAAACAATAAATGAGTCGAAGCAGGAGTGGTACTACGAACTCCGTTTGGAGAAACACTCAAACACTCCATCTCATTTGGATTCAATGCTTCAAACAATGACGCCCTAATAGCGGGAATCACTCTATTACGGGAATTAGATGTAAATAAAATAAAAATATTTTGTGATTCAATGTTGATAGTAAAACAGGTAACAAGAGTGTTCGCAAGAAAGGAAAAAAGAATGATTTACCTACAACGGGCAAAGGGACTGCTCAAGCAACTAAATAGTTTCAAAATCTGCCATGTCCCGAGAGCAGAAAATGGGCACGTGAATGCTTTGGCTAATTTGGGGTCCTCACTACAAATCTCGCGAAAAGAAGTGTACTAGTTGAGTTTCTAGAAAAGCCGAGCATCGTAACCGAAAAGGTAGCAGAGGTGGAAACTGGGTTCGAACCGAGATGGCAGGACGATGTAGTACGCTACCTAAAAGAAGGATCCTACCCTGAGACAAACTTCACGCAAGGAAGATTCAACAACAGAGTGTCAAGTACTGCATAATCAACGATTTATTGTATAATCATTTTTAGGACTGTATCTGAGGTGCCTAAAAGAAAAGGAAGCCCAATACGTGTTAGCAGAAGTTCACAAAGGTGTGTGGGGGAATCATACAAAGGGCAGATCTCTAGCCCACAAAATACTGAATGGTAATACTGGCCAAAAATGCACCGAGATGCTAAGCAATATGTAAAGAAGTACGACAAGTGTCAACGATTTGCTCCCATAATAAAATTGGCCATAGGAGAACTCAACACCGTGAGAAGTCCCTGGCCATTCCTGTAGTGGGCTCTGGACATCGTCGGACCACTCTCCATGGCACCCGCTCAGAAATGCTTCCTGCTAGTTGCCACTGACTACTTCACCAACTTGATTGGGCGTATTGCTAGGATTCGTGAAGAAGAACTAAGGGGATTCCTGTGGAAGAATATAGTATGCTGATACGGAATCTCTTGGGTATTAGTGTCTAACAACGGACCTCAATTCACTGAAAGGACGGTGAAGACTTTTTGTGCAGACCTGCAAATTACCAATCGATTCTCTACACCCTACTACCCACAAGAAAACGGGCAGGCAGAAAGGTCAAATCGAATCATACTCGACAACATGAAGAAACACCTAGAGTCAGCAAATGAAAAATGGGTAGAAGAATTATCAACAGTACTATGAGCATATTGAACAATTCCAAGAGAGGCGACGTGCGAAACATCATTTGCCTTGGCCTACAGAACAGAATTGGTTATACCAATGCAAATAGGAAACCTAATTCCTAGATTAGAACTGACTAAACTATAGAACGAAGAACTCATGAAAGAAAATCTCAATTTGTTAGAAGAAAAAAGGGAAGCGGCACTCGTGCAAACAACTAATTATAATTACAAAGGAAAGCCTACTTCTAGAAGAAAATTAGAAAGCGTGAATTTTAGGAGGAAGATTTGGTTTTAAAAAAGATTTTCCAAACAGAAGGAAAGTTTAGACCATCTTGGGAAGGTCATTTCATCGCCAAAACAGTAGGCGAAAGCGGCTACTATCACCTCATGACATAGAAATACTTCATTTAAATTGTTGAATGCAATTGCAAAATACAATTTTGGTGGTTTTTCCCGCAATGTTTTCCACGTAAAAAAACTGATGTTGATTCTTTCCTTCTTTCTCACACTTAAAAAAAAGACAGGTCGGCTGCCTAGAAGCCTAAGCCCTTAAGAATGGGAGAAACCTTCTCTTCAAAAAAAAATGAGTAATGACCATGGCCTAAAAGCCTAAGTCACCGAGAGCGGAACAAAAACCGGTTTGAAAGCCTAAAACCTTGAGAGCAGGGACACCTACTCTCTGAAAAGAAATTTGAAATTAAAAAAAGGTCGGTGGTATAGAAGCCTCAGCCCTTGAGAGCGGGAGAAACTTTCTCTCAAAAATATGGAAAAAAGGTCGGCGGCCTAGAAGCCTAAGCCCTTGAGAGCGGGAAAAACCTTTTATCTAAAATGTGAAAAAAGGTCAGCGGCCTAGAAACCTAAAGCCCTTGAGAGCGGAAGAAACCTTCTATTTAAATTGTGGAATACAAGGAAACGAAACACAATGGAAGTAGGAAAGACTCATCCGCTCTAAACGGGTTAGTGATTTGAATTACACTTTGAAACTTATAAATTATTGTTTAGAATAACTTGAAATAGTGCTTTGAATTATTGAAGTCTAAACTTAAATTTTTGTTTAGTAAGACTTGATTAATGCTTTTAATTACTGAAATTTGAACTTAGATTGTTTCTTAGAATAAATTGGAAACTTAGAAACTGCTATTGGCAGAGTTAATTTGAAAAAATTATTTGGTTGAAAAGTGTTGGAAGTATGAGAGTCCTAAGTTCTCTCACTTAAATTTTGCTAAATATAAAATACTAAACTAATGAAAACTTTCATTAATAAAAATGGAAGGTACAAAAAAAGGAGAAAAGCAAACTGCAGAAAGAAAGCTAAGACTCGTCGATACAAACGACTTCAGCAATAGGAGGGTTGGTAGCATCGTCATCAGTAACGGAATGGCGCATGATCGGTGAAATCTTCAGCTACATGAACTAAGGCATCTTCGGCAGCGGGATCATCCTTAAGGGTAACTTTTGGAGAGAGGTTTTCCTTCCCATCCTCATAGCCCGCCAAATAGACCTTCTTCTCATCCTTGTCGAACAAAGCCTGATAAATGTCCTCAGTATCTCTCTCTCTCCGCTCAGCTTCCTCCCGAGCCACCTCAGCAACAGTCAACCTATCTTCCACGATCTTCGGGTTCTTGTAGGAAGTGGCCTGACACCTCTCAGACTCTTCAAGCACTTCCTTGGTGGCCTTCAAGGAATCCTCAAACTTGGAGAATTCTGCTGCCGCAGCTTCCGCCCCTTGGGCTAAATCCTCAACTATGCCCTGAAGTTTGGCTTCCCGCTTCGTGAGCCGCTCAATTTCAGCCCTTTGAGTCTCAAAGCCCACAAAAGCTCTCAACCTCCCTCTTCCACTGGGAAACTGTCTACTCATTGGCAAGAAAGTGCTCTTGGAGGCTGTTATAGAAAATAATGGCCTGCAGAAAAGAACAAGAGAAAACCAAAATGTTTAGCCAGCAAAAGAAGAATAGTGAATGAAGAAAGTTATAAAATGAATTAGTATACATTCATTAAGCCATGACTAAGTGAGTAGAGCCGTTTCCCGACTCACATGCCACGAGCAGTGGCCATGTCCGTATTAGACTGGACCCCGTGAAGCACAATATGTGCAGAACAGAGGTCGTTGAGGAAGTTTCTCCAACTCCACAAAGAAGGAACCTCCCCCTCCACCATGAGTATCGAATGAGTGCACAAGAGCTGAATCCGCTTAAGGAGGGGGAAAACTATAAGAGTACCATTGCTGGGGAGCGTCCGCTAGAACGACGGGAGAAAGGGAAGTAGTTGAAGAGGAGGTAGATGAACTGAGGGCATGCTACATCATCGTAGTTGAAGAGAAGCAATATGAGGAAGACTCAAAACCGCTTGGAAAGAACTTAGGGCCTCGCGTCTCAGACGGACGTTCTTTTCTTCCTCGGACACGTCCCCAATAATGGTACTCCTCAAACGAGCGCGCCTCGACATAACACTCACTGTAAGGTGTTGAAACATACTCTCATGTTTTACGTCTTCCCGTTCAGACCCAGAGGAAATGGATGTACTAGAAATAGAAATCAGAGACTGGGAAGTGAGACTACCTAACGGGACTTCAGAAGAAGACGGGGGAGATGATGTGGATGGCTGCGTTGAAGGCAGAGGCATTACGCGGAGGGGTGAAGCTTAGTTATCTTTTGGGATGAAGGCGGCATTGATTTCCTGTCTCAGATCTAGGAGATCATCACAATCCCGTCCACGAATGTTAAACATGACTATGATCTTCTCTCTTGACTCCTGGGAAAGATAGGGGGCTTGTTCCTTTTATTATCTACGAAGACAAATAACTAGAAAGAAAGTCACTAAGAAAATAAACAGAAAGCAAAGAAGTAGGAATCGGAGCTCCGACGACTTATCATAGACTCCCCATCTACAGTGAATCGTCCAGCGGCCATCACCGCCCTAGTTCCCTTCTATTTGGAGAACATCCCATTCCCAGCCTTTTTCCTCTTTTGGGATCCGTAGTGATCATTTTTCTTTTTCCAGCACTAGGGCGAAGGGCCAGATAGTAACACTCAGACTCGACGCGGTACTTGATGATGTAGCATGCCCTCAGTTCATCTACTCCTAAATCTAAGCCATACCTACTATTCAAGGCTTCAAAACCAAGTAAAATCCTATACGAACTAGGGGTAAACTGTGATGGAGCTAAATTACAGGTGTGGAAGAATTTCTGAAAGAAATGGGAGAAAGGAAGCTTAAGCCCCAAAGATATGTACATAGGACTTAAGGTTATTTGGTATGGAGGACTATAGGGATGTCCTGCGGCCCGACTTTCACCTAGACGGCATACTACGTCGGAGGGAAATGCGTCACGGTGGGATCTAGGAAATGTCTTAGCTCAGCCTGGTTTTTGACTAAAGGTATCGGGGGTTTAAAATTAGAAGTATCGCCTCGCGCCATAGATGAAGAGAAAGGGATTTCAAATAAGAAAATGAAGAAGAAGAAGATAATATGGGAGAAAATCTTACCATGAACGAAGATAGGAAGAAGTAAAACAAGAGAACCCCTAAATAGGTCCCGGGTTAAAAAAACGTAGAATAAGAAGAATAAGAAAATGAAAAGACGCTCCATAAATTTTTTTGAAAGGTCGTAACTCACAAGACTTAACCGTCACTAACGTCAATGAATGGCACGATGACAGCTGGAAAAATGATCGAAGACAAAGCATGCCTCACACAAAACAATTGAAAATGGGAAACGAAGCCTCATCGCAGGCAGAAAGCACGCCTCCTTTGATTTAATTAAGNTATATATATATATATATATATATATATATATTTGTTATTTCCAAAGAAGTGCAGGTTCCAAAGAGAAGAGAAGACATCTTTGAAAAAGCACATGCAAATCAAGGGGTCCTCATCATTACACATCAATAAAATTTATTGAGTGTAATGGGGGTAAATGAACATGAAAAAACCAACCAAAGACACATTTACAGAAAGAAAAAATCCTAAGAGGACGCATGGGCCACGGATAAGGAAAGATTGGGGGCTAAGTGGGAGACCTCGTCAGAGCGGGAAAGAACGTTGAAGTGGGAGACCTCGTCAGAGCGAGAAAGAATGCTGAAGTGGGAGACCTTGTTAGAGTCGGAAATAATGCTGAAGTGGGAGGCCTCGTCAAAGCGGGAAGAGCCCAGAAAAGGGAGACCCCGACAGAACAGGAAAGAATGTTAAAGTAGGAGGCCTCGTTAAAGAGGGAAGAGCCTGGAAGTGGGAGACCCTGTCAGAACGGGGAAGAATGTTTAAGTTGGAGACCTCGTCAGAGCAGGAGAGAATGTTGAACTGGGAGACCTCTTCAGAGTGAGAAAGAACGTTGAAAGTAGGAGATCTCGTTAGAGCGGGAAAGAATGTTGAAGTGGGGACCTCATCAGAATGGGAAAGAACACTGAAGTGGGAGACCTTGCCAGAACGAGAAAGGAAGGAAGAGAAGAAGAATGGAGATTAGGCGAAAAGACTCGAGATGACAGATAAGCCACAAGTGATACAGATTGATAGACCACCAAGTGGCTATGACTGATTGGCTCGAAGCCATAAGAAATCATCAAGTGGTCATGATTGATTGACGACTAAGCGAGACAGAAAGGAAAAATGGGGCCATATCCAGCAGAATGACCTCCACGAATGGGTGTGATCCCTTGGAATAATGAGTACTTCATTTTATATTGTTATGTTGATTTACACATGGGATTTAGAAAATCTTTATAAATGCCAAATGTACTAGAGGAAGAACACATTCAATACAACTGAAAGAAAACAGGAGATTCTCTAAAAACTCTTATTACTCTTAAATTCTCCTCCCATTCTTTTTTATTAATACTTATAAAAAAAATCAGGCATTATCATTATTCTCCTGGCCAAACAGGAAAAATAATTTACAGTAAGCATCTTGAACAAAAACTTAAACACTCCTTTGTAGTATATCTCTCAGCTATAGAACCTCCAGAACATGCTTTATTACACATATGACTTAATTAAATTTGTTGAGGTGCCTAACATATAAACTATACATTACTAAAATATCTTTAAAAAGTAGACATTAAAAACTATAAGTATGAGATAGAGTATTACATTTCAATTGTATACATCATACAATTATAATGCACAGGTCAACCTATGTTCGCTTCAAAAGCCATGTGAACATCAAAATGAACCTTAATTGTGAAGAAAGATGGAGAAAATATTCTTTGCTTTTGACGAAGTATGATCACAATTCGAGACTAAAGTTTCACAATCACATCTTTTGTGTATCATAATAGAAAAACTAACTCATATCCATTAAAACTAAGTCATGTGCGACAGGTTTTACCCATCACATCCTAGTTTTGAGTCCAAAAATAGGGAATGTGCAGCTTTTGAAGTGCGTGTGCCATGATTCGTCTGTTACAGCAATTCTAAAGCTACATAGTCCATGTTTTTGGACTCAAAACTGGGCTGCGATGGGTAAACCCGATCATACCTGTAGGCCTCTGAATAAACTTCGATTTAATATCTTAAAGGGCACGTTGTTCCACCCATGTCAAAAATTATGCCCTACGAAAGTTGACATGCACGTGCCACGATCCGTCTGTTATAGCAATTCTAAAATTACAGTGTCTGTGTTTTTTGGACTTGAAACTGGGCTGCAATGGATAAACCCTGTAGCACCTGTAGGTCTCTGAATAAACTTCGATTTTATATCTTACGAGGCACGTGGTTCCACCCATGTCACAAGTTATGCCCTACGAATGTTGACATGCGTGTGCCACGATCCGTCTATCACAGCAATTCTAAAGCTGCACATACCATGTTTTTAGACTCAAAACTAGGCTGAGATGGGTAAACCCTGTCATACCTATAGGTCTCTAAATAAGCTTCGATTTGATATCTCACAGGCCACGTGGCTCCACTCATGTCAAAAGTTATGCCCTATAGAAGTTGAAATGCACGTGTCACGATCCGTCTGTTATTACAATTCTAAAGCTGCATAGTTCATTTTTTACACGAAACTGGGCTGTGACGGGCACATCCTGTCGTGCCTGTAAGTCTCTGACTAAGCTTTATTTTGATATCTTACGAGGCATGTGGTTCCCACCCATGTCAAAAGTTATTCCCTACGTAAGATATCAAAACAAATCTTATTCAGAGACCTTCAGGTACGACAGTATGCCCTACGAAAGTTGACATGCGCGTGCCACGATCCGTCTGTTATAGCAATTCTAAAGTTGCAATGTCCATGTTTTTTAAACTGAAAATTGGGATATGATGGGTAAACCCTATCGTACGTATATGTCTCTGAATAAGATTCGATTTGATATCTTTCGGAACACGTGGGTCCACCCAAGTCAAAAGTTATGCCCTACGGAAGTTGACATGCGCGTGCACGATCCGTCTGTTACAGAAATTTTAATATTGCACAGTCTGTGTTTTTTAAACTCTAAACTAGGTTGTGATTGGTAAACCCTGTCGCACTTGTAGGTCTCTAAATAAGGTTCGATTTGATATCTCTATGGGCTACATGGTTTCACCCAGATCAAAAGTTATGCCATACGGAGGTTGACATGCGTGTGTCACGATCAGTCTATTACAACAATTCTAAAGCTACACAGTCCATTTTTTGGACTCAAAATTAGGATGTGATGGGTAAACCCTATCACACTTGTAGGTCTCTGAATAATCTTCGATTCGATACCTTCAGTTTCTTTCCTTTTCTCTAAGGCTCTTCATTGATGATGAATGAACAATGTATACAAACAAAGATTTGAGAAAATTTTTGAGTAAGATTTCCTTCAGAATTTGAGACATCTCTTTTTGAAAACATTTTTTTGCCCAACTTTACCCTTCCCATACTAAGAGCGGACAAACGAATTACTTCTTGACTACATGAGAATTAATTGCATGTGGTAAATCATCTTCATCCAGGTTTGTTTGAATAAGAGCTCTTTCCGAGAAGACCTTCTTGACTACGAAAGATCCTTCGTAATTTGGGGTCCATTTCTCACGGTAATCTTTTTGATTTGGGAGTATCTTTTTTAACACCAAATCTCCTTCTCGGAAACACCAGGAACGTAAATTTTTGTCATATGTTTGCATAATTTTTCTTTGATATAATTACCCTCTACATAATGCAGCCAATCTTTGTTTCTCGATTCAATTGCTCATATCATGTTTGTACTCACTCTACTTCTAATTTCTGCTCCATTAAGACTCTGAGAGAGGGAATTTCAACCTCGATTAGAAAGATCGCTTCCATGTCGTATACTAAAGAGAATGGCGTTGCCCCAGTTGAACTTCAAACTGACATGCGATACCCATGTAGTGCAAAAGGGAGCATCTCATGCCATTCCTCATAAACCTTTGTCATCTTCTCTATGTTCATTTTTATGTTCTTATTGGCTGCTTCCACTACTCCATTCATCTTCAGATGATAAGGAGATAAATTATGATGCTTAATTTTGAACTGTTCACATAATTTTTTCATCATCTTGTTGTTTAAATTCATCCTGTTATCTGTGATGATCCTTTAAGGTAAACCATATCTATAAATTATCTCATTTTAATGAACTTAACAACCGTGCTTCTAGTTACACTCGAATAAGAACTCGCCTCCACCCATTTGGTAAAGTAATCTATAGAGACAAAAATGAAACGATGCTCGCCAGAGGCCTTTGGTGTGATAAGACCATTGACGTCCATACCCCGCATAGAGAACATTCAAGGTGCGACCACGGCATGTAAATGGGATGCTAGCACGTGAATTTTATCCGTATAACATTTCTTGGCATACTTTATGCAGTCAGATTCTAGAAGTCAACCAATAATACCCTACCAATAAATTTAACATTAGCATGGGTGCCACAAATTCCTTCATGAACTTCCTCTATGATTTGATATCAAATCATAGAGGAAGTTCATGAAGGAATTTTTTGTAGAGTATTTCACCATTCAAAAAAAACCATAGATAACCATCTGATAGTGTGTGTTTGCCATTCTCGGAAGCTTTGGATGGATATTATACATTCTTTATATACTATTTGATATTGTAATACAATGGTCTTGCATCTGGCTCTTCTTCAATGCTCATACAGTGAGCAGAAAAATCTCGCTTCTCAATTTTTATGGGTTGAACTTCTTCCTTAAAGAATGCAGTAAACATGGACACTAGAGTTTACAGTGCATCTGCCATTTAATATTCCCCCTAGGTATATGATCAAATGAGATGTTTGTTATAAGGTATCAGTTTGGACTCTCTGGCTTCTCATTCCCAATTTAGTTGTCATATTACCAGTAACGAATCTTCATACATTTGAAGTTTTCTTATCTTCATATCATGAGCTTCTTGAATTTCCATGGAACATGCTTCGTATTTTGCCATATTGTTTGTATAGTTAAAGCATAATTTTGTTGTGAATGGGAAAAACTTTCCCTTAAGATATATGAGGATTGCCCCAATTCCATGTCCTACATCATTAGATGAGCCACCAAACAACATCATCCACAATTCTGGGTCTATAAATTCTTCTTCATTTCTTAGTATGACTTAGACATTCTCATCAGGGAACTCAAAGTTCATAAGTTCACAATCTTGCACTGGTTGATCTGCCAGATAATCAACACGTACACTTCCTTTTATTGATTTTCTCGTGAAATAGGCAATATCATATTATATGAGTAAAACTTTCCATTTAGCAATCCTCCTAAAAAGCGACGGATTTTCAAAGATATATTTGATTGAGTCCATATATGAAATTAACCAAGTGGTGTAGTATAACATATAATGTCTAAGCCGATGAGCAACCCAGGCTAATGCACAATATGTTTTCTCCAACATCGCATAATTAGCCTCGTAATTTGTGAACCTTTGCTTTAATAGTATATGGCTCGTTCTAGAGGCATCATGCTAACCAAGTACACACCTATCGATTTTTGTGTTACTGTGAGATACAAAATGAATGGCCTCCCTGGAGTTAGCGGAACAAGTATATGCAGTTTTACTAGTATTGCTTGATCTTCTCAAAATTATTTTTACAATCATGATTCCATCATTATGTATCGCTTTTGTGGAAAATCTTAAAGATAGGTTCACAAGTCATAGTTTGCTGCGAGATAAACTGAGCTATGTAATTTAATCTCCCCAAGAACCCTCTAACTTCATTTTTAATCGAGGTGGTGGCATATCAATGATGACTCGAACATTGTCGAGGTCAACTTTTATTCCTTCCTTGCTCACGACAAAGCCAAGTAATTTCTCTGAAGATGTTGCGAATATACACTTTATCGGGTTAAGCTTTAACTATAACTTTCTCAACCATTAAAATACTTTTCACAGAGTGACCGTGTGATTTTTCCCTTCACAAGATTTAGTGATCATATCATCAACATACACTTTGATTTCTTTATGCATCATATCATGAAATAGTGTTACCATTGCCAGTTAATAAGTCGTTCCTGTATTCTTTAGACCAAATGGCATAACTTTATAACAAAATGTACCCTTTAAAGTTATAAAATTGGTCTTTTCACGGTCTTCAGGAGTTATTTTGATTTGGTTACAACCCGCAAAGCCATCAATGAAAGAGAAAGTTAAATGTCTTATAGTGTTATATACTAAGACATCGACGTGTGGTAATAGAAAAGTATGCTTGGGGCTTGCCCTATTTAAGTCTCAATAATCGACGCACATTCTTACTTTCTCATTTTTCTTTGTCTATGGGACTATGTTAGCAACCCATTCATGGTATTTTTCTACTTCCAGAAAACTGGCATATACTTTCTTCTTCTCATTTTGCACATTGTCTTCGCCATGCTTCCTTTTACGGGCATCGGCCTTCCTCTCAAAGGTGTCATCAAGTTTTTTGACTTGTTCTAACACTATAGATCTGGATGAATGGATGTTACTCTCTTCTCAATAGTGCCATTAAATGTTCTATCTAATCTATGAACTACATATGTCCCATGCAAGAAATTTTTTTTGTTATATTTCGATGGTGTAGAGTTTGTGTCCAAATTACAATGTGGGAAAGTAAACTTTGAATGTTTATTCCATCTAGACAAGTTATCAAGTCCATAAAAATCATTGATAGTCCACATCAGCATTGCATGTATCTTTCAAACTTATTTATTTTATACATCATAAGTAGCTACACCAATCTTCTACAATTCTATTAAATCCTCAATAATGGATGTAAATATACATTGGTGTCATTACCAAGTAGTTTTGGACCATGGATGATCAACAAAAGAATGGAATTATATTGCTTCATACACATCCATAGTGGCAAGTTATTTGAAATTGAAAGCACATGCCATGTGGTATAAATGGTACTCATATTCTCGTATGGGCTAAATCCATCACAAGCTAAGCTAAGTCTAAAATTACGTATCTCTAAAAAGAAATCAATGTATCTATCATCAAATGATTTCCATCCATCTGAGTCAGCATGATGTCTTAGCACACCATCTTTAATGCATCCATCATGATTTCACCTCATACATTCTTCGGTTTTAAAAGACATATAATATTTTTAACCTTGCTTTAGAGGATAGCAGCGTAACACTTTCACATGTGTTTTGCTTACTTTTTCCCCTCTACATACTTAGGGAAGATCTATTATCCTTCCCATTACCGACCCATCTTGTGTACCACAAATTTTCATGCTTGATCTTCAACGTTATTTTTCCAATGCAAAATACAATCCTTAGGACAAATATGTATATTTTCAAACCCAAGGCCAAACCTTTATATATTTTTCATTGTTTCATGAAATGTACGTAGACGTTGAACACCATGATCAGGTAAAATGCTACTCAATAAATGAAGAAGCAAAGAAAGAAAATTATCACCGACTCCACTAAGACATTTAATATGGTAGGAGTGTACCATAAATTATAGTTTTGTGATTTTTGTACAGCCAAGATATAATGATTGGTTATTTTGATTGACAAATCTAAGAAATTATGTTCATCTGAGTCATCCTCAATTACTTTTGCTTGTTCACTATCATCCCTACAGCACCCATTATTAAAATGATTATTAAATTCAATCAAATGTTATCTAAAATATATTAGAAAAATGAATAAATAAATAAAAAGTGAAAGAAATTTATTTTTGAAATGCTGCATTAGGTATGTCTTGTGTCACAAAAATGAAACAATATAAGTTATCTTTAATGGGTAGTACAAAGACCATTAAAAAGTATTTTTTTTTATTTTTTAAATTAATGTATTAGAGTTATTCTCAGTACACGAAAAATAACTCCTCACCTTAGTAGTTCGAGAAGTTTAGCATCCCAAAAATCTCAAAGTCTGTCATCAAATTTTTAGTGATAACTAAATAATGAAATTAGTAAAATTTAAATCTAATTGTTAAGATTGTAATCCACACTTATATGAATATTAACTCTAATAATAAGAGAATGAGATAATAATCACATTATAAACATGACAATATGACAAAGATATATAAATAAATAAGAAATAAGAAGAACTATAAAGAAAAAAATAGGGTAAAAATTAAAGTAAAATAGAATAAAAAAATGTGTGACAAATTTAAGAAAAAAAAGTATAAATTAGAAGAAGAATATGTAGAACATATAAAAGAAGAGGGATAAAAAAATGTGGATGAAACAAGCATGAGATCAACATGTGTTAAGAAAAGAAAAGAAAATAGATGAATTTAAAATGAAAGAAAAATTGAAAGAAAAAGAAAAAAGAACACAAAAAACTATATGGGGACAAAGAACCGCAACTGTTGTAGTCGTTGCTCTGTTGTAACAGAACATCTTTGTTACAATAATTTTTCTAAGGAAGATTAATTAAAAAATAACAAAAGAAATGACAAAAGACAAAAGGGATTAGGGACAAAATTTCCCCCCACCATAATATTCAAAATTTTATTTTTTTAATTTTAAATTTCTACCATCCATAATATTAAAAAAATCCTTTTTATATAAATATACATTTTCAATTTTTGACTATATAATCTACTAGTTATCATTATTTTTTTAATCATTGCTAATCAAACAGTAATGAAAAATTACGGACGATAATGTTGGAGGTTATGCCCTCAATAGATGAGTATTGACATTTTAATATGAAATTTAATGGAATTACATTTTTCTTATAATTATTCTTTTAAATTATTGTTGAAAAATTTATATAAATATCTGAAAATTTCATATTCATTAATGAGACTATGATCGTGTATTAGTACGAGAGGATTAAGATCATATATAATGAAAAATGTGAGCAACATATTAAAGTATGAAATATTTAATGAATGGTTGATAGTACGGTTCACTAAGCATTATGAATGCATGTGATCTAGATCTGAATCGTTGATGTGGATAGACATCTTAGTGAATGTATTTTATATAATAAGATTATATATGATAGGACCGAATGTGGACTAATATCTTTATTAACTTACATTTTATCATAAAAATTTAATACACATCAAAACTGATGATCATATGTATATCAGTCTGAATTTTGAGTAGTCATGAACTCCTATGCATGTCTACGAGATCTTTTCATTCACTCGTTATGGTTTCTTTGCAAAACAAGTTAGTGATTTTTGTTTTGGAGATTCAGTAACATGGATGGCTGGGAACATGATCTTAAAATATTTGGAATCCAACTTTTCCTAATGGATCGTATATTAGTTCTCTTAAGTGTTAATTTTGGAACTGAATTGTTATTCAGCTCAAATTTATAATATGATTATAAATTAGTCATTCATTAGTGAATTATGGTACTTAAGGATCAAGATGTAATTAAAATGGTAAAACGGTAATTTTAACCAGCTCTAATTTACGAATCAATAATTGGAGGATAGAATTACGTGAAATGATTATATCAATGTACTACATGAGAATACTCTGTACATATATTATATAATCTCTACGAGTGCAATTTCATATTTATAGTGGAGTAACAATGAAATTAATAAATAAGATTTATTAATTAAAAATTTTAATTAATAATCTGATTTATTATAGCTTAAGATTATAGATCCATGGTCGCCAAGTCACATCCGTACTACGCAGTTTAGGGTGTGAATATTTCAAGAGAAGAGAAAAAGACTGACTTGCAAAAAATAATTTTATTCTGAGGCAAGTACGTAATTATGAGATAATTTTATGATTAATTAATTAAATTATTTATATATAAATTTCAGAAAATACACACACACGCACACATATATATAATTTTATCGATTAATTTTCTAATTATCGATAAGTGAGATAGAATATCTAATTTATGAAATTATATAATTATAAATCATTATTAGATAATAATTTGAATCAACTAAATCTGTTATTTATAAACTAATAGATAAGTTAGTTGATAGGAATAATCAGATATGTTATTTTTGAATTAATTGATATCTAGATATTTATCTGATTAAAATAAATATTTAATTCAGAGTAATTGTCGCGTGTCAATCACTGATTGTGAATCTGAGATTGACATGCACTGCAGTAGTGGGGGTGCAATATTGTTGTGCCACAGGACATTACAGTAGTGCTGTGGCACACAGTGCCATGAGGCACTGTGACAGCTCACGGCACGGCACTACAGTTGTGCACAAATTGCAGTGGATCCCACTACTATGGTAAATAAATATTATTTTTAATTTATCCTTAAAAATCTTATATGTCATTATCTAGAATATATATATTATTTTATTGGCCTCAGTGTTGAAAGAGAGCTGAGAACACAATTGGTATCGGGGTACAATCTCTCTGTGATTAGAACGTTAATAAAAAAGCTCTGAAAGAATTATCATTGTATTCTCTTAAAGGATTGTCTCACTAAATTAATCTTTCTCAGTAAATCTCTAGGTCTCATCTGTTGAGTACATGTAGAGACAGAAAAAATTTCTTTGATTATACTACATGCCTACAAAAGTCCTAGTGCATTTGAGAATTGACTTGGAAGATCTTGGTGTAGATCACGAAGTCCGTTATTCGTGGGAACGCAGGATCGTTGGTTTGTGAGGACACTTGATATACACTACAAGAGGTATACGATTCCCATACATTTATGTCATAGATTTAATATATAAATATATAATGGATATTGAGTGAAAAAAATTTCACTAAATGTTTATATTTTGAAAATCGTTGGCGTCGCGCTTGTTTTCATTTTATCGAAAGCATACGAATCACTTTTTAATAATTTTTTAAAAACACCACCACGCCTCCGCCGCGCGAGCGCCGCCTTTCCAATATATAACTAGTTAAACCGAGCGTCACGCAAAAAATGACAAAATCTCAAATTAAAAATATTTTTTGGGTATAAATATACGTTTTAATTTTTTACGACATAGCTTACTAGTTATCATTATTTTTTTAATAATTGTTAATCAATAGCAGAAGAAGAATCATGAACGGTAACTAATTTAATTGAGTGTCATAAAAAATGACAATAAGATTTAAAAAAATCAACTAGTGAGAGTATTAAAAAGATTTGAAGCTTTAACATTTGTATATTCTTTATTCATATAGATGTTTAACTCTCTCTATATATTTTATGCATTTTTCATGTGTGAAAAATTATCATAAATATTTTTTTGCAATGAATGTACACTTTCAACTCATTAAATGGTTGATTCACATTGAGTTAATTTGCACATCTTAAAAAGCTTTATTCTTATCCCCATTAATTAAATTGATGACAAAGTATATCTCATTATCAGATTTATAAGTTTTTAAAGGAAGAAAATAATCAGTATATTAAAATACAACTCAAAATTAAGAGAGAAAATGAAGAAGAATGAATAAATACTTCTACTTTTACTTCTGAAAGGAAAGAAATATATACACTACATGAATATAAATGAGAAAGGATGAAAAGTAATGAACAACATATATTTTTAGCTAAGGTGTAATAAATATAAACTACATTAATAAAAAAAATGAAAGAAGATGAATAGTAATAGATGAATAAAAATGTAAACTCTCTTTCTCTCTCTTAAAAAATCTCCCATATTTCACACTTTCTCTCTCTAAAAAGATATATTCTCCTTCTCCAAAGACCTCTTCTCTTTCTCTCTAAAAAAATTGCGCCTTCAAGTGAAAACCTCATCCTTATTTATAAGAAAAGTTAGGGCTTCCTTTTTTTGCTTTTAGTCCTTATGCTCCCTTTTTTATTTTTTAATCCTTGGACTCTTTTTCTTATTTTTAATCCTTGTGCTATTTTTCTATTTTAGACATTGGGATTTTTTTTTTCAAATCATACATATAGTCTTAGGTTAGTATATGAGCCAAAAAATAAAATGTGTATATTCAAAGTATTAGATCGGAAAAAATACGGTATCTATAGCTGCCATCTTTGTTAACGCTTATAAACTTAGAAGCTGTATAAATGTGTAGATAAGTATTTTGACCGGTATGAGAAAATATTATATGGATAAGGGGAATAGAAACATCGACTGATTCGGGTTCTATTAAATGATAAAAATGTAAAATGGGACTGGATAGACACAAGTTTCGACCTAGACTCAATTCGGGTTTGATTTAACCAAGATATTTGGAAAGAAAATGGACATGGATAGATACAAGCTTCGACCTCAAATCAATCTGGTTGATTTAATTGAAGATAAAGAAGCGGACCTGGATAGACACAAGCTTCAACCTCAACTCAATCCGGGTTCAATTTAACTGAGATATTTGAAAGGAAAACGGACCTAGATAGACACAGGCTTCGACCTCGAATCAATACAAATTCAATTTAACCAGAGATATTTGAATAGAAAATGGACGTGGATAAACACATGCTTTGATCTCACCTCAATTCGAGATCGATTTAACTGAAGATATTTGAAAAGAAATGGACCTACATAGACACAGGCTTCAACCTTGACTAAATTTGGGTTCGATTTAACCGGAGATATTTGAAAAAGGGACCTAGATAGACACAGGCTTCGATCACCACTCAATTCGGGTTTGATTTAACCGAAGAAATTGAAATGATGTTTGAACTAATTTATACAAGCTTCATATGGTAGCAAGAGATAGACTAATGGATGCTCTAAATGTTGGAAAGTCATGTGTGAATTTTGAAAGAATATCCTTGAATGATTTATGCCCTCGAATTGTATCAAAACAAGCAATGTGATGCATATCTATGCATTGTAAGTTTTGAATATAAATGCAAAGTAGTCATTATGAATGCATGTATGCTATGCATGATTGCGAACATTTGTAAGAAAAGTATTTGATGATTTTTTACAGTTGACTGATGTGGCCATATCCACCACCCTTCAAAACAATCGTTTGGCCTAGGATCATGGACTCGCAATGAGGTATCAAGTATACTTTCAAGAAACTGATGCATCATTATTCATTGGCTTATGCCCCAATGTTCAGCTCTGTTGATGGTGAAGATAGATGAATAATTTCTACATGTTTTGCTTCTTTTCTACACTTCTAATCGTGTAAACCTCCAATCACGTTTTAACTTTCATCATGCGCATACTAACCTCCCTTATGGTGACTTTTCAGATTTCACCCAAACTCCCATTTTCAGTTTCTTTCCTTTTCTCTAAGGCTCTTCATTGATGATGAATGAACAATGTATACAAACAAAGATTTGAGAAAATTTTGGAGTAA
Source organism: Datisca glomerata (assembly GCA_003255025.1). Lineage (NCBI taxonomy): Eukaryota > Viridiplantae > Streptophyta > Magnoliopsida > Cucurbitales > Datiscaceae > Datisca > Datisca glomerata. Next base: position 2,055,906 of record QANY01012604.1, on the reverse strand, counting down.
GATTTCCTTCAGAATTTGAGACAGCTCTTTTTGAAAACATTTTTTTGCCCAACTTTGCCTTTCCCATACTAAGAGCGGTCAAACGAAGTACTTCTTGACTACATGAGAATTAATTGCATATGGTAAATCATCTTCATCTAGGTTTGTTTGAATAAGAGCTCTTTCCGAGAAGACCTTCTTGACTACGAAAGATCCTTCGTAATTTGGGGTCCATTTCTCACGGTAATCTTTTTGATATAATTTCCCTCTACATAATGCAGCCAATCTTTGTTTCTCGATGAAATTCAATTGCTCATATCATGTTTGTACTCACTCTACTTCTAATTTCTCCTCCATTAAGACTCTGAGAGAGGGAATTTCAACCTCGATTAGAAAGATCGCTTCCATGTTGTATACTAAAGAGAATGGCGTTGCCCCAGTTGAACTTCAAACTGACATGCGATACTCATGTAATGCAAAAGGGAGCATCTCATGCCATTCCTCATAAACCTTTGTCATCTTCTCTATGTTCAGTTTTATGTTCTTATTGGCTGCTTCCACTACTCCATTCATCTTCAGATGATAAGGAGATAAATTATTATGCTTAATTTTAAACTGTTCACATAATTCTTTCATCATCTTGTTGTTTAAATTCATCCCGTTATCTGTGATGATCCTTTAAGGTAGACCATATCCATAAATTATCTCATTTTAATGAACTTAATAACCGTGCTTCTAGTTACACTCGAATAAGAACTCGCCTCCACCCATTTGGTACAATAATCTATAGAGACAAAAATGAAACGATGCTCGCTAGAGGCCTTTGGTGTGATAAGACCATTGACGTCCATACCCCGCATAGAGAACATTCAAGGTGCGACCATGACATGTAAATGGGATGCTAGTACGTGAATTTTATCCGTATAACATTTCTTGGCATACTTGATGCAGTCAGATTCTAGAAGTCAACCAATAATATCCTACCAATAAATTCAACATTAGCATAGGTGCCACAAATTCCTTCATGAACTTCCTCTATGATTTGATATCAAATCATAGAGGAAGTTCATGAAGGAATGTTTTGTAGAGTATTTCACCATTCAAAAAAAACCCATAGATAACCTTCAGATAGTGTGTGTTTGTCCTTCTCGGAAGCTTTGGATGGATATTATACATTCTTTATACACTATTTGATATTGTAATACCATGGTCTTGCATCTGGCTCTTCTTCAATGCTCATACAGTGAGTAGAAAAATCTCGCTTCTCAATTTTTATGGGTTGAACTTCTTCCTTAAAGAATGCACTAAACATGGACACTAGAGTTGCCAGTGCATCTACCATTTAATATTCCCCCTAGGTATATGATCAAATGAGATGTTTGTTACATGTTTGTTATAAGGTATCAGTTTGAACTCTCTGGCTTCTCATTCCCAATTTAGTTATCATATTACCAGTAACGAATCTCCATACATTTGAAGTTTCCTTATCTTCATATCATGAGCTTCTTGAATTTCCATGGAACATGCTTCGTATTTTGCCACATTGTTTGTATAGTTAAAGCATAGTTTTGTTGTGAATGGGAAAAACTTTCCCTTAAGATATATGAGGATTGCCCTAATTCCATGTCCTACATCATTAGATGCGCCACCAAGCAACATCATCCACAATTCTGGGTCTATAAATTCTTCTTCATTTCTTAGTATGACTTAGACATTCTCATCAGGGAACTCAAAGTTCATAAGTTCGCAATCTTGCACTGGTTGATCTGCCAGATAATCAGCACGTACACTTCCTTTCATTGATTTTCTCGTGAAATAGACAATATCATATTATATGAGTAAAACTTTCCATTTAGCAATCCTCCTAAAAAGCGACGGCTTTTCAAAGATATATTTGATTGAGTCCATATATGAAATTAACCAAGTGGTGTAGTATAACATATAATGTCTAACCCGATGAGCAACCCAGGCTAATGCACAATATGTTTTCTCCAACATCGCATAATTAGCCTCGTAATTTGTGAACCTTTGCTTTAATAGTATATGGCTCGTTCTAGAGGCATCATGCTAACCAAGTACACACCTATCGATTTTTGTGTTACTGTGAGATACAAAATGAATGGCCTCCCTGGAGTTAGCGGAACAAGTATATGCAGTTTTACTAGTATTGCTTGATCTTCTCAAAATTATTTTTACAATCATGATTCCATCATTATGTATCGCTTTTGTGGAAAATCTTAAAGATAGGTTCACAAGTCATAGTTAGCTACGAGATAAACTGAGCTATGTAATTTAATCTCCCCAAGAACCCTCTAACTTCATTTTTAATCGAGGTGGTGGCATATCAATGATGACTCGAACATTGTCGAGGTCAACTTTTATTCCTTCCTTGCTCACGACAAAGCCAAGTAATTTCTCTGAAGATGTTGCGAATATACACTTTATCGGGTTAAGCTTTAACTATAACTTTCTCAACCATTAAAATACTTTTCACAGAGTGACCGTGTGATTTTTCCCTTCACAAGATTTAGTGATCATATCATCAACATACACTTTGATTTTTTTATGCATCATATCATGAAATAGTGTTACCATTGCCAGTTAATAAGTCGTTCCTGTATTCTTTAGACCAAATGGCATAACTTTATAACAAAATGTACCCTATAAAGTTATAAAAGTGGTCTTTTCACGGTCTTCAGGAGTCATTTTGATTTGGTTACAACCCGCAAAGCCATCAATGAAAGAGAAAGTTAAATGTCTTATAGTGTTATATACTAAGACATCGACGTGTGGTAATAGAAAAGTATGCTTGGGGCTTGCCCTATTTAAGTCTCTATAATCGACGCACATTCTTACTTTCTCATTTTTCTTTGGTTATGGGACTATGTTAGCAACCCATTCATGATATTTTTCTACTTCCAGAAAACTGGCATATACTTGCTTTTTAACTTCTTCTTTGATCTGCATCAGCATTGTCTGTTTTCATTTTTCGTGACTTTTATCGCACTGATTTGCTTTTAGGAATAAATGGCAAATGATGGACCACTCTATCAGTGTGTAGACCTGTCATATCTTGGTAAGACCATGCAAAGACGTCCATATATTCCTTGAATAAGTCAAATAATTGTCAACAGCTCTCACTTGTCATAGAAGTGCCGATTTGGACTTCTTTTATCTCTCCATCCAATCCTAAATTTATCACATCCTTTAACTTTTGATAAGGTTGAGTTATTTATCATCCTCTTCTACAATTCTTAACATTTTCGGAGATGGTTCAAAAGTATCTTCATCATTTTCGTCTAACACTACGCTAAGAATGAAATTGTCGAAGTTATTGCTTATGCTATTATTTTCAAATCATCATTCTCAAACTCGAATTAGATTATTGGATGAAAGGAAGACGAGAAAAGAAAATAAAAAAATACATGAGTATGAACAACATTTCAGAAAAAGAAAAAAAGTAGATAGAAATAGGAAGGAAACAAAGAATTGGAATCGTATTTATTATTAACAGAAGAAAATGAAACACATTTTTGGACTTTCATTCAAAGAAATTACATGAAACATATGAAAATATAGGCTCATAGAAATTAAATTCTTAAGACATTGGGCAGAATCATTAGAAATTTAGCATTAATACATTACTCTAGAAAATCCCCAAGAAGCACTGACGGCTTGGTGATATCCCAATTATTAAGCTCATGATCTGAATCATATTGAGAAACCAAGTCTTCTATACTTGCACTTCATGATTTTCCTAAGATTACAGATATCGAAAGCTAGGCTATATCATCTTCAAGGTCGTACTGCTCCACATTAGTCGATTCTTCAAACGGAATTCCCCCACCTCTGAAGGATTCAGAAATATGAGATATGATTGTCATTTCCATATCCAATTCCTTATTTTTGAGCCTAGCAATTCTTTTTTCCTTCTTTTGTGCTTCTACTCTCCCTCGATCAGCCTTGGTTGGTATATATCCAAGCCCAAAAATTTGTTCATTATTCTCTCATTTGATTAAATTATTTATGCTTTGATGCTCACTCCCAGATCATTTGTCTGGCTTGTATCCCCCTTTTATCATCAGTTTTGCCACCATTTGAGATTCTTTTGATAGGCATGGAATTGGAGCGAGTTTCCCATTAGCAACAAACGTGTTGTTCAAAATTTTAAATGATCAAAATGAGCACTCAAATGCTTCTTCTGCTGCCTCAACTTATGGTATGGTGGCCAGATTGGATACCAGTAAGTATTCTTCCCCATATATGCAAATGAGTTTATGATCCACTATGAATTTCTGCTTCTGATGTAAGGAAGACGACATTATCCCAGCAGAGTAAATCCACGGTCTACCTAAAAGAAAAATGTATGCTGGAGTTATATTCATCACTTAAAAAAAATATCGAATAGGTATGGTTCAATTCGAATTGGTATCTCAATGTAACTGATTACTTCTCTTCGGGTGCCGTCAAATGCTCTTACTATCATCATGATTGGTCATACATGTGTTAAGTCCACAAGGAGCTTTGCTAGTGTGGATCTTGGCATTTACAATTCAACGATATATGTAGAGCTCTGGTGTGTCCTGTACCATCGACAGAGATTTTATCATCTGTGAAAGTTATAAAATTTATTGCAGTAATATTTCTCATAATTCCACTCAACTTCTCAACTGTAATGTCATGATAGACATATGCTTGATTCAAAGCCTTCAATAATGCTTGGCAATGCGATTCAGAATTAAGAAAAAGTGATAGTAAAGATATGCGAGTAGGTACGTGTAGTTGTTCTATCACCTTATACTCGCTTTGCTTAATGAGCTTTAAAAATCCGCATACTTCTTCCTCAGACACTAATCTTTCTTTCTTCATACCCTTCATTATGTTTCGGTTTATCAATTGTCCGCCATACATCTCTCCTTAGAACTCATGTCTATTGTCGCCTTTTTTCGCTTTCCCTTTCCTTTGCCTTTCAAACTCGTCACTTTCATCGCTTTTATTCATTTTTAAAACATCTGGCATGTAGCATCTGTCACTCCTCGTCATTCCACATATTCTTGAAATATTAGTTTGGAAAGATCGAGGTCTGATGGATTTAGCATTTGAGTTTGTCATTATCGCTTGCAATAACCTCATATCCGTACCTCCATGATACTGTTCTTGAATCTTTGTAAGCAAATACACCCAGTATTTGGATCATGATGGGATCTGGAGCATAAGATGCAGTGGTGTGAGTTGACTTTTCCTCATAATGCATCGTGAGAGGTTTTGGGTGATAGGATGTCACTTCAATTTACTTTAGACGATTCTTTAGTTATCCTAAAGATTAAAGAATCATCTTGTTAGTATCATTTTTCTCCTTTCTGACTTATGGTAAGTATCCATTTTAAAATCACCATATTCCTCAATTATATGCCCACTCACATTCTCATGAAATAAACAATCAAAACCATGCATATATTTCCTAGAAATGTCTTTATCCTCTGAGAGTGTTGGATAGATGTACCCCACTTTAGAAAGAAGATGGAAAAGTATTTTCATTGATGTACTCACATCTGCCACATTCTTCTTATAATATGAAAATGATTCCTCAACCACGTTTATAGCAATGTTCTCATGATTTGGTAGAGGGTTAAAACTGATATTCGGGTTCCTATTAACCTTTTTGAAATTCGACCATCCAGCCTTGATCAATGCCTACACTATACCCTTTAATGTCGTGCAATTTGGAGTCAAATTTCTCACTACCCCCCGCATGATAATCACATCGAGCAGTCATATCATACCACCATGGGTATGGTGGCTATAGAAGCTCATAACGAATAAGCACCAATTGATTATTTTGTATTAATTGTGATAAGAGTTTCGTGTAAGACATGGGGATTGGATCATGTTGGATGAAACATTGATTATTTCTATTTCTCCTTAGAGGCTGATAAGCCTGACCAGCATTTTTGCTGGTGAGTTGGTGGTCTCAGACCAGATCTTGGGTTTCTTTAAAATGTTGATGGTTGAGAGTGATAATTATATGGCATTTGCGAGGTATTTGCCACATATGATGTTACAGATATGGGTCATTCATTATACTTTGAAAATATTGGCCCAAGGTTCACAGCTTATGACCCAAAATTGATTGTCCATACTTCTCATTCTTTTCACTTCAACGGCGGCCCTTTTTTTACGGATCATGCATCCGGTACGACTTCTGAAATTTTGTCATTCTTTATCCCATATTCATTTCTTTCACCAATCATTATAATGTTAGAGAAGTTGTTTGAAACATTTCCAATCATAAGAATGGAGATCTTAAGGTATTGATAAACATTGTAGTCATCTCCTTTTCTGACAAGGCGGGTTGTACCTGAGCAGATAATTCTCTCCACCTTTGAGTATATTCTTTAAAGCTTTTAGTAGGATTTTTCTCCAATATTTGCATATCAAGATAGTCAGGAGCTATGTCTATGTTGTATTTATACTATCTTAAGAAAGAGTCAGCTAAATCTTTCCACCTACGAATATGTGGGCTATCTAGCTGGATGTACCAGTAAGATGCAGCCCCTATTACACTATCTTGAAAGAAATGAATCAATAGCTTATCGTCATTTGCATAAGCAGGCATTTTTCTACAGTACATAATAAGGTGACTTCTCGAGCACGTACTACCATCATATTTTTCAAACTCAGGTAGTTTTAATTTGTGGGGGATGGTTACATCTGAGACTAGACATAATTGAGAGGCATCAATGGTACCATACACATCTGATCATTCAATAACGTGCAACCTCTCCCTTAGAAAATCCATATTATCTCTCAATAGTGGGCTTTTGATTTATCAACATCATGTATGATGATTGGCTCATTAGCATGTTTACCTTGTGAAGTGAAAGCTTGGTTATGGTCAGGTGCCATTATCGATGTGTTGTACCTAGTTTTCTTTGTCTGCGTCATTTCCTGGATATTTGGAAACGAATTGTGCTGGATATTTACTAGTAGTGAAGCATGCTGAAATTGGCTAGCCTGATGGAGTATCATTTGGCAGTTGATCTTGTGATGATTGAGCCCCTTGTGAATTTTCAAGACATGTATTTCCTTTGTTGGTGACAACGAGTTTCAGGACTCTGGCCATTTTCTCTTTGCAGCGGGACATTGAGTAGTACTTGATATTCTTCAATCGTAGGAGTAAGATCAATTGTTTTGAAGGTGAAACATCTGTACAGGAGGTCCTAGAAATGCATTAAAGCCTTGAGAAAGGGAGCGTTAATAGCAATATACAGATGATAAGCGATGTGGCCATATTTAGCAACAAACAAATATCTCTGCTCAGGTGAAAAATTATTCCATATCTTCTTCAACATTTCCAACTCAATATGTGAGAACTATATCTTAGTAATTGATGGTAGAAAAATGACATCCTCCTTTTTCAGGTAATCTCCTTTTCGTTTCTATGTTTCCTCTGACCATTGGGTCATTGTAACTTGAACTTCTATCACACTCGGAGTGGAAATCATGGTCTCTAAAGTATGAATGAATTGAATACTTTTTTATAATCCTTATTACACAGCATGATACATGTATGAAAAAAAGAAAGATGAAGTCAAAGGTGAAATAATGAAAAAATGTTTAAGTAGTGTGAAACATATATACATGAACAAAGTTAATCATGATACCATATTTAAGAGGAATCTCTACTACTATCAATTATTGGTCATGAGATGTGATCTAAAAAACATCATACGTGTGTGATTAGGCTCTAAAATCTCTTAATAGGCTCTTAGGTCGTCCATACTGTTATCTTAAAGGAGTAACAAGGGCCCCCAAATGGTATCCCGAAAGGGTCGACCTGAGTGAGAACTTTCATGAGCCTGCACATGAACCATAATTCCATGAAGGTATTCCACTATTCATTCTCGCTAGTCCTAAAGGAAAGCCCGAATAAGAAAAATAATGAATCAAATAAACAAACGAAGAGCCACACAAAAAGGATAGCATATGATAAAATTTGGCTTGACTCTCTATCGATCTAAAAATGGTTAAACTGATTGCGTCCTCAGTGGAGTCTCCAAGCTGTCGCAACATGCATGCGACGCAGAGTGATGATTAAAATATTATTTTGAAAAAGAAATCTAGAGTCACCACCAATCATTTTAGGTATTCCACTATTCATTCTCGCTAGTCCTAAAGGAAAGCCCGAATAATAAAAATAATGAATCAAATAAACAAACGAAGAGCCACACAAAAAGGATAGCATATGATAAAATTTGACTTGACTCTATATCGATCTAAAAATGGTTAGACTGATTGCGTCCTCAGTGGAGTCTCCAAGCTGTCGCAACATGCATGCGACGCAGAGTGACGATTAAAATATTATTTTAAAAAAGAAATCCGGAGTCACCACCAATCATTTTAGGTATTCCACTATTCATTCTCGCTAGTCCTAAAGGAAAGCCCGAATAAGAAAAATAATGAATCAAATGAACAAACGAAGAGCCACACAAAAAGGATAGCATATGATAAAATTTGGCTTGACTCTCTATCGATCTAAAAATGGTTAGACTGATTGCGTCCTCAGTGGAGTCTCCAAGCTGTCGCAACATGCATGCGACGCGGTGTGACGATTAAAATATTATTTTGAAAAAGAAATCTAGAGTCACCACCAATCATTTTAGGGCTTGATTGGTCATTCAATTTTAAAAATGAATATTTTGGTCTACGAAAACTCAAAGTTGGTTCAGAAGTCATTTGTGTGTGGGAAATATATTAGCAACTGACAACACTCATTATTAAAATAGTTATCAAATTCAATCAAATGCTATCCAAATTATATTAGAAAAATGAATAAATAAGAAAAGTGAAAGAAATTTATTTTTGAAATTTTCCATTAGGTATGTCTTGTGTAATAAAAATGAAACAAGATAAATGACATTTAATTGGTGGTACAAAAACCATTAAAAAATATTTTTTTATTTTCTTGAAAATCAAAGCATTATTGGAGATTTTCTCGGTATCCTAAAAAATAACCTCTCAACTCAGTAGTTCGAGAAGTTTGATATCTCAAATATCTCAAAATCCTTCATTAGATTTGTAGTGAAAACTAAATAATGAAATTAGTAAAATTTAAATCTAATCGTTAAGATTGTAATCCACACATATATAAGTATTAAATCTAACGGTAAGAAAATGAGATAAGAATCACATTATAAACATGAAAGTATGACAATGATACATAAATAAATAAGAAATAAGAAGAACCACTATAAAGATAAATGGTAAAAATGAAAGTAAGAAAGGATAAAAAAATTGTGACAAATTTGAAAAAAAAATGTAAATTAGAAAAAGAATATGTAGAACATGTAAAAGAAGAGGTATAAAAAATGTGAGGTGAAACAAGCATGAGATCATCATGTGTTAAGAAAAGAAAAGAAAAATAGATAAATTTAAAATGAAGCAAGAAATGAAAAAACACAAAATATATATATGAGGGTGGGGACAAATAACAGTTTTTTAAAGAAAAATTAATAACAAAATAACAAAACAAATGACAAAAGACAAAAGTGATGTGTCCCCCTCCATTGTATACAAAATTTTAATTTTTTAATTTTTAATTTCTTTTGTCCCCTCCATAATGTTAAAAAAAAATATTTTTACATAAATATACATTTTCAAATTTTGATTACTTAGTCTATTAGCTACCATTATTTTTTTCTAATCATTGTTAATCAAATAGCAGTGAAAAATTACAGACGATAACTAGTTAAACCGAGCATCACGCAAAAAAATGATAAAATCACAAAGTAAAATTATTTTTGTGGGTATAAATATACCTTTTAACTTTTGACGACATAGCTTACTAGTTGTCATTATTTCACTTTTTCAATCACTGGTAATCAAATAGAAAAAGAAGAATTATGGACGGTAACTGATTCAATCGAGTGTCATAAAAAATGACGATAAATGAGGAAGACAATGGTTTTCTCTGTTTTGGGGGCTGAGTGAATGCTCGAAATCAATATACCCCTCGATTCAGAGGGGTACAAGATACCCTCCATTGAGGGTTCTTGGCATTACCGGAATGTTGTAGCTTTGAAAAAAACAAAACAAACAAGGATATATTTTAAACCCCCCTCACATTCCTGGCATTTCCTTTAGAATACCCTCATACCAAACATGTCCCAAAGGGTGATTAACATTGAGTGAATTTGCACCCATCAAAGGACTTTATTCTCATCCATATTGATTGAGTTGATGACAAAGTATAGCTCATTATTAATTTTGTAATTTTTTAAAAGGAAGAAAATCATCAATATATTGAAATAAAACTTAAGATTAAGAGAAAAAAATGAAAAAAAATGAATAAATACTTCTACTTTTAGTTATGAAATGAAAAAAATATATACACTATATGAATATAAATGAGCAAGATGAAGAATAATGAACAATATAACCAAAAGATATTCTGACGTGAACAGTCCGTTCCCGGGGGCTTCTCGATGGTTGTCCGGTGACTTCTCAGTGGTGGTTTTGAGCGACTTCTCGACGGCGGTTTCTGGCGAAGGTTTTGAGGTGATGACGATTTTACATCAAATTTATAAAATTATAACTTTTGCAACAAAATAAATTGCATAAAATTCTATGCCTCAAATCTGGCGTACATCAGTTTTAAATTGAAATAAAACGCCTAGAGTCAATAGTTAGAGATCCAATACATAACACATCCAAAACAATTTTATCTATCATACAAAATCATATGCTAATATCCACAAAATTCATGATACGTACATTTCAAATATCAATATGCATAATCAAGAACTTATTGCTCTGATACCCAATGCTATGACCAGTTAGTTTTAAAATTAATTAAAAATAAATTTGAACTGCGAATGGTTCGTGGGGGGAATATAAAAAAAACTTCTAATTAACTTATTTAATCAAATTAAATAACTTAAAACCAAACAACGTGCTATTATGCATATATGACATTAAACGAGAAAATAAAGTTAGAAACAATTTTTCAACTATACCTTGTATCGGAGAATTTCTGAACTGGTGGAATTCATTCGAGCGTTCTTCGTGTTCTTCATGCTTGGGGATCCGAATCACACACTTGAACTTCAAGAACGATATGTGAATTTCGTCCACCAACAATCACCCGTTAATTTCAGAACTATATCTCACGAGAATTTTGTGTAGAAATTTGAGTGCGGGCCTCAAAATGATTGAAGAAAAAAAAAATTTCCTTTAATATAATTTTCGATGACAACAGGGAGGGAGAGGAAAACGTTTCTCTCTCTTGTTTTGTTAACAAGCAACTGTACCTCACCCAATCTATATCTGCAATCAGATTGCTATTAGATATTAATAAAAATTAATTTTTGATAGTTATAAATATACTCATATATTTTTAAAAAAAATTGAAAATTCACCTCATATATTCATAATTGCCAAAAATTATAATATTCCCCACAGTTTGAGTTGTATCGAGATTGATCAATCCAATTGATAGATTTAATTGATCATTATCAATTACTTAATTAATTTATTTTTATTTACTAATTATCAACTAATTAAAAAATAGTAAACTAATTAATTTCAATACATATAATCACGCTTAACTAATTAAGTGACATCACTCATAACATATAGGGGTCAGAAATATGCATTGGCACCAAAACATATTTTGATCCAATTTACTTTGTTTCTCTATTCATGTTCTCATGAGCTATTTCTGAGACCGAATGGGCCCACATGAACAAAGCTAATGATTCAAATACCCGGTGAATTTATCTCCATAAATTTTTGACCTATTTAATCCTGACATTGTACGACTCCACTATAGGTTCAATGCCAAATCAACTATCGGTTCATGCGCGTTACGCGTTTCTTTTGGTGTAAATAAACCCTTTTTTTATTTTCACGGTCCGCATAATATTTTAACATAACACCCATCTTGAATACCAGTAACAAGGGTGGAATATAAAATTACCGCTTCACCCATCTTGTTATCATTACGTTGATTCTTTTATTGACTGTGAATATGAAAGAAATAATAGTGAATTGTACGAGACAATTCACAAGTCTTAATCAATGACTCGATTCATTGAATACCTAACCATGTTAATTTATTCACACACCCATCAATAAAACATAAGGTGGTATTGTTACTTTCGCAATCAAACCATGAATTCTCATATCTGTGAATCACGTAACTCCAACTTGATTGAATTACAATCCCAACAATCAAGGTATTGACCGCCAATTCGAACTCACTCATTTGACATATCAAAGATTGCAACTAACTAAGTCAAGCTACGTATTTACCTCAGAATTAATGTAATTATGAAAATACTCTTAAGGTGTAACAATTAGATTTAGAGCTAAGTAAACAATTTAGGGCTCTAAACTAATTTATTACCGATTTATTCATAATATGTTTAGGTTAACCGTTTGAGTCTCCACTCCTGTGTCCCAAGACTGACATTCGTTGATTCAACCTAACGATCGTAATCGGATTCGATTGCTCAGTCGATCCTAAGACTATGAATATTGTTCTGAACTTTCTTAGAAGAGTTCGTCTGGAGACACTTCTGTCTTTACTCTTCATTTGTTGATGAAAATTTCAGGATTTGAATAATTTATAAACACATTTTAATAAATTTTTCAATTTATTCATAAGAATTCAAAAATATATTAATGTTTGAGAAGTTATTACACGTTACTTTATAAACATATCTTAACAGTGACATCCCTTCATATCCATTTTTTATCCTTAAAATTTTTTTCAAACCCTCCAACGAAATACCATTTTTTTCACATTAATACCCAATTTTCTTCTTGAAAATTTTACAAGCCCTCAAACAAAATATCCATTTTTCTCCTTGAAATCTTTTATTAGAGGAAGTGGGAAAGATAAATGAGATGAAAAAAGAGAGTGAAGATAAAGTTGAATAGATAATTTCGTGTAAGGTTAGTTTCGTGTTTTTATTTGAGATAAACTAAAGTTCGTAAAAATCCTTTAACTTTCTTAAGGGTCCAGGTTTGACAAAAAAAACAAGACAAAAAAAAACGAACCCCCATAAAAAAGTAGCCAGATATTATCAACCCAATTGTCAAATTACCTATACAAAATGACGGGGCCCACGTAGTAAAGATCTTATTTTTGGAATATAATTTCTCTCAGGGGGAATAGTCAAACTTATTTTGTTAAAAAAATATATTTTATTTGCCCTATCCCAATCAGAATAAAATATAGCCAATCTGACGGCTGTAATCTCACATCACAACTCTTCCTTGTACTTCTTGGACTTTATAGGTCTGGATTCTCTCATCCACTCTTATATCGGTGGTCGTACTAATAGTCTACGCCCTAAGCCTATCCGCTGTCACATTGTCAATCCAGGCGAATATGTAATGACACGTGGTGATCTATGATTTGCTGTTATTTATTGTTGTGTCACCTTAATGTCTCCAATGGCAAAGCCTTTGCCGATTTTGAAACAGAAGAAGATTGACAGAAAGAAGTGATCTTCTCTTCATCTGCATGGCGCCACTGTTCTGGGTTCAGAGTTCGAAACGAATATATATTCAGTATTTCTTTTAGAAACATTTTATATTTTGTATTTATATATTTAATTAAATAGTATATTTCAAGATAAGTAACAATTGATAACTAGTAAATTATCGTGTATAATTTTTTTATTAGTTTATGTACAAGAATGATCTTGTTATGTCAAAATGATTATTTTTAAGACTACATGAACTAATTTCTTTTAAAATAATAAAAGTATTTTTAAAAATTTAGTAGCTAATTCACTATATAATATTAGTTAAATAGTTATATTCGCATATGATATATATCGTTCAAAAATGATATTGTCATGCAAAAATGATTATTTTTAAGATTTTACATGAGTTAATTTCTTTTAGAACAATAAAAGTGTTTTTAAAAATTTAGTAGCTAATTCACTGTATAATATGATATTTTTAAAGATAATTTCTGTCTATTATTTTTGAAAATTACAAATTAATTATTCGAATTATCAAGTTTTTATCATTTATAATCATAAACTATTATTTTTTCATTTATAACCTTCAACTTTTTATTTATCATTAAATCTAACTTTTAATCGATAATCTATTAAGTATCTGTTAATTTATTTTAAATAATATAATTTTAAAATATTAAAATTATAAAATCATACTTTCGTCATTTTCACCATATATTTTTTCCCCAAACCCTACTAAACAAATCTCCTTTCTTCTTTCCATCGCAACCATATGGGCAGGCAAGACATGATGTTCTGTGGTGCACTAGAGAAATGCCCCGTTTGCAGTGGCGATTTGGTTTTCGATGGAAAACATTACTCCTGTACTGGTTTTGACAGCGAATTGTCTTCTTCCCACATTTCCTTAACCGATGCATGAATCATCAGGGGAAGAAGGGAAAAAACAGGGAACAAAGCCTTAACAAGATTCTAATTGAAGGACAAAATTTGAAAATCGAAAACAGGAGCATGAGAAAATGATAAACAAATTTTTGTGATCTCTGCAGTTTTTTCAGTCTTTTCATCTCATTGAAACTGATAAATTTGAAAATTATGCTATCACATAAGGATTCTTCTTTTGAATCGATGTTGTATTAACTTTTCATTTCATGAAAAAACGACGATACCCTGAAAGTCCAACTGAAGGATTTGGCCCTCGATTTTTCATGGGCAATTGGTAGAATTAAAGAAGCTTTGCCTGACTTAGGTAATTCCTACTCTTCAACATCCACCTCATGCTCGTCAGAGTACATGAAATCAATTGCATCTATGGTTGAAGAACAAAATATTCCAGAGACAAATATAGGAATTGATGGTATTGTTGAAGTATCTCTGGTTGGAGAACAGAAAATTGTTGAAGGAGAAATGGGAAGAAGATAGGGGATTTGTTTAATGGGGTTTGGGGAAAAAAATATAAGGTTAAAACAGCGTATTAAAATTTTTATTATTTAAAATTATATCGTTAAAACAAACTAACCGGTATGTAATGGATTATGAATGAAAAGTTAGATTTAATGATAAATGAAAAATTAGAAGTTATAAATAAAAAAATAATAGTTTAAAATTATAAATGATTTTTTCATTATTTTCGTAATAGGACCATTTTTGTTGAAATCTCATTTAAGAAAAATACAAAATAGTTGGTATCAGGTTTCCAATGAAAATTAAAAGTGCATCGAAAGAGTATATATATATATATATTGTGAAAAAGAGCAAAGTATTTATTAATAAAGGCAAAATATTGAAAAAGAAAAGAATTAAATTTTATTTTATTTTTTTCCGGGAAACTTTGCCCTTCTGGTTGCCCTGTTTGAGTCTGTTTAGGTCTCTATATGCAACAAGTTAACAGCAGAAGCAAAAACCAGAGAGAGAGAGAGAGAGAGAGAGAGAGAGAGAGAGAGAGAGAGAGAGAGAGAGAGAGAGAGTGGGGTCAAATTGGGAGGAGAAAAAGAGAGGCAGAATAAGGTGTTTGATAGACCGTGGAATTGAGAAAGAATCACGCACAAAGTTAATGGGTTTCTAGGGTTCTTCTATTTCTATCTTTCTTTCTTTCTCCTTTTAATGCGAAATCCCCATATCATAACCCTTTTACCCCTCTTTAATTTTCTGCGTGCTTTGTACGGTCTATCACACCCCTAATCTCTGCAACTCATTACTTTCCCCTCTTTCTTTTTCTTCTCTGTGACTTTCTGCTTCTCCAAATTATTTTCATCCTTACTCCGAAGTTGAGCCAAACATTCTTACCCTTTCTATTTCAGTTTTTTTTTTATAATTTGAAGGGAAAAAACCACTTTCTTTCACTTATTTTCTGCTTAAAATTTTAGATTTTTCATTCTCTTTGAAGTTTTGTCATTTAATGTACTCTTGAGTGTCTACCGCTTCTAGTGGGAAACTAATATAGCAATGGAGGACGGGAGGAGGGTTTCGGAGTATGTTAACGGTGACTTGACCCGTCCAGTGGGGATTCCGTCTTACTGGTTAGATGCCTGTGAGGATATTCCTTGCGACCTCATCAACGATTTTGTAGATTTCGATGCTTCTGTTGGCCAATCCTTGGTTGATAATACTTGCAATCAGGATGGCTTCGTTACCAATTTCTTTGGAGGAATTGATCACATTCTTGACGGTCTCAAGAACATTGGTGGCATCTCTCCTGCGACTGGCAATGAACTTCAAGGTTCCACTGTTGGGGAAGGCTGGTTTTTTCAGAGTGAGCCATCTGGGGGGTGTAAGGTGCACGTTGAGAGCTCACTTGAACTATCCAGTGGCACCCAGATGGAAGTTTCTCTTGGTAATGACCTTGAAAAGGACAATGTTGACGGCAGTAGCCAAATTCACAATCACCGTGAACCCAATGACGGTGTTAACTTATCAAATGGAAATGAGGAAGGGAGGCTGGTTCATTCTCCCAACGAAAATGGAGTTAAGAGGCACCAGTTTGGGGATAGTGAGGTATTGAAAGAAAGAGAACGTGATGGTGAAGTGAGATTGAACAAAAGGGCTAAGCTTAGCGATTACAAGGGTGAGAGGTATTGTACATCCAAAGCACACAGTAACCTGACCGGCCGGGAGTGGAATCCTAGTAGAAAAAGGACATGTGATCGCGACGACAGCGACAAGAAGGATAGGGATCATATAAGGAGAAAGGAACATTACAGCAGTAGTAGGAGGGATAAAAGGGATAGAGATTGGAGGGATAGGGAGGCAAAAGGTTACTGGGAGAGGGATAAGTCAGGGAAAAGTGAGCTAATTTACCGTTCAGGTACTTGGGAAGCTGATCATAAAGATGGAAAGGCTTCCCATGACAGGAACCAGGAGTGCAATGGGAAGGAAGAGAATACTTTTGTGGAAAATAAGGAAAAACTCCCCGAGGAAAAAGCTCGGCAGTATCAATTGGACGTTCTTGAGCAGGCGAAGAAGAAGAATACGATAGCTTTTCTTGAGACGGGGGCTGGAAAGACGCTTATTGCTGTTCTCCTCATCAGAAGTATTTACAATGATATGCGGTTGCAAAATAAGAGAATGCTTGCTGTATTTTTAGTTCCCAAAGTCCCACTTGTCTATCAGGTAATAACATATATTTTCTGGACAATTGTTTCCACCGATCAACTTAACTCTTGTGGCGTCCATTGATTCTGAAGCAAATTGATGTTTTTCATTTGCTTTTTCTAATTTCAGCAAGCAGAAGTTATTCGTGAGAGAACTGGTTATCAAGTGGGTCATTACTGTGGGGAAATGGGTCAAGATTTCTGGGATGTTAGAAGATGGCAGCGTGAGTTTGAGACGAAACAGGTTAGATATTTCTGCTCGTAAAACATGTCGCCCCCAATAATTTTGGACCTTTCTCATACTTTTAAGATCTTTTGTTGTATTGGTATGATCCTGTTGTCTTGTTTAATAAACAGCTATTATCGTTTTGGAGATATTTCCTTACAATGCCGTTCCCCGTTAATTTTATGTAGCCTGTCCTTTGGGCCTTAGGCAATTATCTACGGAAATCATTTGACTAGATAATAGGTTTTATGGTTGATGCAGCTGCTTATGAACTATTCTAGATTCTTACAGCCTTTTTGTTTATGGAAACTGGTTAATGGCTATTGGTATTTATCTCTTATCTTTTTCTTAGGTGGGGGAAGAAGTAGGCCGGGAAGAAATATTATTTAGGCATAAGGGAGGCAAAAGAAATTGATGTTTTTATGACAGAAAAATTTACTTCGGGTGCATTATGTTAATCCAGTTTACTGCAGCTTCCATTTTTATTCTGTCTTTAGGATCATTTTCGATGTGATTCTGTAGTCCTAAATTCAATTTTATAGTTCGAATTGTTTCAGATCAACAATAAAGATAGTAAACGATGTCATAATACCTGCTGAGCTTAAAAACAGGGTAGTCCGTTTAAATATATGTTCCACAATTTTCTTAGGTATTGTAATGTTAATTTGTTTAAAGGGGGAGTATGACTTAGACTAACTTTGGCTAGTTTAAGAGTTGCTATATTAAACTGTTAAATTGTCTTATTGTGTTGTCTTCAGCTGAGAGCATATGATAAATCCTTTGCGGACCATGTTTCATCATGTATTATTATTTACTATTTCTTGATCCTCTACAAATTTGTCTTACAAGCATGGACAATTCATCGAGCACCAACTTAGGTTCACTAAATGTTTAGGTAAACATAGTTGATCCCAAGGATTACACGTTAATCCAAATCTTGTTTCTTATAAAAAAAAGTTTATCGTTTTCTTGAGGCTGTTACACTAGATGAGGATTCTTTAATGGAAAGCGTGTAACTGTTTCATGCATATACTACTATAATGATAAGTATCCCATTTTTAGTACGATATCTTTTTCTTTAAAGTCAATAATATTAATGGTTAGTAGATAATTTTTGTATCCTGTTTGGATGTACAAAAAGGACTGTGCGAAGGAGCATAAGGCTGTCTGAGTTTCCAATTTTGTGCTATAGGACCGAAACACCTGCTCCTTTAGAAGATCATTTCATGCATTTATTGTTACACATTTAATGATAAGGAATGGACTGACACCCAGGTACCAATTATGTCATTGCAAATTTGATATATTTTATGGTCAAGCTATATGATATGGCTGAAGAATCTTTCTCCACCCTAATTACGTCCTAAGCAACCCTCCATTTTCGGGTAATAGATAGGTCATAACCATTACACAGTCAAATTTTGCACATTAGAAATTTTGTGTTCTTTAGCTCGTAAGCTCTCTAAGAATGGATTCACGGGCAAGTTAAGGTACTTGGATGGTAGTTTGTCCTCTTTTCGTTGAATCAAAATTAATATTACGAATTTTCTGACTGCTGATGCTGTAAAAAACACTTCTCGTCATTCAGTGTTTTCGACATGGCATTTCTTGTTGAGGAATTATATTGAGACAAGGTTGTGAAAGCACCTTTTATGTTACTGCAACATGGAAGAATACCTATTGCTTAATTGTAATATTGCACTTGTTTTTTCTCACGTCAGGTTTTGGTGATGACAGCTCAAATTCTCTTGAACATCTTGAGGCATAGCATAATTAAAATGGAATCAATTAATCTCCTGATTCTTGATGAATGCCACCATGCAGTGAAGAAACATCCTTATTCTTTAGTGATGTCTGAGTTCTATCATACAACACCAAAGGATAAGAGGCCAACTGTATTTGGAATGACTGCTTCTCCTGTTAACTTGAAGGGTAATCTAGTCCGTGATGATTATTCATGATTTCTGCCATTTTTTGTAACCAAGGCAGTAGTTATTAGGAAGCAGCATCCCATTGTTCAAGAGGCAATAACATTCACTTTTATGCTTTCTTTCCTCATGACTATGTTTTATTCAGGTGTCTCCAATCAGGTGGATTGTGCAATAAAGATTCGTAATCTTGAAAGTAAACTAGATTCCATTGTCTGTACCATAAAAGACCGCAAGGAGCTAGAGAAATATGTACCAATGCCTTCAGAAGTTGTTGTGAATTATGACAAAGCTGCTACCTTGTGGTCACTGCATGAGCAGATCAAACAAATGGAGAAAGAAGTTGAGGAGGCTGCAAAATCAAGCTCTAGAAGAAGCAAATGGCAATTTATGGGGGCTAGAGATGCTGGAGCTAAAGAAGAGCTGCGCCAAGTTTATGGTGTCTCTGAGAGAACTGAGAGCGATGGGGCTGCTAATCTAATTCAAAAGTTGAGGGCTATCAATTATGCTCTTGGTGAACTGGGTCAATGGTGTGCCTTCAAGGTATCCTTTCTTCTGAGTGTAATATTATGTAGCTTCCAATTGTTTAGTTGTCTGAGGAATATTTTTTCTTAATCCTTTTATCAATCTCTTCTGCAGGTCGCACAATCTTTTTTGATGGCCTTGCAAAACGATGAGAGAGCAAATTACCAGCTTGATGTCAAGTTTCAAGAGTCCTACCTGAACAGAGTTGTTTCGCTCTTACAATGCCAGCTATTGGAAGGAGCTGCATCTGACAAGAATGCAAATGCTCCGGACCCAGAAAGTGCTAGTGCTCATGATGGAAATGACCCTGATGAGATTGAGGAGGGAGAGCTTCCTGATAGTCATGGTGAGCCTCATGTTGACTATTGTCAGGCAATTAGAATTGAGTATATTTATTTTGTTACGAATAAGAATCAAGAATATATATCTTACTGTTGTTCAGGCTTCTCTACTCAGGATCTGAATTTTTGAGGATGTAAAAACTTGGGAATTGATCTCTTCCCCCCCCCCCCCCAAAAAAAAAAAAAAAAATCTCTCGGAAGAATGAAGTAACTCGTGATAAAAGCTTAAAAAATGGTCTGTCATAATTAAATGATGTCATTGGTTTAACTTGTGGCATGGAAAGCTATGCAAGGATTCAATCTGAACCATCTCAACTTTAATATGTCTAAGAGTTGCTCAGTAGGTGGTAGGTTGTGACATCCTGCATTAACAAGCTTGCCTTGAGTTAGAGTATATTCTTTAATTATCTCCATGGTTTTTGTTTACTTTGAAAAAAACTATCTCCTTGATTTTTGTGGAAGTGTTTTAACATTTCATCTTCACTGGTGTAGTTGTCTCCGGCGGGGAGCATGTGGATGTGATAATAGGAGCTGCCGTAGCTGATGGAAAAGTTACACCAAAGGTTCAATCATTAGTTAAAGTACTTCTCAAGTATCAGCACACTGAAGATTTCCGTGCCATTATCTTTGTTGAGCGAGTCGTGTCTGCTTTAGTTCTTCCTAAGGTGGAATATCTTAAGAAATATTTTCGTTTAACGGTTTCAACACCGCGTTTTGCTTTTCACTCACACAATTGTTTGATGCTTTGCCAAGCAAGCAGGTTTTTGCAGAGCTTCCATCTCTAAGTTTCATTAAGTGCGCAAGCTTGATCGGCCACAACAATAGTCAGGAAATGCAAACATGTCAAATGCAGGACTCAATAGCAAAGTTCCGTGATGGCCGTGTATGTTCTTGGCTTGCATCATTTTTCTATAAAAATATTTTCAGATCCTATGATGTCAACTCCTTGTACATCTCTTGCAGGTAACATTGTTAGTGGCCACCAGTGTGGCTGAGGAGGGGCTTGATATTCGGCAGTGCAATGTCGTTATCCGCTTTGACCTTGCAAAAACTGTTTTGGCATATATTCAGTCTAGAGGTCGTGCTAGAAAGCCTGGCTCAGATTACATTTTGATGGTTGAGAGGTACTGGTGTTTGTCTGTCAGGCTAGTATTGATCTGTCAAAGGGTTCTGTATGCTCCTTATACTTTTGATATTCTTTTTTCTAGGCTCTCATAATGTTACCATTGATTCCCTTTGTTCCAGTCACTGTAATCCTTGGAATTTTTTAAGTTTTTTAGGAACTTAAGTGATAGAGAAACCATCGATCTTACTGCCCTTTTGGTCATATAGATTCTTTTGTCACTAGAGATTCTAGGACTTGGGATTTAGAGAATTCAGGCCTTTTTGCTCATAATTCTTTCTTCTCTTTTCTTGTTTCATTTTCTAACAATAGTCCTATTCCTTTTTCTGTCATCTGGAAAATTGGGATTCCTAGGAAAGTAAACTTGTTCCCTTGGTGGGTGGCTCATCCTTGGGACAACACTTGTGACATGGTTCAAAAAAGAAATCCTTATATGTACTTATCACCCTCTTTTACTTGCAAAATTTGGCAAAAAATTTTGGAAGCTTTTCGATTCAATTGGGCTTTTCCTAGAAATACTCCAGCTTGTTTTTTCACTCCTTGAAGCCTTATGATCTACTAAGAAGAAGAAAGTTTTGTCGTCAACGGCTCTCTTGGCAACACTTTAGTAAACTTGGAAGCTCTTTTAGGACGCTAAGGCTGTGTGGTCCAAGGTTCATTTTATGACCTCTCTTTGGGTGTCTACGTCAAAACATATTAGGATGATTCCTTTGTTTTTTATTAACTCTGACTGGTCTGCTGTTCCTATAGAGCTTTTGGTGTTTGGTTAGTTGGATTGCTTATCCTCCAAACATTTTTGTCATAGTAAAACAAATCTTTGTGTCTTCTAAAAACCACTACTAATTTAAAAGAACTTTCAAGTTGAAATTCTGAATAATTCCTTCCATTATACTGAGGTCTACCGCTGGATTTGATTAGTCCTAGGTAGTTTGTCATTTGTAAGTGATTGTGGATGTGAATTGACTGACTATTTCCTTTTATTCATCCTTTCTAGGGGAAACTTGTCACATGAAGCATTCTTAAGAAATGCCAGGAACAGTGAGGAGACCTTGCGAAGAGAAGCGATAGAGAGAACTGACCTTAGCCATATCAAGGATACTTCTCGCTTAGTTTCGTTTGACACAACACCTGGTACAGTGTATCAGGTGGAATCAACTGGTGCAGTTGTCAGCTTAAATTCTGCAGTTGGACTCATCCATTTTTACTGCTCCCAGCTACCCAGTGACAGGTGCTTCATCTATAGCTAAGAGAGTGTTATTTTATCTCACTTAGTCTTTGTGAAGAGTTTGATCACTTTATTCTCGCCTCTGTGGTTAAAAACAGGTATTCTATACTTCGTCCTGAGTTTGTTATGGTGAGGCATGAGAAGCCAGGAGGCCCAACTGAATATTCTTGCAAGCTGCAACTTCCTTGTAATGCCCCATTTGAGGAACTTGAGGGTTCTGTATGCAGTTCAATGCGGCTTGCCCAACAGGCATGCTATAGTTTTGTCTGTCTTTCTAGGTCCAGCCCCATTCTCTAAGAATATCAGTTGATTAGCTCGTTTCTTTACAGGCCGTCTGTTTGGCTGCTTGCAAGAAGCTCCATGAGATGGGAGCATTTACTGACATGCTCTTGCCAGACAAGGGAAGTGGGGAAGAAAGAGAAAAAGTTGAACAGAATGATGAAGGAGATCCACTTCCTGGAACTGCTAGGCACAGAGAGTTCTATCCTGAAGGTGTAGCTAACATACTCCAGGTCAGTTCATCCTGCATGTTATATGATTTTGACAGTTTCAGATCTTTCGATTATGGTTGTCCCTTTATTTTTGGGGGGGGGGGGCTTTTTTTTCGGCATGTGTAATTATAAAGAATTAATTCAAATATATAAATTTGTCTTATCCCAATAGCTTAAGCTTTTGGGATAACTGACAATTTAACATACACACACACACACACACACACATATATATTTATATTTTGGCATACAATGATGAAGTTGTATATATATTTAGTCTTTTTGGTGTTCGGCTAGGATATCTTATCCTCCGAGCCTCTGCTTGTAAATATCTCTCTTTTTTTTAATACAAATCTTGTTATACAAAAAAAAATATCATGTAGTTGTGAATTACTTGAGTCATTTTCCAGTCTATATTGTTATTTATGCATGTAATACTATCAGCTTGTGTTAATTGTTCCTTTTGAATAGCTGTCCTTGGAAAAATTCATATTTTTATATCTTTAACATGGCTTTTTTCGGGATGTGTAGTTATAAAGAATTAATTCAAATATATAAATTTGTCTTATCCCAATAGATTAAGCTTTTGTGATAACTGACAATTTAACATATATATATATATATATATATATATATATATATTATATTTTGGCATACAATGATGACGTTGTATATATATTTAGTCTTTTTTGGTGTTTGGCTAGGATATCTTATCCTCCGAGCCTCTGCTTGTAAATATCTCTTTTTTTTAATACAAATCTTGTTATACAAAAAAAAAAATCATGTAGTTGTGAATTACTTGAGTCATTTTCCAGTCTATATTGTTATTTATGCATGTAATACTATCAGCTTGTGTTAATTGTTCCTTTTGAATAGCTTTCCTTGGAGAAATTCATATTTTTATATCTCTAACATGGCTTTACAGGGAGATTGGATCTTATGTGGAAGAGATGTTCTTGATGACGCGAAATCACTTCATCTTTATATGTATGATGTTAAATGTGTAAACATTGGCTCTTCAACAGATCCTTTTTTGACTCAAGTTTCCGAATTTGCAGTACTTTTCGGCAATGAGCTGGATGCAGAGGTATTTATTTTGTATTTAATATATATTCCCATGCATTCATGTATATGTGTGTGTTTCTGTGGTTGACCTCAATCATTTTAAATATAATAGGTCTTATCGATGTCGATGGATCTATTTATCGCTCGAACTATGACTACCAAGGCATCACTTGTCTACAGGGGCTCAATAGATATCACTGAAAGTCAGGTGGAGTGGTTGATGATCAATTATTATGAATATCATACTCTTTTGTATATTGGGTTATTTCTGTTATTTACATTTGAAATAATCTTGAACTTCTTATTTCTGCAGTTGGCATCCCTTAAGAGTTTTCATGTAAGATTAATGAGTATTGTGTTGGATGTGGACGTTGAACCTTCGACCACTCCTTGGGATCCCTCAAAAGCATATTTGTTTGTCCCTGTTATTGGCGATAACTCCGTAGATCCTATAAAAGAAATTGACTGGACTCTGGTTGAAACTATAATTACAACAGATGCGTGGAGCAATCCCCTTCAGAGAGCTCGACCAGATGTCTACCTTGGCACAAATGAGCGAGCGTTAGGTGGTGATAGAAGGGAGTATGGGTTTGGTAAATTGCGTCATGGCATGGCTTTCGGACAGAAAGCACATCCCACTTATGGTATTAGAGGGGCTGTGGCACAATTTGATATTGTCAAAGCTTCTGGATTGGTTCCTACTCGGGATGCTGTCGAAATGAAACATCATATGCAGTTGCCCAGAGGTAAACTAATGATGGCTGATATTTGTATGAGCACTGAAGATTTGGTAGGGAGAGTTGTAACGGCTGCTCACTCAGGGAAGAGGTTTTATGTGGACTCGATACGCTATGATATGACTGCAGAGAACTCTTTCCCTAGGAAGGAAGGCTACCTTGGTCCTCTGGAATATAGCTCTTATGCTGATTACTACAAGCAGAAGTATGCATGACTATCTTTTTTGTCATTTCTCTCCTCTTGCATCTCGGATTTTACCTCCTTCCCTATCTCCAATCTCTAGGATGGTCAATTCTAACTTTTGTACTTGATGGCCTTAATGCATTCGCGATGTTGTGCCTGAAGAGAAGAAAAGCTGATCATCTGTGAAGGAACTGACTGTGGTTAAAAAAATCCTCACAGATTTGAGATGCTTTTCCTTTTCTTCGTGCACAACAGTGCGTTTTGGCTATTATCTATTCCTTCTACAGATATGGAGTTGAATTGATGTATAAGCAGCAACCCCTAATTAGAGGACGTGGTGTCTCATATTGCAAGAACCTTCTGTCTCCTCGGTTTGAACACAGTGAGGGTATTGTCCCCGTTTCTATCTTAGAAAGTTGATTTAGCTCGGCACTTCTTTTGCAGTTTTTAAGTTTAATCGTTTCATTTCTGCAGGTCATGAAGGTGAATCTGAGGAGAATCTGGACAAGACATACTATGTTTACCTTCCTCCTGAGTTGTGTTTGGTGCACCCACTGCCTGGATTTCTTGTTCGTGGTGCCCAAAGATTGCCTTCTATAATGAGGAGGGTTGAAAGCATGCTGCTTGCTATTCAGCTTAAGGATATTATCAACTATCCTGTTCCTGCTTCAAAGGTTTTCATCTTTCTTTTATTTTTTCAGATTCAATTGGTTTAAGGGCCCATCTAGTTGGTGATTTAGAAACGAGTGTTCAGAAAAAGCGAAAACTAGAGAAACATTGTTGCTTTCCAAAAAAAAATTGAATATCTGAAAACATGTTTGCTAGTAGTAGTTTTCTGAAAACTTGTTTAAAAACAGTTTCCAAAATCAGTTAATGTTTGATTCTTTGAATACGCGTTTGGTAAACTTGTTTTCGGGTAACTTCTCAAAAACGGAAAAAACAAAAATGCAAGCTCTACCAAACCAGCCCCCATTTTTGGTGTCATTAACTTGTACTGCTGCACATCCTGTATATTCCAGATCTTGGAAGCCTTGACTGCTGCTTCATGTCAGGAAACATTCTGCTATGAAAGAGCAGAGCTTCTAGGAGATGCTTATCTGAAGTGGATTGTCAGTCGGTTTCTTTTTCTCAAATACCCACAGAAACACGAGGGTCAACTTACTAGAATGCGACAACAAATGGTCAGTAACATGGTGTTATATCAGAATGCACTAAGCAAAGGTCTCCAATCATATATTCAAGCAGATCGTTTCGCCCCATCTCGATGGGCTGCTCCTGGCGTTCTGCCTGTGTTCGATGAGGATACCAAGGATGGAGAGTCATCCTTGTTTGATCAGGAGAAACCAGTTACGGAGAGTCTTGACTATCGTGTTAATGGCTATGAAGATGATGAACATGAGGACGGTGAGCTCGAAAGTGACTCTAGTTTCTATAGAGTCCTTTCTAGCAAAACACTCGCGGATGTTGTTGAATCACTTATTGGAGTTTATTACGTTGAAGGCGGGAAACATGCCGCTAACCACCTAATGACATGGATAGGGATTCAAGTTGAGTTCGATCCTGATGAAATAGAATGCGCGGCTAGGGCATCCAATGTTCCGGAGAGCGTTCTTAGGAGTGTGAATTTCGACGCCTTAGAGGGTGCTTTAAACATTAAGTTTCAATACCGTGGCTTGCTGATAGAAGCTATTACCCATGCTTCCCGACCATCTTCTGGAGTATCCTGCTATCAGCGCTTGGAATTTGTGGGTGATGCCGTATTGGATCATCTCATTACAAGGCATTTGTTCTTCACATACACTGATTTGCCTCCCGGTCGATTGACTGACCTGCGAGCTGCTGCTGTGAACAATGAGAATTTTGCACGAGTTGCTGTGAAACATAATCTCCACGTCCACCTTCGCCATGGTTCGAGTGCTCTTGAGAAACAGGTAATAATAATAGCTTATATTCCTTGTTATTCTATTTCATAAATTGTCTGTTGAAGCTTTTTTTGCTTCACGTGTTGTGATATTGTGTTATGTTGTTGGCATGTCTCCAGATTAAGGATTTTGTGAAGGAAGTTCAAGTGGAATTGTCAAAACCAGGTTTTAACTCCTTTGGTTTGGGAGATTGCAAAGCTCCAAAAGTTCTTGGGGACATAGTAGAATCTATCGCTGGTGCCATTTTTCTCGACAGTGGACGCGACACTGCAGTCGTCTGGAAGGTAATTTCTAATCTAAAGATTTTCGTTCCATACATACGTATATCAGTATTCTGGAAATGGAAACTGAATATTCTGATCTTCCTTCGTTCTAACATTCACAGGTATTTCAACCCCTGCTGCATCCAATGGTTACTCCTGAGACACTGCCAATGCATCCTGTTCGTGAGCTGCAAGAACGATGCCAGCAACAAGCGGAGGGCTTAGAATACAAAGCGAGTCGTAGTGGCAATGTGGCTACCGTTGAAGTCTTCATAGACGGTATCCAAGTAGGAGTTGCTCAGAATCCTCAAAAGAAGATGGCGCAGAAACTAGCTGCTAGGAACGCACTCGCTGCTCTGAAAGAGAAGGAAACAGCTGCAGCTAAGGAAAAAGGTGATGATGATGAGAAACAAAAGAGAAACGGCAACCAAACATTTACTAGACAAACATTGAACGACATCTGTTTACGTCGAAATTGGCCCATGCCTTTCTACAGGTGAGGAAACTTATTGCCCAATAAACATTTATGTCCAATTTATCACTGAACATGCCATTTAACAATATGAAATATATGAAATTTTTATAGGTGCGTGAACGAGGGTGGCCCTGCACATGCAAAGAGGTTTACGTATGCTGTACGAGTAAACACGACCGATAGAGGATGGACAGATGAATGTATTGGAGAGCCTATGCCCAGCGTCAAAAAAGCCAAGGACTCTGCTGCTGTTCTCCTGTTAGAGCTCTTGAATAAATTGTACTCATAAAAGTAGCATTACCATCAGTTTTATTTTCTCATGTCATATAGCACATGAATGGATGTAGAACAAATATATGTAGCAGTTGATTGGCCTCAGATTATGTAGATGTAGAAGTGATGACCACCATTATTGATGACAATGGATTATATTGATTGCAATCAAATGCATCCTTCTTTTTTTTTAGCGTCTGGCATTTTCTTGATTATCATTGGCTAGGCGGTTTGCAAGCCTACATTATAAAATCAGTCCATTAGAGAACATATGGTGAACCACAAAGCGATTCTTTGCCCAGTGGTAAGGGCGAATGCTAGGATGTGTAGATTAGGCACACATTCTGAGTTTGATGCTCCTAGTGTCAATTTCTTGTGACTAGGAGGTCTTTCTGTCGAACTACTAGGGCCCTATGAGAATAATCAGATGAATCTCGGATACTGCAGTTATCAAAACAAGGGAAAAGTATTCTGATCAACTTTGTAGTTTGTTTAAGACATACATATATGCCTTCTGGTTTGAAAAAAAAACAAATAGGTCCAGTTCGTTACAGTTGTGTCGGTTTTAGAGTAAAATGATCAAAAGACCTTCGATCAAATTTTGAGTTTTTCTCTCATCGAAATCAAATATTAAGGCCAGAGTTATTTTTCAAACTAGAAGAGGTGTTTGTGTCTTTTAAGCAAACTATTGAGGTGTTATAGTACATTTTTAATTTCTTATTCCACATCAGAGAATATTCTTAACCTGCACGAAGTTTATTATAATATGATGTTTATCATCTTCTACTCATTAGAAGGAGATGATTTTGCATGTATATAAGCTCGGCTCTTATAATGTCATAGTTTTTGTACATGAAATTGAAATGAGATTTTTGAGATTTAACAATAATACACGAATCCACTACCTCGTTTCTCATTTTTTTTTTAGTTTTCTCTTTCCTTTGCTACTTTTACTTCCATTTTCTTTTCGATTTCTTGTGCCTCGAGGCACTTTCTCAAGTAACCTATGTCGTAGCTTTCTCCATAGAACAAACATCGAGGATAGGGTTTTTCAATTAATTATACCTGATAACAAATTATTCTATGACATTCCACCTGAGTTTAAACTCGCTTTCAACTATGTATTTGAGACACAACGAGCAAACTAGAATTGCACCTGAATTAAACAACTTTTGTTTAAACTCACCATGAAGAAAGGTAGATAAGTTCCCTATGAGCATCTTCTCCCTAAACTCTTTTTCTAATGCAATTATTATATCCTTCAGTAAAATCGCCAAATCAAACACCTTATCTATACATCCTCCGCCCCAAAAACACTATGTTCTTGTTTTGAACACTATTCTCTTATGTTGTCATTGCTTCTTACCATACCGGAATTACCATTGGAGCAACCAGTTTGGGAGTCTAAAGCTTTCTTTAAAATGAATAATCGTGATGCATTTTGGTCTTTTATCCGGGTAATACGTTGGGTCGGGTCAAATGTTAAGTGTGGGTCATAAGTTTGGCCGATCAAGTGTGTTTTGATCATTTCACCATAAAACCACACATTTGAAACATACTGGATCTATTGTCTGTTTTTTAAGCAAACTACAGAGGGTGTTGGAGGGAAAAAATCATTTTAAGTTTTGAGAATTGGGAAAAGTAAGGGTAATTTTGATATTATAAGACAATTTAACGTCGTTCCTATATCGGTTTTAAATTTTGTCACCGAAAACAAACATTTTGTTTGAGTTATTTTTTAAATTATAAGAGATGTCTGTATCTTTTAAGTAAACTATAGAGATTGTCAGAGTACGTAAACTATAAAGATTGTCAGAGTACGTAAACTATAGAGAGTGTCAGAGTACGTAAACTATAGAGAATGTCAGAGTATGTTTTCTAAACAAATAGAGAATACAGTGAATAGATCTGGTGGATGGAAATGAGTTTTTCTGCCTGTGTCGGGGATCTAGATGATTTCTAGTTCTTGAAATCCGTGTACTACACTAGTATAAGGGTTCTCACTCTTGTAACTTTGGCTTAGAACCCAAAGTTGGGAAAAAATATGGAGTTTGGAATAATTCAAGAAGGAGATTTTCATGTTCTATGACAATATTCCTTTCGTGTTGTACGTGTTTTTTTTGTTGAAGTTCTTTACTTCTTTTATATTTTCATTTTAGAGAATTGATTAGGAATTCTTTTAAATTTTCATTTTAGGAAATTGATTAGTCATCTAGTAGTGGTCAAGAAGAGAAGGGTGTCCTTTTTCTTTTTGAAATTAAGAAGAGAGAACCTATATAAACGATTTCAAATAAATTAAATGATCAAAATCTTTATTCAAATGGTAAATATTCAATATTGCTTCAAGGGTCAAACTTAAGTTTTGCATATAGTAGAATAGTAAATGGTCCTTCTTGTTTGATGATTTAATAAATGAAACATCAAAATTTTATCAAATTGCCTGTAAGATATTAAGTTTAAGGCATCTTCAACTATTGTTGATAAACAATTTATTAGAGCATAGCAAATGGAATATGGCCTGTTTATCGCCTCAAGGTGCGCAGAATGTATTCAGCATAAAGATCCCTGCACCAAAATGAATATAGGCAAGTCAGGAGGGTGGGACTTGGGAGGCTCTGATGCTTCTGTAATTTAATTTTCTTGGCTTAATTTTCCATTCAAACAATATATTCCCTGCTATCTAGAGAGAACTATTCTGCGAAGAATTTTCCAGATTTTGAAAGCTTTCGGTGATTTAATGACTTACATTGAGTACTGGATGGCTTCAACTGCAGTTGTTGAAGGTAAGAACTCGTCAACTGCAACCTCTTTGTGCTCGTTCTTCTTATCTGTTCATTTGGTTAAGAAAATATCTGCTCCTCAATCTTTACATAAACCTCAATGCAGTCTTATGGAATTCAAAGTTAGGCTTTGAGTTTTAAGCCTAAAGTATAAAAGGATACAGTCTTCAAAGAAACGGCGGATCTCAGAAAGGCGATGTGGGGCAAGCTCGCTGATGTCTGTATAGTGCTTGTATTCTGGATCATCAGCACATACTGCAATGATCTTATCATCTTTCTCTCCCTTGATTTTAAGGAAAACTTGTCAGAAAGTAAGTAAAGCAAGAGAATAGACATTAGATTGACCAGCTTGAAGGAGTACCTGATCAATCATGGGCATTAGTCCAATTGCCCTAGCTCGCAGAAAACAGCCAGGAAGGACTGGTTCCTGTACAAATAACAGATGAATATGTTTCTCTTCAAATTTTCGGTAAATGAAAAGCTCAAAAGTTGCAGCATTTGGAATTTAGTATCTTCTTGAAATCATCACATAGATGCAATTGCAGCATTTGTAAGTTCTCTACTTATCTTTTGGGTAAAGCCATTGAAGAGAATTTATTTTGATTGAAATATATAAACTCGGGTTCTTCTTGCCCCTGTACAGTACTAGGGTTTTTTTTATGTACATCAGCATATTTGAGGTATTTGCAATAAATTTGAGGTATATCAATTCAATACACCTGAGGTACCTCACTACATATTTGAGCTACCTCATACATATCTGAGGTACTTGCGGTACCATACTGGTTGGTACAAAAAAAATCTCCATACATTTTGCAGTAACAATAAACATATATTTTGTAGTGGAAATCAGAACAGTTGAAAAGAACTTGGAACTATCAGAATTGTCCGGTAATTTGTTACTTTAGCATTTAATTCAATAACCACAAGATTGGGAAGTTTGAGAAGCACATATCCACAATATGAATGAATATGCAGTGATTGGAAGTCACCTGCATGAGAACTAAAACATCCAAAGGATCGTTGTCTTCACACAGTGTGCGAGGGATGAAACCATAATTATGAGGATAGACCACTGACGAATACAAAATCCGATCAACCTGCAATTATGTACACATGGTAGGAAGAATAAGAGGACATAAATGGTAAACTCTAAGCAATGTCAAGTCCTTGTCCAGTCCAATTGGCCAGCTCTTATCTAATAAAAAGATCAAGGATGATAAATGTTGATTTTAATGAGTGAATTTTTCCATACCTTAATCAATCCTGTCTTCTTGTCAAGTTCATACTTAACTTTGCTTCCCTTAGTTATTTCAACAACCTGGGCCAATTCAGGAAAGGAAAAAAAGTCAACTTATATTGTTCAACATGGAACTGCTGGCAGCTTCTTAACTTGACTATCATGCTGGGTAAAAAGAAGTACAGTAACTTGATGAGAAGTTCAGAGATGCAGCTATAACATCAAACTTTATTCTGATAAAAGAAAATAGCTGGGAATTTCATTTAAAGTCTAGCACTATATGAGGTCTTATTGCTAATAAAATTGAAGCATTTGGACCTGTTCTGTTTTAGTAAGACCTTTTTTTCTCCCTTCTATTAAAACTATGCTTAAGGCTTAAGTATGGCTATTCAAATCACAAAGCCGTAACAAAGACTTACACAGTTAAATATGTTGGGAGCATCAGGTCCTGCAGACATTTTACGTTAGAATCAGTTCTATGTCAAAAAGAAAAGCATTAGTAACCCAATATTATGGTTAATAACAGCTAACAATCTATTAAAAAAAATAACAGGTACCGATCTCAAGATCATGCCAAGGATGTGCAGCAACTGATCTTCTTGACAGAGACGAAAGGATTCTTTCATTCAAACGCGGAACTAAACGCCGTTCTTGAGTCTTCTCAGCTTCTTTTCCATTCTCTCCAGTACTCATCCCTACCACACATTATCATTAGATTTAGTAATTAAAAGGAATTCTAGTTGCAATGAAGAACAAGTGGACCCAGAAAACAGAGAAATAATGGTGCTGAGATCAGAGTGTAGCTACGCAATATGCACATTACTTTCCAGTTAGCAACTGCTTAATGTTAGAAATATTTAATCTATAAGATTTACCGTCTTATGAGACAATTCAAGAGGAAGACAACCGAAGTGTGGTTTTACCATACAATAACGGCTACTCGTTAGAATTATAATTCTTTATCACAGTTCTTCAAATTCAATTACAGCCCGACAAGCGTGGAAGCATACCAAACGACAATTACAAACATATTGACATGACAGATTTTGATTGCTGGTTCTAAATCTTCAACATGGTTATTGAATCACAAACAATTGCTAAACAGAGACCAGAAGTTTCGCCAAGGAAAGCACCAAATCCAAAAGCCAAATTCTCTGTTGCTCTCGCACAGGTAATATTAAGGTCAATGCATTGCATTAGAAATTCAATGCTCTTGTTTAAACGAAGATATTGCGCTCAAAACCATCGCGAGCATAGTTGATCATATGGTAGTCCAGGACGAAGGATCCAATATCGATTACACCACCAAAATTGATACGATCAATGCTTTAAGCGGTTCAAATTCTTCAAAGTTACATAGATTGAGATTCAAATGCATAAAATACTGTCGAAACAAATAAATAGATGACCCTATTATATTAACATGATGTCTGGTTTGGTAAAAGCGTAAAAAGGCGATCTGCAATGTAGAACATAGTTTGTAATGCCAGAAAGAAGAAGAAGAAGAAGAAGAAGAAGAAGGAATCGGACCTTAAAGTTTGTTAAATCGGAAAAGAAGAGGATGAACGGGCAAAGATCGTGCCCTGGAGTTTAACCTTCTGAGCTGGATAAAAGAACTGGAGTTATTTATAGAAAAAATGAGAGAATGGTGGGGGTTAGTCAATTCCATGAGGCCTCTGAATCGTGTATGTGTAGGAGAAAAGGTAGCTTCCTCCTCCACCTGTTGCTCTGCACTTCTGAAGTTCGTTATTTTTATATCAAAGTTGGACAGCGCTTTTCTGTTATCAACCAAATGGTGATAGTCCTTTCCCACCTTCTTGTATCTCTAAAAGTGGGTTCACTATGATATAGGCTCCTACGTGTGCACGACTAGCATCCTGATTAGAATAAACGACACTGTTAATTTCATTTTTTTGCCAAATAAGGTTACTGGTGATAGATCAATAGATCGACATCCTAATTAAATTAGCACATGCTAATTAAATTAGCACATTCATAGCATACTCAACATCTAACATATCCCAACATATTATTAAAATATAATAAAAGAGTTAACACTAATTTAATAAATGAAATAATCAACAATACGTGAAGGCTAATGGAATGTTTGCTACAAACATCATATAAATAGAGAACAAAAAGTTAGAGCAGTCCACAACCATGAAGGTCTAACCATGCTAGCTCCTGGATGTCAAACAATATACAACTTGGTTACCCTCCCGATAAATGTGAGTGACAACAAAGTAAATCTGAGAGAGAAAACTCTAAACATCTATCCTAAGTATGGCGCCAACGCCATAGAATCTTATGAGATCGGGATCAAAGAATGACCACCAGATAAGCAGAATAACTCTTTAACCACAATAGATGTAGCCTAGGACTAAGCATAAACAATCGCATGGACTACAACGACCAACTCTGTCTTGGAGGTAAAACTTATGCTAAGGTGAATAGAAAAGAAACTCGTACAAAGCCTCTATAAGTGCGAAAACCACTTCCACAATCAGCAAGATCAGGACTACTAAAAGAAGCTTCGTCTATGTTAACCTTAATTTAATCAAGCACGAGGATGCTAAATAACTTCCAAAGTAGGTACGACACTTGAAGAAGACTCAAAACATGAAGCCGTTAGTCATAAGCTCATCATTGAATTATGCATCTTCCTAGTCTGAAATGAATCTGCTTCACGAATAGAGCGCCAAATGTTAGTGCCTTAGCAAAGACATGATGCATACTTTCAAATGTGATGTGGTTATGGAAAAACCACACCAACAAGAAGACTGTAATAATAGAAGCTCCCCGAGAGAGCATTCAGCTGCATGCTAAAAGAGATCATTATTACCTCATGCCAAAGATCTAAAGGTGTAACTTCCAGCTTGATACAATGCTCAAAAGCATTCAACAATGCATCCCACATCTCACGAGAAAATCACACTCTATAAAGAGATGTTGTATCCTCCTCTACAACACAACGAATGCGACAACTGTTAGGAGTTATGCCCTCAAAGCATGAGTATTGACATTTTAATATAAAACTTAATGGAATTATATTTTTCTTATAATTGTTCTTTTAAGTTATTGTTGAATAGTTTATATAAATATATGAAAATTTCATATTCATTAATGAGTTTATGATCTTGTATTAGCACGGGAGGATTAAGATCATAGATAATGAATCAA
This sequence comes from Datisca glomerata, assembly GCA_003255025.1. NCBI lineage: Eukaryota > Viridiplantae > Streptophyta > Magnoliopsida > Cucurbitales > Datiscaceae > Datisca > Datisca glomerata. Next base: position 2,020,866 of record QANY01012604.1, on the reverse strand, counting down.
ATAGTCATCAATATATTAAAGTATAAAATCTTTAATGAATGGTTGCTAGTACGGTTCACTAAGTATTATGAATGCATGTGATATTGATGTGGATATACATCTTAGTGACGATACTTTATATAATAAGATTATATATGACAAGACCAATGTGAATTAATATCTTTATTAACGTACCGTTTATCATAAAAATTTAATAAACATTAATTTGATGATCGTATGTAGATCGGTCTGAATCCTGAGTAGTCATGAACTCCTATACATGTCTACTGGATTCTTTTGATTCACTCGTTAAGATTTGTTTGTAAAACAAGCTAGTCAATTTTATTTTGGAGATTCAGTTATATGGATGGTTAGGAACATGATCTTACAAGATTTGGAATCTAAGCTTTCCTAACAGATCGTATATCGGTTCCCTTAAGTGTTAATTCTAGAACTGAATGGTTATTGATCTCAAATTTATAATACAATTATAAAATAGCCATTCACTAGTGAATTAATGGTACTTACGGATCAACATGTAATTAGTTGACCAGCTCTAATTTACGAACCAATAATTGGAGAACAGAACTACGTGAAATGATTATATCAATGGACTACACGAGAATACTCTGTAGATACATTCTATAATCTCTGAGAGTACAATTCCATATTTATAGTGGAGTAATAATAAAATTAATAAATAAGATTATTTAATTAATAATCTGATTTATTGAAGCTTAATATTATATGTTTATGGTTCCCAAGTCACATCTGTACCACGCACTCTAGGATGTGAATATTTCAGGACATGAGAAAAAGACTGACTTGTAAAAAGAATTTTTATTCTGGGGCAAGTACGTAATTATGAGATAATTATGTGTGATTAATTAATTAAATTATTTATATATAAATTTCAGAAATTACATATATATAAATAATTATATTGATTAATTTTCAATTATCGATAAGTGAGACCAAATATCTAATTTATGAAAATAGATAATTAGAAATTATTATTAGATAATAATTTGAATAAACTAAATCTATTATTTGTGAACTAACAAATAAGTTAGTTGATATGGATAATCAGATATGTTAATTTTGAATTAACTAATACCTAAATATTTATCTGATTAAAATAAATATTTAATTCACAGTAATTGTCATGTGTCAATCACGGATTGAGAATTAGAGATTGACATGAATTACTGTAGTGTCATGTGATATTGCAGTAGTGCATGTGCAATATAGTAGTGTCACACGGCACTATAGTAGTGCCATGAGGCATTGTGATAGCTCAAGCCAATTGCAGTGCCGTGTGGCACTGTAGTTGTGCATTGTGACTATAATTTTGTAATTAAATATTATTTTTATTTTATCCCTAAAAATCTGATATGTCATTATTTAAAATATATATAGATATTATTTTATTGACCTCAGAGTTGATAGAATTATCATTGTATTCTCTCAGAGGGTTGTCTCACTAAATTAATTCTTCTTAGTAAATCTCTAGATCTCATGTGGTGAGTACATCTTGTGATAGAAAAATGTCTTTGTTTATTCTACGTGCCTACACACGTCCTAGTGTGTTTGAAGATTGACTTAGAAGATCGTGGTATGGATTTCGAAGTCCGTTGTCCGTGGGAACGCATGATCGTTGGTTTGCGAGGACGGTTGATACAAATTACAAGAGGTATATGATTCATATCCATGTATGTATAAGATAATATATATATATATGTAATAGATCCCGATTGAAAAGAGTTTTCAATAAAAAAAAATTATTTTGAAAACTGTTGCGTCACGCTTGTTTTCGTTTCATTAAAAAAGATTCATTTTTAATAGATATTTTTAAAGGCCACCACTCCTCCGCCACGCGTGCACCACATTTTCCAACAATTGGTATAAAACGGTCATTATTTATTTGTATATTTATTCTTTTGTGGATGTTCTTGCATCGTTCATATATATTTTGATATATGTGAATGACTTGATGGTTTTTTTTTGAATGTATGGTTAAATAATGGATCGTTAGTTGTATAGTGATTATTGAGTTATGATTTGTTCTTTAATTTTCTTTAAATCTTGTGTAAGCCAATTTGGGGAGTTGAATTTTTTTTTTAATTTTATTTTGAATATTATATTATAATTATTCCGATCACGGGAAGTCAAAGAACGCACGAGGTGAACGAGGAGGAAAAAGAAACAAATAGGAATTCCTAGGGAATTCTGGCGTTGACACCAAAAATAGGGTTTCCGATGCTGGCGCCGCCGGTATTTCTAGCAGCGGTAACGCCGTCGAAGAAATTGATTCTGGCAACGTCTGACGGTTTGCGGGCAGCGGCGTTGGACGTCCGGCGACGGTGATGGGTGGCAGTGAGAGAGTCTTATCGTTGGTAGAAACTGTTGTCACATTTAAGGAAGTTTCGCAGAAACTCTGATACCAACTTATCTTATCACTGTATAGTTTTATGATAACCCTAACTTTATCTATTATCTTTTAAATTTTGAAATTAATTATTAATTTTTATTTTATAAAAATTAAATATTAATTATTTGATTGAGTTTGACCCAAGTTTGAGAAACTCAATAAATTATTTATTGATTAAGTCAAATTCAATAATTTTAAAAGATTATTATAGAAATAGTTTTTAATTAAGAAAAATCATTTTTCCTAATTAAAAAGGTTTTGTTCGAAGCTTGAAGATTATGAAGATGAACATCAGTTCAAATATGGGATATTTTGGAAATATGTAATCTTGAAGTTCTCTTTGTAATTTTATTTCTTTATTTCAATTGTTGTAATTTAGAAATACCCAATAGTCACTCGCTCCATTATTATTTTATTTAATTGTTAAATATATGTTTATTGATATGATTGATAACATGATCATACATTAGTGGATCACATGCTATACATGAAACCTCACAAAATTTTATTTTATCACGCATCTCATCAGTAGAAACATGATTTATTAGAATTATTCTAATATATTTATATGAATTATTTTAAGAAATCAATTACATGTAAACTGTAAGTTTTAATTAGTCAAAAAATTTGATAATCACACCACTCTAAATGATATAGTAACATTTAGAATAACCAACTTTAGTAAAAGATGTTTATTAAAGTTTGATGAATGTAATTAATTAGTTAATCTAAGTTCACTTAATTATGACTTACATTTTTTAGAAGGTTAAATGAACTAAGACCAATTAGATTGAATTAACTGTTAATTTCACATTCATGGGGCTATTATTTTAACTAGTAATTAATCTGGAATTAATTGATTAGTTAAAATTGAAACACATTATGCTAATAGTGAGTGAGAGAAGGTTGACATGTCAATGTAACATATGGTCTTCACTATTAGTACAACACCGTGAGGTACAATGAGAGTATCGGGATGGATTTGTTTTCATCCTCCATGGATGGTTTCGAGTTGTATCAATACCAAGGTTGGACTTCTTAAAAATATAGGACTAAGTGATGTAGTTTAGTTTTGACCGACCCTAAGGCGACATATTCTAAATCAAGTCATAGAATCTGAAATAATGGGTTATACTCTCAAAGTCACAATTAAGCTTTCATGTGAATAATTGTGACTTGACCGAATAAGCGAGACCTTATTGTTAAAAGGGAAAATATGAGATATTTTAAATTTTAATTAATAAGGATGAGAATGTCTCATAGACAGTCTAAGATTAATCTGACCGACTGTAAGGCGGCATATTAATTATTAGGTTGTCTTATCGTGGATTAGTGAATGATAAATTTATGTGTTTAATATGCTGCATTCATGCATCATGTTTACTTTCTGAATTCTGGATATTTATTTCAATTATATTTAATTATGTATATTTTATTTTCAGTTATTATTATATCTACCATGGGCAAACCTATTTCTGCTTTATTTGTACTTGAGAAACTGAATGGTGATAATTTCATAAGATGAAAATCAAATTTAAACTTGATGCTAATTTGTGAGAACCATAAATTTGTTCTTCATGAGGAATGCTCTGAGGAGCTCGCTGCTAATCCCCCTAATAATGTTAGGGACAAGTTTGATGCTTGGATTCGATCTAACAATAAAGTGAAGTGCTACATGCTTGTGAGCATGAATGATGTTCTGAGAACCAAGCATGAGAGCATCGAGACTGCCTATGAGATTATGAAATCTCTACAGGTGATGTTTATGCAGCAGTCTGATCAAAATCCTCATGAGGCTACTAAGAGCTACATGACAACCAAGATGAAGAAAGGTACTTCTGTGCGTGAACATTTTTTGAACGTGATCAATATAATGCATGAGGCAGAAGTACATGGGGCGACCATAGATGAACGAAATCAAGTCAAAATTATACTTGAATTACTCACACCTGCTTTTTCTACATTCACCACCAACTATGTTATGAACAAGAGCATGATGCTTTGAGAGAACTAAAAGTTAGAATTCTTCCTATTTGTGAATTATGTCTAGAGGGTAAAATAACCAAAAGATCTTTTACTGGAATGGGCCAAAGAGCCAATGAACCACTTGAGCTAGTGCATAGTGATGTCTCTAGATCAATCAATGTACAAGCTAGAGATGGTTATGAGTATTTTTTCACTTTTATTGACGATTACTCAAGATATAATTTTACTTACCTAATGCATAAAAGGCTGTAACTTTTGAAAAGTTTAAAGATTTCAAAGTGCGTGGTGGTGAGTACTGGGATTTAGAATTCAAGGATTACTTGTTGGAGTATGAAATCATATCCCAACTCACAACACTTAGAACGCCACAGTAAAATGGTGTTTCAGAAAGGAGAAACCAAACCTTGTTAGATATGGTTAGGTAGATGTTAAGCTACTCATATCTACCACTTACATTTTTGGGATATGCATTATACACGACAACATACATTTTGAATGTAGTGCCTTCTAAGTATGTAAGCAAGACACCTTTAGAGTTATGGAATGGCTCCAAACCCAGTTTGCATCATTTTCGTATATGGGGCTGTCCAACTCACGTTTTTAGACCTAAGACTGGAAAGTGAGACTCAAAGTCTGAAGTATGCATATTCGTTGGCTATACTCCAGAGACTAGAGATGGGTACTTTATTAGTCACAATGATACAAAAGTGTTTATATCGACAAATGTCACCTTCCTTGAACACAGTTATATGAAAAACTACAAATCTCGAAGCAAAGTAGTTCTCAAAAGATTAGCGTCTGATGAAATTAAACCACCTTCATTATCAACTGATAAATGACAAACCATAGAAATCACATTCCCTGTTAAGTAAACCCCGATGCAACGTCGTTGTAGGAGGGTTATAAAACAACATATTCGCTATGAACTAGATGTTGGGGGTTATGCTCTCAAAGCATGTATTGACATTTTGATATGAAATTTAATGAGGATTACATTTTTCTTATAATTATTCTTTTAAATTATTGTTGAATAATTTATATAAATATCTGAAAATTCTTTATTCATTGATGAGACTGTGATATTGTATTAGTACGAGAGAATTAAGATCATAGATAATGAATCAAATTGTCAGCAACATATTAAAGTATAGAATCTTTAATGAATGGTTGCTAGTACGGTTCACTAAGCATTATGAATGCGTGTGATCTAGATCCGGATCATTGATGTGGATAGACATCTTAGTGAAAATACTTTATATAATGAGATTATATATGATTAGACCGATGTAAATTAATATATTTATCAACGTGTCGTTTACAATAAAGATTTAATACACATCAATTTCATGATCATATGTAAATCAGTCTGAATTCTTAGTAGTCATGAACTCCTATGCATGTCTACTGGATATTTTAATTCACTCGTTAAAGTTTGTTTGTAAAATATGCTCATGACTTTTGTTTTGAAGATTCAGTGATATGGATGGCTGGGAACATGATCTTATGAGATTTGGAATCTAAATTTTCCTAACAGATCGTATATTGATTCTCTTAAGTGTAAATTCTAGAACTGAATGATTACTGAGCTCACATTTATAATAAGATTATAAACTAGTCAGTCACTAGTGGATTAATAGTACTTAAGGATCAGAGAATCGGTTCTGAACTGAGCGATTCAGATATTTAATGCAACGTTCAACATCCTCATTTTAGTGATAAAACCAAACCCACTAGATTCTCTGGTTCGAGGATATGTAACTAGATGGCACTCTAAAACCTAAATCAAAATTCGTATAAGTCAGCTTCTGACTTGTGGTACTCAAACTAGTTACTATCATGTTTTCACGCTCATTATAACTTTCAGTCCTGATTCCCACCTTTCCATCCAGAATACTTTTAAATATACAAATTAATATCAAGTTTCACATCATCACACATGTCATCCCTCTTGAATAAAACATTGAAGCGCTGTCTGAGTAGTGATGTTAGTTTACTACATAACTGATATAATGAGCGTAGTTTACTATAGAACCGATATAATGAGCGTAGTCATCATGTAGTCTAGACCGATGAGCATGATCATTTTAAATATTTTTTATGCTATATGATAACTACACGAGATCCATGTAACCATCGTGTAGACTACACGATGAATACATGAGGTCTGTGTAGGCATCGTGTAGGCAACACGATGGATACACGAGATCAGTGTAGTACTCGTGTATACATTATGATGGCAAAATAGTGTACATGATTACTACACGAGGTCAGTGTACCCTTCGTAAAGACTACATGATGATTACATGTGTCAGTGTACTCAACACGATGGCTACATGAGGCTTGTGTAGTACTCGTGTACACATTATGATGACAAAATAAAAATAAGTATCTATATTTTTTTATTCTAACACGTGACAATATGCTGGGAGCATCCTATAGTTGTCTTCAAGAGACCCTCAAACTAATTCCAATACATATTCCCTAGCCCTTCATGCCTTATGACAACTTATGTTGACACCCAAATCAAGTCGAACATCTTCAGTTATATCTTGTTAAACACTCTTAGAGATTATAAAAATTCATTTGCAAGTTAGTACTTTATATCAGTGGAATACATGAGAATACTCTGTAAATATAATCTATAATCTCTAAGAGTGAAATTTCATATTATAGTGGAGTAATAAATAAAATTATTTAATTAAAGAGTTTAATTAATAATCTGATTTATTGAAGCTTAAGATTATAGGTCTATGGTCCCCAAGTCACCTCTATACTACGTAATCTAGGGTGTGAATATTTCAAGACATGAGAAAAGGACTAACTTGCAAATGAATTTTTATTCTGAGATAAGTACATAATTATGAGATAAATTAATTAATTGAATTATATATATAAATAAATGCAATTTTTGGAAATTATATATATATATATATAATTTATGAAATTAGATAATTAAATTATTATTAGATAATAATTTGAATCAACTAAATCTACTATTATGAAATAACAGATAATTTAGTTGATATGGATAATCAGATATGTTAATTTTGAATTAACTGATATCTAGATATTTATCAAAATAAATATTGAATGGTAATGCCACATGTCAATCACTGATTGGGTATAAGATATTTATGTAGACTACTGTAGTGCCACGTGACACTACAATAGTGGGGTGCAACATTGTAGTGCCACATGTCACTGTAGTGGTGTCGTGAGGCATTGTGTTGTCTCACAGCACACTACAGTGTCATGTGGTGTTGCTGTTTTACACCATTATACAATAGATCCCATTGCATTGGGCTATTTAAAATTAAATGTTAATTTTTTTAATTATCTTTAAATATCTAATACGCCATTATTAAGAAAGATATACATATATTATTCTGATGGCATCAATCAGATAAGTTCAGTTGAATCAGAGAACTGAGTTGAGAACACAATTGTTCAGAGTGATTTTTCTCTACGATTAATAGTTAATCAAATCTAAAAAAGAAGATTCATCGTGTTCTTTTAGAGAATCATCTCACAAAAGTCATTCACAGTAAATCTCTAGATCTCATGTGTTGAGTACATCTAGAGATAGAAAAAATATCTTGTAATATTTTATGTGCCCACACACGTCCTAGTGCATTGAAGATTGACTTGGAAGATCTTGGTGTGGATCTCGGAGTCTTCTGATCATTGGAACGGATTTGTGGGACGGAGGATCGATCGGTTTTTTAATGACGCTTGATTAAGACTATAAGAGGTATTTGATTCATAACCTTGTATGTTATAAATTTAATATATAAATATATAATGGATCCTGACTGATTGAAAAGAATTTTCAATAAAAAAAAATTTTGTTTTGTTATCGTGGCGATGCACAATTTTTGTTTTATTAAAAGATTTGATTTTTATTAAAAAAATAATTTTTAAAATGGCCATGCGCCATATGCTCCCGCCGCGACGACCAACACTAGAGACACGTGTCCTAGTGTCTGACACTATAAGGATGATCCATTATCATATGAAGAAGCTATGGATGATCCTAAAAATGAGAAATGACAAGATGCCATGAACCAAGAAATGGAATCGATGTATTCTAATTCCATCTGGGAACTTGTAGATCCACCTGAAGATGTCAGGCCCATTGGATGTAAATGGATCTTCAAAAAGAAGAGATGTGCATATGAGAAAGTAGAGACTTTCAAGGCATGACTGGTAGCCAAGGGCTATACACAAAGAGAATGAGTCGATTATGAAAAGACATTCTCCCATGTTGTCATGCTAAAATCCATTCGTATCCTTTTGTCCATCGCCACTAGTTTAGATATGGCAAATGTACATCAAGAAATTTTTTCTGAATGACTCTCTTAAAGAAAGCATCTATATGATGCAACTAGAAGGGTTCATGAAAAAGGGGCAAGATAAGAAAGTATGCAAGTTATTTAAATCTATATATGGGTTAAAGAAAATATCTAGATCTTGGAATCTTACCTTTAATGAGATTATTAAATCAAATGGTTTCGAGCAAAATATTGACAAAGCTTGTGTTTATAAATACATCAAAGATAAAATAGTGATTTTCTTAGTTCTTTATGTTGGCGATATTCTACTAATTGGGAATAATGTAGAAACTTTGTCAAAGGTAAAGAAGTGGTTAGCTGAGAAATTCCAAATGAAAGATTTGGGAGAGACGAACTATGTTCTAGGCATCCGAATCTTGAGGGATAGAAAGAACAAGCTTTTGGCACTTTCTCAGGTATCTTATATTGATAAGGTGCTAGAGAGATTCTCTATAGAGAATTATAAGAAAGGTCAACTACTGATTAGACATGAAATTTCCCTCTCCAAGGAGCAATGTCTTAAGACACCTTAGGAGGAAGAGGATATGATAAAGTTTTTTTATGCTTCAGGTGTTGGTAGGCCCATGTATGCCATGTTGTGTACAAGACCAGACATCTGGTATGCAGTGGGAATTGTCAGCCGTTATCAATCAAATCCAAGTTTGGAACATTGTATTGCAGTAAAGCACATTCTCAAGTATCTTAAGAGAACGAGAAACTATATGCTTGTTTACTCAGTTGGAGACCTGAACCGCACTGGATATACTGATTAGGAATCATATAAGGATAGCCAAAAGTTGACGTCTGGGTCATACACCAAAATGATCTAACTGTTATGAAGATAAAGTTGGATAAGAATCTAGCTCTGACTGTTATGGAGATAACCTTGGATCAGAACTTGGCTGACCCACTTACCAAGACACTTTCTGCGAAGTCGTTTGAGGGTCATCTGCAAAACATGGGGTTGAGAGAGATGACGCATTTACTTTAAGGCAAGTGAGAGATTGTTGCGAGTTATGCCCTTAAAGCATGAGTATTGACATTTTAATATGAAATTTAATGGAATTACATTTTTCTTATAATTTTTCTTTTAAATTATTGTTGAATAATTTATATAAATATCTAAAAATTTCATATTCGTTAATGAAATTATGATCTTGTATTAGTACAAGAGGATTATTGTCATAGATAATGAATAAAAATGCTAGCAACATATTAAAATATGTAATTTTTAATGAATGGTTGCTAGTACGGTTCACTAAGCATTGTGGATCCAGATCATCGATGTGGATCGACGTCTTAATGCATGTACTTTATATAATAAAATTTATATATGATAGGACCGATGTGAATTAATATCTTTATTAACGTCTTCTGATCTCGGAAGCTACTCAGAATCAATTGGCAAGAGGTCAACGATTACGTGAGTTGCTTAAACAATCCCAATCCGCCCCTCTGACGGTGGAAGAACAGATAATGACTATTTATATCGGAACGAATGGTTATCTTGATTCATCAGAAATTGGACATGTAAGAAAATTTCTCATTGAGTAACGTACTTACTTAAAAACGAATAAACCTCAGTTCCAAGAAATTATATCTTCTACCAAGACATTCACTGATGAAGCGGAAGCCCTTTTGAAAGAAGCTATTCAGCAACAGATGGAATGTTTTCTACTTCAAGAACAAGTATAACAAGAAAAAGTATAAATAAATTCTTGATTTTTTATCTTTCTTTTATTTATATAATTTCAATAATAAATAATTAATAATATTAATAATAATTAACTATAATTAATACTATAATTGATTCATTTTATATTTGAGAATTTCATTCTTTTCATTTTTTAACTAGCATTTATTTTTAATTTCTATTTAAAAAAAAGAATAAAAATGGTGTCTCTTATTCAAATCATGCAAAATACCCCTTTTCTTGACATAGAAATATATATGGAAAAAAATTGTGTCCAATAAGATTTGAACCTATACCAAAGGTTTAGAAGACCTTCATCCCCTGTTTATCATAAAGATTTAATACACATCAATCTGATGATCATATGTAAATCAATCTGATTCCAGAGTAGTCATAAACTCTTATACATGTCTATTGGATCTTTTGATTCACTCGTTAATTTTTGTTTGTAAAACAAGCTAGTGACTTTTGTTTTAGAGATTTAGTGATATGGATGGCTGAGAACATGATCTTACAAGATTTGAAATCCAAGTTTTCCTAACGGATCGTATATTGATTCTCTTAAGTGTTAATTCTGGAACTGAATGATTATTGAGCTCAAATTTATAATACGATTATAAATTAGCTATTTACTAGTGAATTAATGATACTTAAGGATCAAGAGGTAACTAGAAGGGTAAAACACTAATCTTGACCATCTCTAATTTACAAACCAAAATTTGAGGATAGAATTACGTGAAATGATTATATCAATGGATTATACGAGAATACTCTGCTCATTCTATAATCTCTAATAGTGAAATTTCATATTTATAGTAGAGTAATAATGGAATTAATAAATAAGATTATTTGATTAAAAAATTTAATAATCTAATTTATTGGAGCTTAGGATTATATGTCCATGGTCCCCAAGTCACCTCTGTACTACGCAATCTAGGGTGTGAATATTTCAGGACATGAGAAAATGGATAACTTGCAAAAAAAATTATTCCTAGGCAAGTACGTAATTATGAGATAATTATGTGTGATTAATTAATTAAGAATTAATTAATTGAATTATTTATATATAAATGTCAGAAATTACATATATAGAAATAATTATATCGATTAAGTTTCTAATTATTGATAAGTGAGATATAATATCTAATTTATGAAATTAGATAGTTATAAATTATTATTAGATAATAATTTGAATTGACTAAATCTGTTATTTGTGAACTAACAAATATGTTAGTTGATAGAGATAATTAGATATGTTATTTTTGAATTAACTGATATCTAGATATTTATCTGATTAAAATAAATATTTAATTCTCAGTAATTATCACGTGTCAATCACTGATTGGGAATCAGAGATTGACATGAACTACTGTAGTGCCACGTGGCACTGTAATAGCGGGGGTGCAATATTGTAATGTCACACGGCACTGTAGTAGTGTCGTGGCACACAGTGTCGTGAGGCACTGTGATAGCTCACGGCAACTGCAGTACCGTGTGGCACTGCAGTTGTGCGCAAATTGCAGTGGGTCCCATTGTAGTGGTAATTTTAAAATTAAATTTTATTTTTAATTTATCCCTAAAAATCTGATATGCCATTTAGAAAATATATAGATATTACTCTATTGGCTTCATGGTTGATGGAGAGTTGAGAACACAATTGCCATCAGGGTGAATTTTCTCTGTGATTAAAAAGTTAAACAAAAAGCTCTGAAAGAATTGTCATCGTATTCTCTTAGCGGATTGTCTCACTGAATCAATCTTTCTCAGTAAATCTCTAGATCTTATGTGTTGAGTAAAAGTGTCTTTATTTATTCTACGTGCCCACACACGTCCTAGTGCGCTTGAGGATTGGCTTGAAAGATCTTGGTGTGGATCTCGAAGTCCGTTGTTCGTGAAAACGCATGATCGTTGGTTTGCGAGGACGCTTGATATAGACTACAAGAGGTATATGATTCCTATCCATTTATATCTTAGATTTAATATATAAATTATATAATGGATCTTGATTGAGAAGATTTTTCAATAAAAGTTTTTATTTTAGAAATCGTTGCATCGCGCTTGCTTACATTTTATCGAAAAAGATTTATTTTTAATAATTTTTAAAGGCCTCATGTTTCCAACAACAATGAGATATCTTATCCTCATAAATTGTAACAAAGTGTAACGGGTTGGAACTATTTGTAGGTTAAGTTGTAAATTAGGATTAAATATATCTTGCCATGTATTAGTGCAATAGGTGCATTAATATATTTTACGAATAGTAGATGATCTGAGATAGCATTTGTAAGTTTATTAGCAAGATATAGTTCTTCTCTAACACGAAGACATTGAAATGGGGTTAAACATGTATTTTGTAATCTTTGAGAAACAAACGATTTGGGTTTATTTTATTCAAATAAATCCAATCTAGAGTTGGTTAGTTATGCAGATGCAGAGTATTTATCTGATCCACATAGAAAAACTGGTTATTTGTTCTTGTGTGGAGTACTATTATTTCTTAGTGGCCAACAAAAAAAACATCAACAGCTACATCCTTGAATCATGTACTTATGATCCATGAAGCAAGTCTAGAACGCGTATGGTTGAGATCGATGACTCAACATATTTGAAAGATGTGTGGATTACCTTCTCATGAAGAAAATATAACAACATTGTACGGAGATAATGTCGCTTGCATACCTCAACTAATAGGAGGATATGCTAAGGGAGATAAAACAAAATATATTTCACCAAAAATCTTTTTCACACATGATCTTGATAAAACCAGTGACATCGATATTCAACAAATTCATTTGAAGGAAAATCTGGCACATTTATTCACAAGGGCATTACCCACTACAACGTTTGAGAAGTCTATGCATAATATTGGGATGTCTCGAGTGAGATATATCAAATGATATTATCATGAAGGGCAATAAATATGCGTTGTTCTCTTTTTCCCTTAACCAAGGCTTTGTCCCACTAGATTTTTCTGGCAAGGTCTTTAATAAGGCAACGTTCCCTTGCATACGAGAATTATGTACTCTTTTTACTTCACTAGGATTTTTCATATAGGGTTTTTCCTAGTAAGGTGTTAACGAGACATAATTTCTATGTGATGAACATCCAAAGGGGAGTGCTGTAAATAATTATAATAATGGATGATTATTAATATATGACCCTAGGACTTCCCAACGTCTCAAACTGTCATATATTTATTCTACTCATCCTTTCATATCTCCTATTTGTAAACCCATAAATAAAGGTTGTAAATCTTAGAAAAATACAAGTGCTCATCTTTCATTGTTCTAAGTATTATCTTTACTTTTTGCTGCAGCAAAAAATTGTAAATGTCTTATTATTATAATTGGTGTTTCAGTAAATAAAACTTTGTAAAGGTTAGAGTCACTATCCTCTTGATTGATTGCCTATGCAAAATTTGAAGAGAAGATTTGAGGCACTTGTTTAACACATTAATGTCATCTTTATTGACATATTGTTTTTATATATTTTAGGAATAAGAGAAAAGAGTATTTTTTTCATGTTTTGTATTGTTCTGGTCGATCACTGATAAGTGATGATCGATTCTGGAATCATTCTTAAAATGGTACATCTGACTTTCAGTGATTGGTCGATCTCCCTATATAGTGATCAATCACTAAACTCATTTTCAAATCAAATGTGCATTCTGACATCTAGCAATCGATCTCCCTCTCTAGCAGTCCATCGCCACTTAAAAAATCAGTTTATATATCTTCCTGATTTTGATGATTCTTGAAGATGTTTTCAAATATTTTCAAATAAATATTTTCTGTTTATCCCTCAAATATTTTGACCTAATCTTCCTTCTATATATTCCTCCTTATTTTATGAAGATTAGGTGAGAGAGTTAGTAAATTTCTCTTTACAATTTCTTAAATTCTAGGTTTCCTTTCATGATATTTTTCTATCTCTAAGGAAATCTTTTGACTTATCCTACTTACAAATCCTTCCCGAGCCTGTATATACATATAATGGAAGTAAATATAGAGAGAAAAATAGTGTTTTAAGTTGATTTCTATTTTACCCTTTTTTCCCAACTTACTCTATTCATTTATAAAGTCTTCCAAGCTTCATGTTAATTTTTTTGATTTAGACCTTTAGTTTTAGTGTTACTTTAGATTTGTTCTTAAAGTTTTTAAGCATTAAAATTGTTTTGTGTTTTAAAGAAAAATTTACTTTACAATGAGTGATTTTGTGAGGTTTTTCGAGAATACACATAAATAACTTTTTTTCCCATACTTGTGCCTTGGGGTAGAGTCCAAGAAGACAAGATCAAGATCACTTGTGCCTTGACATGGAGATCGAGATTGATGAGCCTAGTGGTTGCTTGTGCCTTGAAGAGGATTCAAGTCTCAAGATTGATGAGCTTGTATCAATGAGAAGCTAAGACATTGGTACTAGGAGTCAAGAGGTGTGAGAAAATGATTAGAGGTACTTGAGTGAGTTTGTATGTCTAGCATTTGTACTCGTTTAAATTCTTAGTGGATTATTTGTTGGACGAGGTCATGTGAGATTTTTCACTGTTGGGTTTTCTAATAAAAAAATCTTGCATTTCATTTTATTTTTTTTATCTCTCTATCTTTATATTATTGATGATATTATGAATGATTGATCTGATCTAATATGATATTTTCACTTTACTAAATTGATTTGATTAAAATTTAAATTTTTAGATAGGAATATATTCACCCCTCTAGGTTGTTTAGAGTTCACATGTAGGCTTTTTCAATCTTCTTTATTTTATAACAATTTCCAGATTTTCTTTAAAATATCATCGTTTTTTACTTTCTACCAACCAGATGGAATTGTATTGATTCTAATCCATGGGCATTGTGTATGTTTTTTTTTTTTTTACATTGTTGGGGTTGATTCTGATGCATGAATGCATTTGATTTTAATTTTCATGAAAACAAAAGAAATAGGATTGAATTTCTTATACACTAATGACATAAAATCACATAGACGCAGCTGCTACAAATTTACGTCCTCAAATGGCTCTCCCTCCACTCCACAACCATCTTAGCAGAGTAATTTACAGCACATATGAACATGAATAATCGTGGAAGTATTTTCTTGGCAATTAATAATTAAAAAAGCGAAAAACTTGGCTTAAAAGGGTATTTAAGGGACATGAATTGAATCTGGAGACATAGATATCATTTGAAGAAGACTAGAATTGGAAAACGTTTCCTCAAGTGCAGGCCTTTTCAAGCTACCTCCTCCATCACTGCTTTCCTTTGTAATATGTACTAGCTCCCTTGCAACATCATTCATCCCGAGTTTCCCGTGCCTACCGAACAACAAACACCTCGTTGCAAGGTCCGCAACTACTTCTATTTGCTCTCGCACAAACGATGGTTGCTCATGATAATAAAGAACCGGATCCACCACCTCCTCAATCTTCCCGCTTCTTATCTTTTGCAAAACTACCATCGGATCCATGTTATTCGACCCTGCAATGATTTCCACAAGTACTAATCCAAAGTCGTAAACGTCACTTTTATTCATACATGAATTCTCATCATCCAGGATATAGTTCAGTAGTCTGAACCCAGCTATTTTGGCTGATAAGTCGTTGTCTAAGAAGATAAAACTGGCTTTGAGATCACGGTGGAGAATTGGTGGAGAAATTTCGTATTGGAGGAATGAAAGAACACCGGCTGTTTCCCTAGCAATGCTTAATCTCCTATACCAATCAAGAGTAACTACCTTTTTCCCTTTGTAGTAATGTAAGTGTTCCTCTAGAGTACCATTTGCAGGATGATGATCATATACAACTAGGGTGAAAAACCCCGAAACGATGCAGCATCCGAGGAGGGTAGCCATGTTCTGGTGTAAAACTGTTGACAGAGCCTCGATTCGGGACAGAACATGAACTAGGTCGGCTTTGTTTGGGCAATGTTCTTTGTGGACAGCTACGTTTGATCCGTCCCCAAGTACCCCAGCATAAATCGTCCCGTTACTGCTCTCTGCTAGCTTCTGACTATCTCCAAATCCTCTCGTGGCGTCCTCGAGCTCTTCGTAAGTGAATAATCTAGTTCCACAAGCCTTTTGAAACATATTGTTGCTGTGAAATGGACTATGGTTGTTGGAGTTTAGCATTCGTTGTTTATCCGGTCGTTTTAATATACAAATAAGACCGATTAAAGAAGCTACGACGAAAACCGGACCAAGAACTCCTGCAAATTTAAGGATGAAGAGACATTCAAATTTTTGTTTAGATTTCATCTTTTACAGCATATAATCTCTTGATTGATTACATACCAGTCAAGACTACGAGTTTCTTTTCGCTGTGTTGTTTTACATAGCAATCATTGCCATATGCTTCCATTTCATCTTTAATGCAGGCTGTTAAAGACAGTTCAATTAAATCCTCAATGTAATTGAATTAGTCACTTTAAAAAAAATTAAAGATTTCATGTTAAAATTATCAGAATTGCACAGTAAATCACTAAAGCTATGTTTGGAACTTGTAAACTAAGAAGGAAAGGAAAATGAGAAGAAAAGTAAGTGGAACTAGAAGAAAAGTGATGGAAATTATTAATATAGAGAATCTCATTGGTATCGTTATTTTCCTCGACATATTCTAACTAAAAACTTAACACAATGAAAATGCAGTTCTTCACCTTTTTCTGTCATTTTCTTACTAATTTCTAAAATCCAAAACATAGTCTTAAAGATAAGCACTTTGACTATTTTTTTCATTTTGATTTATTGAACTTAACGATTTAGACCAAATTTTAATTGAACAAATTATATTCAGATTAAACCTTTGAACTTATGAAAAAGACAATATAATGGGGAATGAGAAAACTACTAACATTTCAAGCACCCTGTTCCATTAGCAAACCCATCACCAACATAATCATCCTGACAGAAGCACCTCACCCCTGCTTCCACCACCGTAGCATTCACAGCATATCCATTAGTAGCACAGGCTCCCTTCGACTCATTCCCAGGAATCGCCCACTCCAGTTTAACCCCACGCTTCCCAAAATTCGAACCTCTCGGAACAACCCAACTGGAATATCCCCTGCAACCAAACTTAGAGAACACAGAAAAATCATCTCCAACATGCCATTCGCTATGATCCTTAAGTGGGTAACAACAAGCAGGGGAACTACTCCCATTCCCATCACAACCAGGCAACAAATTCGTCTCGCAATCTGCTTTGCACAAAGAGGAATCATCGCAATCGTACAATCCAATCACATTGTCGGTGGAAATGCCGAAGTAGGCGTTTCTTTGAAACCCAAATGAATTCAAATCGTTGTACTGTCGGCAGGAAGAGAAACCTGGAAAATCCACTATTACTCCGTCGGAGAAAAATTCAAGCACCCGGTAGCTTTGGGAGCTGATGTTGAGCAAAAGGGTGGAGGAATTTTTGCAAGAGAGGTGAAAAGATTCAGCTGACCCACAAGAACTGTTCAGATGGAAAGGGAAAGGGATTTGGAGTTTCCCGCATTTTTCATTACATGGGGAAGACAGAGAAATGGGAAAATCGTTGAGAATCAAAATAAGAAGAAAGGAGGCTGAGAGCAGAGTAAACATTGGATAATGGGAGTGAAAAATGTGAAGCGAATGATATTTGAAAAAGATAAAAGGCAGAAAAAGAAAGGGAATGAAGGCAGTTGAAAAAGAAAATACGGAATGGAGGAGATATATGGAGTCACACAAATCTCAAGCAACAATGGCAGCGAATGTTTTGCCAAGTAAGAAAGGGGAAGACCCAGATGGAGACGTGGCAAGATCAGGGATGTGTATTGGGGAGATGAGGAGAGTATATAGAAATTTGAGGAAGGAGGAGAAAATTGGTCTGTGGAATGGGCTACAATTCGTACTATGTTGTATATAATGTGGGATAGTGTGCATTTTGTATATAATACGTTGGCTTTTCAATTCAGTCAAGTGGCTCTTTTTTCTTGTGTAAATTTTGATTTTGCTTGGGATTTCTTAGTTCTTTTACCTTTTTAATTAAAGTATACAAGCTTTGTTTAATATATTTTAGGTTTATTTTTGTCTTCAAACTATCATTAATTTATACTTTAAATCAAATATTTCTAAACGTAACAATTCATTCCTTAAACTAATAAAAAATTTCATTTTAAACTTTTGTTTCAAATAATTTATTTTTCAGATCCAAAACATGATCGCTTCAGAATTATCTTAAATTTCCTCGTCTTAGGTCCATTTCACATGCGTGAGATTTACCTAAAAGACATAGACATCTCATGCAGTTCAAGAAAAAGACGTGATACTCCATTAACATTTTATTTTGGAAACTCAAAATCTCAAAAATGTTATTTTTCTTACTAACGACGTTAAAGTTTCTCAAAATATCAAGAATATCCTCATATTTTTATATTGCTCACTGGATAGAACCTGAATTTTTGTGTTTTGAGGGCTTTCTTAGATATTCTCAGGTTATAAGGAAAATAATTCAATTTTGTATTTTAAAAATTTTCTCAAGTTCAAATTTTCTAGGTAAACCTCATAGAGTGTACGGGTACCTTTTCCTCCATATTATTACTTCCAAAGATAATAAAGAAAGAGAGATATTTTGGAGACTCGAAAGGGATAGATTTATCATTGATGAAAGTCTGAAAACATAATGTCACCATGCCAGGAAAACATTACATAGAATTGGTGTAAAGAAATCAAATTAAAAAATTTATAACAGTTTATTGCAAAATATTACAAAAAAATAAAAGAGGTAAAAGAAATGTAAGAAAAAATCCAATACACTTTGAACGTGAAAAAATGAAAAAAAGAAGAAAGGAAATGTATGGACAAATGTAGAAGAGACGAATCTAAAAAAAAAAGAGAAAAAGAAATAACACCCAAAAGGAAAAGTTGATATGAGATATTACAAAATCCATAATTTAAAAAAAAAAAAGTATTGACAGAAGAGAATCTCACGTGAAATCCCATAGTTTGAGAATTACGGAATATCATAAATATCTGTGTAACTATTTTTCTTATAATATACAGTGCAATTTACAATACAGAATTTTATATGCTCAAACCCCCCAATGTCCAATGTCCAATTAATATCCAATGCCCAATGCCACGCTTTGGAGAGATGAGTCTTTACTCCCCATTTCTACTCGTTAATCAATGCCTAAATTACTTTGAGTTTACATTACCTTCTTTCTTATTGCTACTTATTGAAACAGAAAGTGTGTCACTATTGACTACTGGGATGCCAAATTAATTTACATCTTTTTTTACACCAATTCACCTCTCTTTTCTCAAGTTGATAGCTTAACAAAGAAATGGGTTTTGGCCTTTTGGGTGTTGCACTTTGTAAGTCATGTTTGTCATTCAAAAATTGCAGATAGTCTGATTTTTGTTGATTTTTTGAGAAAATAATTTTATTAACATTTTTTAACTTCTGTTTTTTTAGTTATTGCCTTTTGGATATAAAATAACCTTAATCTAAAGCTAATGAAGCAAATCTCACTCTCTCTCTCTCTCACCCTCCCTCATTTTTTAGTGATCTATCAAGCCCTCAAGTTTACACGCGTAAACTTGTAGGCACTACGGATGGTACAAGGGAAGCTGTTTTTGCGCTGACTGAATGTGGCAGTAACCCAAAGCAAATGAAACAAAATAGTGAAGTTTTATGCTTAGCGTATTCATGTTTAAATAAGGTGTCACTTTTTTCAATGAAAACCCCTTATCAAAGCAAAGGCATTCTCCTGAGAAAAAAGAAAACAAAAAAAATTAGGAGGCATTGAGTGCACACTCTATTAGGGACTTAAGCAAAACCGAAAAGATGATCAAATCGAATCAAACCGTGTCGGTTTAGTCGGTTTGTCATATTATTCAGATTTGTATCTTGTCTAAGAAATGAAAAAATCACACTTTTCAATTCGGGTCTTAAAACTGTTAGGAATTGAACTGCACCGGTATATATAAAATAAGAAAAAGTACTCTGACATCTCCTGTGTAGTTTGCTTGATAAATGACTCAGATCTCCATTAATGTTTGCCCTCTGTGATAAAAAATTCAAAACCGTTAAGTTACATACTAACAGTGTTAAATTGTCTTATAATACCAAAATTACCCGATCTTTTACAATTCTCAAAACCAAAAATGGTTTTTTATTCTGACGCCCCCTATAGCTTGTTTAAAAGGCACTTATACCCTTTCTAGTTTGAAATAAGACAATTAGGTCCAGTCTTTCTTACAGGTGTTGTTTTACAGTGAAATGACCAAAACATCCTTGTTCGACCAAACTAATGACCCACGCCCACATTTGACCTGGCCCAACATCTTACCCGGTTTAAACTAAAAGATCAAAGTTAAAAGGGCTAAATGCATCACTATTATTCAACTTAGAGAAATTCTTAGATGCTCAAACTGGTTACTTCAGTGGTAACTCTAGTGTGGTAGGAAGCAGTGACAACATGAGCAGTGAATATACGAAAAGGGAAGAGTCGTCAAAACATGAACGTAGTATTTTAGAGGAGTGTAGATAAGGTGTTTAATTTGGCAAATTTACTGAAGGATATAATAAGTGTATAAGACTTTAGAGAGAAGATGAAAATTTTAAGGAAGATGAAACATAAAAATTTGACCCCTCTTAAGTCACTTAATATAGCAGAGATGAAAAGCTTGTGATTTTTTATTACATGTCTATGGGAAACTTATATGCCCTTATTCATGGTGATTTTTTTCTTTTTTGTTGTGAAATTATTAGTGTGTGGATGCATTTGAATCTTTCTGGAATTTTTATGATATCACTGAACAGACATAAACCCTCTCTCTGACACGTCCTCAAAGAAAGACCAATCAGAAGAAGACACGAAGATAGGTGACATGGCATTATACGATTAAAATTAGTTCAATTGTTAATATTGATAAATTAGATCTTATCAAATATTCTGTTAGTCACTTTTTTAGTGGAATTAGATAAACTCGGTCATATTTTATGTGATCATTTGAAAGTCAATAAATATAGGCGCATTGTAACCCAAAGGGCATTCAATAATCAGCCAAGCAATTACACTCGTATTCTTGTCAATTCTCTCTCTCATTCATTTCATTGTTTTTTAGTGTGAGGAATTTTTTTTACATTTTGGTGCTTTCATTAAGAGTTAAAAATCAACTTGAGATTGTAATTCAAAATGTCTCGAACCAGATCAACGCTACACGGGAAATGGAAACGACATCGATGTTGTCAATAACCTCGTTAACCAGCTCGCACAGCCCGTATGAGTGCAGGGCATGGTACATACCATTCTGACGGGAATGAAAAACATGGAGAACCATAATAGTGAAGCATTACATAACGCATGGCAAACTCTGCAAGATCATATTGCGGTGTTACAATAATATGTTGCAGAGACAAGAGTAGAGGCAAGTCAGAGGACTCTGGTACGAGGACGAGAAAAGGAGAACCTGCAAGATAAATGATAGAGAGAATAGACTGCCAGATAGTCAAATCTGGGCGCCATCTAAAATGTGTATAGTGATGAGCCAGAAATCAGTTCTCATGACAGAGGGAAAGAGTCTACGAGCGAGAATGGTCCAGCGGAACTATTAACGAAGCGGACAGTGGAGAAGATGTTGGAAATGATAAAACTGGGTGTCACTGGGGTGGCGGATCTAGAAACATTGACACAATCCCCTTTGTGCCCAGAAATGCTGGTGGCCCTAGTGCCGAAGAAATTTGTTAGCCCTAAATTCAACTGCTGTGAGGGAAAAATGGATCATGTAGATCACTTGTGCCGTTTCAAAAAAGTAGGCGTTGTATCAACACAAGGATGAACTAATGTGTAGGATGTTTTCAATGAGTCTGGACGGCAACGCGTTGAAACGATACCATTCTCTACCCCCATGTTCAATTGATAATTTTGCTAGAATGTCTTCAGTATTTTTGGAATAGTATTCCACCTACCGGATGGTTATGGAGGACTCAGAATACTTATTGAGGATCACAATAAAGAAGGATGAATCTCTACAAGATTACACTCACCATTTTAAAAGACGAGATGATGAAAGTTGAAAATTGTAATGACTGTGTAGCACGGCTAGCATTCAGACGAGGTTTGGACCTAGAATCAACCTTGTTTGAGGATTTGTCTAAGAATAAGCTGTTTATGATGGCATAGACTTTCCTTAGGGTACAAACGTATATAACCCTAGAGGAAGAAAAGAAAAGCATGCAGAAATTGACAGAACAACAGACATAATGGAGAAAATGGACAAAAGGAAGAATGAAGTCGAAAAGAGACCAAGACTCGTTGGTTGGGTCTACCCTAGGGGGAAAGTTTACACCCCTTTGACTATCCTAGTCAACCAAATCCTAGAGATCATCTATGATAAACCCTGGCTAAAGAGGTCGGCTCCACTTACCAAGGATCTAAACGAAAGAGACAAAGACAAGTTTTATTCCTACCACTGAAGCGCTGGCCACTACGTCAAAGACTGTTATCAATTAAAAGACTATATTGAAAGGCTTGTGCAGGAGGGGTTTATGAAGGATTTTGTTGAGAGAAGAGATCAACCATGGAAGGACAAAAACAAAGAACACCCTAAGGAAAAAGAGCCGTTGAGGATCGTGGACATGATCATTGCCCTGACAGAACATGAAGGCACCTCGAGAAAAGAAAGAAAGATCTACTGTAAAAACCCAACTCTCGAGGTGAATAATGGACTTGAAGAAGTGAACAATGATTGTGTCCCCATCATTTTTTATGAAGAGAAAGGGTGATATGATGGACACAGTGATGCATTGGTGATTACCATTCAGATCGAGAACTGTATATTGCAAAGGGTCCTAATTGATGATGGGAGTGCGGTGAATATCCTCCATCGATCAACACTCGAAAATATGGTGATAGATGCTCCAAGGCTTCGTAGTGCTAGAAAACCACTCATTGGCTTCAATGGAACCATAACCTACTCTGAAGGAATTCTATCACTTCCAGTACATGCGGATCCATTTAACCACGTCACAGATTTTGTAGTTATTGCCACACCGTCACCCTACAACGCCATACTGGGAAGAACGTGGATTCATAAAATAAAGACTGTCCCATCCACATATTATCAAACGTTGAAACATATGTCGTCGCGGGGAGTACGAATGATTAAAGGAGACCAGGCCGCATCCCGTTGTTGCACAGCAACAACTCTTAATTCCACATGAAAGAAAGATGCGCCCGATCACAACAACGGGAAAGAGATAGTTGAGAAATAGCAACTAATGAAGATGAAGTGGATGAGAGCAATCCGAGATATGAGGCTGCGAGTAGAACAGAATCCGTTGACATTGGAAATGAAAAAACGACCAAGATAGGTGTGAAATCGACCGAAGCAGAGAAGACGAAACTCATAAAGTTTCTCAGGGAAAACATCGACATCTTTGCGACTACGGTAGCCGAGATTCCATGTATCGATGAAGAATTAATTTGTCATAAATTAAATGTACATCCTTTTATGACTGTGAAACAAAAAGATGGACTTTTGCGCCTGAGAGAAAAGCGACCATAAGGGAGGAAGTAGAAAAATTACTCGAAGTTGGGTTCGTCAGAGAAGTCAGCTACCGGGAGTGGCTAGCAAATGTTGTCATGTTAATGAAGAAGAATGAAAAATGAAGAATCTGTGTAGACTTCACAGACCTAAATAAAACTTTCCTAAAAATGACTACCCGTTGCCAATTATTGATCAAATGGTGGATGCAACCATGGTTGTTAAAACTCCCGTCCAAATCGTAGGATCTTACGATTTTATGATCATGTCTAACCCTCACGGTCTAATTCATAAGTAGAATCTTAAATTGAGAGGATCTTATGATCCTATTATATTTTTTGTCTTGGATTGGTAGGATCTAATGATTCTACTACGATCTTATGATCCCACTAACCTTAATTTTGTAAGAAAATCTTATGAAAACAATATAAAGTTCTTTAATCTGTTCAATTTTTAAATTATTATTTATTTATTTAAATTGAACTTAGTAAAATACTGAAGTTTATCGTTGATTAATTAACTATATTCAAGAATTTTAATATGTAGTTTGGTAAATTGTGTTTTTTTCATAATATCACTAGTATATAGTAGGATATTTTGATCCACGATTTGATCCTACGATCCGATTTGTGAGACATCTCCACGATCTTAGGTAGGATCATAATTCTGATAATCTTGGATGCAACATCTAGACATGAATTCCTAAGCTTCATGGACGCGTACTCCGATTATAATTAGATGAAAATGTTCTAATCTGATCAAGAAAATGCATCTTTTATTACTGATTTTGGAACATTTTGCTACACGGTGATGTCGTTCATTTTAAAAAATGCAGGGGCAACATATTTGAAATTGGTCAAAAAAATTTTGAAAAGCAGCTTGGAAAGATAATGGAGGTCTTCGTCGATGATATGCTTGTTAAAGTGGAGAAGAGAACGGATCTCATCCATAATTTGAAGGAAGCATTCCTTACTCTCATAGTGCGTAACATGAAGTTTAATCTGAAAAAATGTACTTTTGGAGTGGCAGAGAGAAAGTTGCTCGGATAGAGGAATTGAAGTTGATCCTGATCAAGTCAAGGCAATCATAGAGATCAAGTCAACACAGACTGAGAAAGAGATTCAAAGTATAACAGGAAAATTAGCTGTACTAAATAGATTTGTGGCAAGATCAACTGATAAGCGCAAACCATTTTTCACCAAACTAAAGAAGAATTCTGAATTGTAGTGGGATGAAGAATGCGAGGAAGGGATGTAAAAACATAAGCAGTACTTGGCCTCTCCCCCGGGGTTGACTAAACCATTACTTGGCGAAGAACTCTTTATTTATCTCACGATTTTAGAGACAATTGTTAGTGCGACATTGGTCAGGATAGAAGGAGGCCAGCAGAGGCCAGTCAATTTCGTTAGTAAAAGTCTTGTGGCTGTGAAAATGAGGTATAAAAAGATGGAGAAGCTAGTATTAGCATTAATCGTTATCGTTAGGAAATTGAGACACTACTTCCATGCGCATACAATCAACGTAGTAATAGAATTCCCCAGAAGGAGTCTTTTACATTCTCTAGAGATGATTGGAAGGCTCGCAAAGTGGGAAGTTGAACTCGGGGGATATGACATCTGTTATGTACCACGAACTGTGATCAAAG
This sequence comes from Datisca glomerata, assembly GCA_003255025.1. Lineage (NCBI taxonomy): Eukaryota > Viridiplantae > Streptophyta > Magnoliopsida > Cucurbitales > Datiscaceae > Datisca > Datisca glomerata. Next base: position 1,995,298 of record QANY01012604.1, on the reverse strand, counting down.
TGCAAGTTCTAACATATTTCATTGCTGAATTTCCCTTTTGAAGATGAACAGCATGATCCACTGAAGATGGAGCTAAAGGAGGAAACCTGGACCTTATTTGTAGACATAGCCTCCAATCATCGGGGAGCGGGAGCGGGAGTCATAGTCCAAACTCCATATAGCAAGACTTTTAAGCATGAATTATCCTTTAGTTTACAAGCATCCAACAACGAAGCAAAATATGAAGCGCTTTTAGTCGGGATCTACCTTATGCATGAATTTAAGATAACAAATATGATTTTTTTTACGATTCAATGTTAGTTGCTAATCAGGTTTCAGGAAAATACAATGCCAAAATAGTAGAATGGCATAGTATTTACAATATGCCAAGGAGATGTTACAGTTGTTCAACAGTTATGAAATCACTTAAATACCAAGAACGGAGAATGCTAGAGCAGATGCACTTGCTAGTTTGGGATCTTCGGTGGTACTCCCCTTCAAAAGAAATGTTTCTGTATAATATTTGAACGAGCCTAGCACAAAGGCACCATTACAAGTGGAAGTTGAAGTTACAATGGATATTGTTGGGAGTGATTGGCAGGAATGGATCGTCCGCTATCTTCTCAGTGGGGATCTTCCAGCCAATAAAATGGAAGCCCGAAAGCTTCAACAGTGGAGTATGAGATATACTTTGATTAATGATAGATTATATAAAAGATCTTTTTATAAATCGTATCTTAAATGCCTCACGGCAACAGAAGCAAAGCATGCATTAGCAGAAGTGCATGGGGGAATTTATAAAAATCATTTAGGTAGAAGATCCTTGAAGAACAAGTTATTGAATGAAGATCATTACTGGCCAAATATTCATGAAGAAGCAATATCCTTTGTGAAAAGATGTTATAAGTGCCAACGTTATGCTCCCGTTCTGAGGATGGCCCTAAAGGAGTTGTAGACGTTTATAAGTCCATAGCCGTTCATGCAATGATGGATTGATATAGTTGAGCCCCTCCCTACGGCTCCTGCTCATTAGAAATTTTTGTTGGTCACAATCGACCACTTCACCAAGTGGATTGAAGCAGAGGCTTTGGCGAGAGTAAAGGAAGAAGATGTAAAACAATTTTTGTCAAAAAAAATTGTTCGTAGATACGGGGTTCAAAAAACATTAGTCTCTCACAATGGACTTCAACTCACCGGGAGCCAAGTAATTAATTTTTGTGAGGGACTTCGTGTGAAAAACATATTATCAACGCATTATTATCCCTAAGGCAATGGACAAGTAGACAGATCAAACAGAACCATTTTTTATAACTTGAAGAAGTGTGTGGAGTTCGCCAAAGGAAAATGGGTTGAAGAACTACCCTATGTTCTTTGGGCTTACAGGACAACACCTCGGGAACCCATGAGTGAAATGCCTTTTACCCTTGCATATGGGCTAGTAGCCGTTATACCAGTAGAAATTGGGTGCCCCACGATCAGATCTACCATTGGTGAAGATACAAATGTAGAATGGATGACGGAGAACCTCGATCTGTTAGAAGAAAAATAGTAGCAACTTTAATCAGATTGGCTACCTATAACCAGAAGAGAAGGAAATATTTCCAATGAAGGGTGAGGAAACGACAATATCAGATCGGGGACCTCGTGCTCAAAAGGATATTCCAAACAAATGAAGGTAAGCCGAGATCCAATTGGGAAGGACCGTTCATCATCAAAGATGTTGGAGGAAACAGGTCTTATCATCTATCTTCTAATGACTAACGAAGGGAACGACTTATCCAAACCATGGAATGCCTAACATTTAAGCAAGTATTTGTGGAATTATGTCCATAAAGTAGGATGTAATAACAATTTATAAGCATTTAGTTATCTCTCTGATATTTCATATTACTGAATTTTATGAATGAATGAAAGTTTTTCTTTTAATTAAAATCTGTTTGTAATTTACTCAAGTCTTGAAACTATTGTCAACGTAAGAAGAGTAAAGACTAAGGGGTCTTCCACACAAACTCTTCTAAAATAGTTTAGAACGTTATTCGCAGTTTTAGGATTGACTGGACAATCGAGTTTGATTATGAATGTTAGGTTGAACCAAATGATGTCGGTATTGGGGAACGGGAGTGGGGACTCGAACGGTTGACCTAGACATGTTATGGAATATGTTGAATAGACCAGTAATAAATTAGTTTGGAGTAAAACTGTTTATCTAGCTCTAAATCTAATTGTTACACTTTAGAGGGATTTTGTGTAATTACTTTAATCCTGAGGTGAATACGAAACTTGACATAGCTAGTTATGATCTTTGATATGTCAAATGAGTGAGTTCGAATTGCCGGACAATACCTCTGATGTTGGGATCTTGATTCAATTATGTTGGAGTTGCGATTCACAGATATCAAAATTAGTGGTTAGATTGCTAAATGTAACAATATCACCTTATGCTTTATTGATGGGTGTATGAATAAATTAATCTGGCCAGGTACTCGATGAAATATATCATTGAATAAGATATGGGGAATTTTACGAGACAATTTACTATTATATCTTTCTTATTCATTGCCAATAAAAGAGTTAAGAAAATAATAATAAAAGTGGTAAAATGATAATTTCATATCCCACTCTTGTTATTGATATTCACGAGGGTAATATGTTAAAAAAAATCTGTGGACCGTGAAATAAAAGTGTTTATTTGCACCAGTAGAAAATGCAGCACGCATGAATCGAGAGTTGATTCGGCATCGAACCTATAGTGGAGTCATACGATATCAAGATTAAATAGGCCAAGAATTTATAGAGACAAATTTGCCAAGTATTTGAATCCTATATATTTATTCATGTGGGTCCATTCAGTCTGAGGAGTATCTCATGAGGACAGGAATAGAAGAAACAACATCAGTTAGACCAAAATGTGCTTTGAGCCGAGATGTATTTCCTGAACCCATATGTGGTGGGTGTTGTCACTTAATTAGTGAAGCGTAACTAATTGATGTTCAAATTAATTAATTTTTTTTAATTATTGGATAATTAATAAATAAAAAAAATTAATTAACTAATTGATGGAGATCAATTTAAATTTATCAATTTTAGATCGATGAATTTGGACACTATATTGAATTTAATGGGAGATGCAATTTTCGGCAATTATAGATTATCTAGGTGAATTTTAGAAATTACACATATATGGGGGTACATGTGAAAATTCTAAAATTATTATATAAGGGATGACATCAGAGTTGCCTCCCTAAATGTGTTGACACAACCCTAATCAGACAGCGCAGAAAAATGTTTCTCTCTTCCCTCCTACTTGTTGCCTCCGAAATCACCAGAGGAAGATAAAAATTTGATTTTTCTTCCTCAGTTATTTTGAGAGCCCACACTCAGTTCCTAATGACGTTCTTGCGAGATATACTTCTAAATCCAACCAGTGGTTGTTGGTGCGAAGACTAATTGAAGTTCTTGGATTTGAAGGTCGAAGAACGTGAAGCATTTAATAAGGATTCCACCAATTCAGAAAGTCTCCAATACCACAAAAATGTATAAATCATTTCTACCTCTTTTGAATATGTTTAACTTTGTATACATAATCGGATGTATGGTTTTAATATTTAATATGATTAAATTCGTTGATGTGAACATTTTTTGATTTTTCGCCCACAAACCGTTTGTGATTCATTGTTTTTTCCTCAAATTTTAAAACCCGATCCAACAATATTATTTATGATTTTTTCTTTAATGAAAATTACATTATCCCGTGGTTTTTTTACGTTAAAGATTTTTCACATAAAATATGATGTCAGCTTTTCTTTTCAGGTTGGAATGAACGAATAGGGCCCCTGAGCTTTGTGAGAAGCTTAAATCCTTGGGAACGGATGTCTACTAGCATCGTTCTCAGAAGAAAATTATAGGGCCCCTAAACTTTGTAAGAAGCTTACATCATTAGGAACATATGTCTATGAGCACCATTCTCAGAAGGAAATTATAGGGCCCCTAAGCTTCATGAGAAGCTTAAGTCATTGGGAATGGATGTTTATGGACACCGTTCTCAGAAAAAAATTATGGAGCCCTTGAGCTTCATGAGAAGCTTAAATCCTAGAATGGATGTCTACGGGCACCATTCATAGAAGGAAATTATAGGGCCCCTAAGCTTCGTAAGAAGCTTAAGTTCTTGGGAATGGATGTCTACGGGCACCATTCATAGAAGGAAATTATAGGGCCCCTAAGCTTCGTAAGAAGCTTAAGTTCTTGGGAATGGATGTCTACGGGCACCGTTCTCAGAAGAAAATTATAGGACCCCTAAGCTTCATGAGGAGCTTAAATCCTTGAGAACAGATGTTTACGGGCACCGTTCTCAGAAGGAAATTATAGGACCCTAAGCTTCGTAAGAAGCTTAAATCCTTGGGAATGGATGTCTAAAGGCACCATCCTTAGAAAGAAATTATAGGGCCCCAAACTTCGAAGCTTAGGTTCTTGGGAACGGATGTCTACGAAAATCGTTCTCAAAAGGAAATTATGGGACCCCTGAGCTTCGTGAGAAGTTTAAGTCCTTTGGAACGAATGTCTACGGGCACTATTCTCAGAAGGAAATTATAGGGTCTCTGAGTTTCATAAGAAGCTTAAGTCTTTGGGAACATATGTCTACGTGCACCATTCCCAGAATGAAATTATAGGGCCACTGAGCTTCGTAAGAAGCTTAAGTCCTTGAGAACGGATGTCTATGTACACTGTTCTGAGAAGAAAATTTTGAGGCCCTTGAGTCTTATGAAAATTTCAAGTCCTCAGAAGTAGATGTTCAATGAATGTCATTTTCAAAAGGAAACCAGTAAACAGAATCAGTTTTGGAGAATTGATAGCGGACGTAACTCGACTAAAAAACCAAAGTCTCAAGTAAATCAACGGAATCCAAAAATCAGTAAAGAGAATAGTATGAAGAAGAAATCTACAAGTACACAACATTGTAGAAGTCAAAAGTTGAGAAAATCAAACTCTTCTTCATTGATGGTGATTGAAAATTACAATGAAGAAGAGAAAATAGTACAAGAAGAGTAAAACGAAGTACAGGGAAAGTAAAGAAAATACAAGGAAAGGAAATTATAAGCACAAAATAAAAGAAGAAAACAAAGGGATGGTAATTGTGTTGTCTTCAATAGCAACAGCAGCTGCACCTTCATCTGGATTGACAACAGTAGTTTGTCCAGCGACTTCGGGAGGGTTGGCTACGACGTCCTCCATAGAGCCATTTATCTCCTCATGGGCCTCAGGAGCAACGTCGACGAGAGGATTTTTGGGAGGGGCTTTCACCAAACCCTCTATATAGCCCACGCTATAAACCATTTGCTCGACTTGATCAAACAAGGCCTGGTATTCATCTCCAGTCAACTTCTCCTTTTGTTCTGCCTCGGCCTTAGCCTGTTCAGCCGCATCCAAAGACTCCTTCGCTACTTCCAAAGATTCATCCAGCTTTTGATGCTCGGTCACCGATACGGCGACATCCTGAGCCATTTTCTCCACAGCTCCCTAAAGCTCAGCCACGTTCTTCTTCATCTGTTCATTTTTTGTCTGAAGACATGTTGGAATTCGTGGCGACGCGTGGCGGAAAGCGTAGTGGTGTTTAAATCAAAGATACTTTCCTGTTTTTAGATGTATCCAACACATGAGATCTAGAGATTTTAACAAAAAATTATTGTGAGACAAAACTCTAAGATAATTAAGAAAGCTCACAAAGCTTTTTATTGACTTTTAATCACACAATTGCACATTAATTACAGTTTCACCACTGAGGCTTGCGGAATAATATCAATATATATTTTCTTGGTCAATGCTCATCATATTTTTTAAGGATTTGCACAAATTAATAAATTAATTATAAATGTGCAATTGCAGTGGGACTCACTACAATTGAGCAACACTACAGTGCCGTCGTGAAGAGCCACAGTACCTCACGCCACCACTATAGTGCCTTGAGGCACTACAGTGAGGCACGTGTCCACTGTAGTGCCACATGCACTACAGTAATCCATGTCAATCTCTGATTCAAAATCAGTGATTGACATGTGGCAGTCCAATATGCCACATGGTAATTTTATAAATTCGTTATTTATTTTAATCAGATAAATATCTAGATATTAGTTATTTCAAAATTAATTTATCTGATCTACCAATCAATTATCTTATCTGTTAATTAACAGATTATATAAACCAAATTAAATCATTATCTCATAATGATTTAATATTATTTAATTTCATAAATCAAATATTCTGTCTCACTTATCGATCAACACAAAATTAATCAATAAAATTATTTAATTATATTTTCCAAAAAATAAAATAAATAATTTAATTAATTAATTACATATAATTATCTCATAATTATATATTTACCTTAGGAATTTAATTTTTATTGCAAGTTAGTCATTTTCTCATGTCCTGAAATATTCGTACCCTAAACTCTATAGTACAAAGGTAACTTGGGGACCAAGGACCCATAATTCTGAGCTTCAATAATCAGATTATTAATTAAACTCTTTAATTAAATAATCTTACTTATAATTTCATTATAACTTCACTATAAATATGAAATTGCACTTTTAGTATTTACAGAATACATTTATATAGTATTCTCGTGTAGTCTATTGATATAATAACTTCATGTAGTTATGTCCTCCCATTCTTGGTTCGTAAATTAAATATGGTCAAAATTATCATTTTACCCATCTTTAAGTACCATTAATTCACTAGTGAATGGTCAATTTATAATCGTATTATAAATTTGAGCTCAATAAACGTTCAGTTCCAGAATTAACACTAAAGAGAACCAATAAATAATCCGTTAGGAAGCTTGGATTCCTAATCTTGTAAAATCATGTTCCCTGTCATCCATGTCACTGAATCTTAAAAACAATAGTCACTAGCATGTTTTATAAACAAAATTTAACGAGTGAATCAAAAGATCCAGTAGACATGCATAGGAGTTCATGACTACTCATAATTTAGACTGATATATATGATCATCAGTTTTGATGTGTATTAAATATTGATGATAAACGGTAAGTTAATAAAGATATTAATCCACATCGGTCTTCTCCTATATATTCTAATTACATAAAATACATTCACTAAGATGTCTATCTACATCAATGATCCGAATCTAGATCACATGCAATGCTTAGTGAAGTGTACTAGCAACCATTCATTAAAGATTTCATGCTTGAATATGTTGCGGATAATTTTATTCATTATCTATTATCTTAATCATCTCCTACTTATACAAAATCATAGTCTCATTAATGAATATGAAATTTTCAGATATTTATATATAAATTATTCAACAATAATTCAAAAGAACAATTATAAAAAAAAATGTAATTTCATTTATTTCATATTAAAAATGTCTAAACACATGCTTTGAGAGCACTATGCCCAACAATCTCTTACTTTCCATTAAGCAAATGTGGCATCTCTCTTAACCCCATATTGTGTACATGACTCTCAAATGACTTGGCAGAAAGTGTCTTGGTAAAAGGATCAATCAGATTCGGATTTGACGTTATCTTCATAACAATCACATTCCCTTGATGCATGAACTCTCTTACAAGATGATATTTTCTCTCAATATGCTTTCCCTTCTTGTGAGTCTTTGATTCGTTAGAATTATCTACCGCCTCACTCAGTACATGATCAATGGGTTGTCCATATCTGAAACTACTTCCAGATCAGTATTGAACTTTCTAAGCCATACCGCTTCTTTTGCAGCTTCACAAGCCGCTATATATTCATCTTCAATAGTAGAATCTGTAATACTGGATTGTGTAATACTTCACGAGACTACAGCTCTTCCACCTAGGGTGAATATTGATCCAGACATCGATTTTTTACTGTTCTATCTGATTGAAAATCAGAATCAGTATATTCAGTGGGGTTCATATCTCCACCTAAATAAACAACCATATAATTTCTCATTCCTGAAGATATTTGAGAATGTGTTTTACTGCAATCCAAATGTTCTAAACTAGGATTTGATTGTTAACAACTGACAATTCCTACTGTATAACATGTCTCTGATCTCGTACACAATATTGCATACATGAGACTACCAACAGTTGAAGCATAAGAAACATATATCATATCCTCTTCCACATAGGGTGTCTTAGGACACTACTCCTTGAAAATGACAATTCCATGTCCTATCGGTAGTTGACATTTCTTGAAATTTTTTATAGAGAATCTCCCCATCACTTTATCAATGTAAGATGCCTGAGAAAGTGCCAAGAACTTGTTCTTTCTATCCCTTAGGATTTGGATGCCTAGAACATAACTCGCCTCTCCCAACTCTTTCATTTGAATTTCTTAGCTAACCACTTCTTTACTTTTGACAAAGTTTTCACATCATTTCCAATGAGTAGAATGTCGTCTACATAAAGAACTAAGAAAACCATTATATTATTTTTTATGTATTTATAAACCCAAGCTTCGTCAACAATTTGCTCGAATCCATATGATTTAATAATTTCATCAAAGGTAAGATTCTAAGATCTAGATGCTTGCTTCAATCCATAAATGGATTTAAGCAACTTGCATACTTTTTTATCTTGCCCATTTTTTACGAACCATTCTTGTTGCATCATATATATGTTTTCTTCAAGAGAACCATTCAGAAAAGGTATCTTGACCTCCATTTTGTCATATTTTATAGTCTAAACTAGCGGCTATGGATAAAAGGATGTGAATTAATTTTAGCATGGCAACGGGAGATAATGTCTATTCATAATTGACTCCTCCGTTAATATATAGCCTTTGGCTATCAGCCGTGCCTTGAAAGTCTCTATTTCCCATCTACACATCTTTTTTTTTCTTGAAGATCCCTTTACATCCAATGGGCTTGATATCTTCAGATGGATCTATACGTTCCCATACATAATTATAATACATCGATTCTATTTCTTAGTTCATGACATCTTTCCATTTCTCCTTTTCAGGATCTTCCATCACCTCTTTAAAATTTAATAGATCATCCTTATCAGTGTCAGACACTAGTTCATAGCAAATAAGTTGTCTTACAACCCTCCCACTACTACGTTGCACCAGGATTTCCTGAACAAGAACAGTGGTTTATGTGGTTTATCGTTTATCAGTTAATTATGAAGGTGGTCTGATCTCATCGGATGCTAATTTTTCGAGAACTACTTTGCTCTGAGGTTTGTAGTTTTCCATATGATCGTATTTAAGGAAAGTGGCATTTGTCGATACAAACACTTTTTGATACTTGTGACTATAAAAGTACTCACCTCTTATTTCTAGAGCATAGCCAACAAATATACATACTTTAGAACTTGAGTCTAACTTTCCAGTCTTGGGTCTAAGAACATGAGTTGGACACCCCCATATGCGGAAATGACATAAACTAGGTTTGATGTCATTACAGTACTCTAAAGGTGTCTTGCTTACAGACATAGAAGGCTCTACATTCAACATGTAGGTTGTTGTTTGAATTGCATATCCCCAGAATGTGAGCGATAGACATAAGTGTCTTAACATCGACCTAGCATATCCAATAGGGTTCAGTTTCTCCTTTCTGAAAAACCATTTTATTGTGGCGTTCCAGTTACTGTGAGTGTGATAGAATGCTATACTCTAGCAGGTAATCCTTGAATTCTAAATCCAAGTATTCACCATGTCGATCTAATCAAAGTGTTTTCAAAGATTTACCTAATTGTTTTTCAACTTCGGCTTTGAAGTCTTTAAAATTTCAAAATTTTCAGACTTTCTAAGCATTAAGTAAGTATAACCATATCTAGAGTAACCATCAATAATGTGATGAAATACTCATACCCACCTCTATCTTGTACATTGATCGATCCACAAACATCACTATGTACTAGCTCAAGTGGTTCATTGGCTCTTTGGCCCTTTTCAGAGAAAGGTCTCTTGGTCATTCTACTTTCTAAACAAGATTCACAAACTCGAAGAGTCCTAACTTTTAGTTCTCTCAAAGCAACATGCTTGTTTAATCTATCTAGATTAATATGTCACAACCTAAGATGTCATAGATACGTGTCATCACCATGAGAAACTCTTTGTTGTTTTTTACTTTTAGGATTTGCTACTTTAAATAATTCTGAATTATTTAATGCACGTTTAGTCAGTATAAACATATACAGTCCGTTCAAAACTTTTGCATTGCAAATATTAATCCATTCTTTGAAATAATAATCTGATTATTAATAAAAGAAACATCAAATAATTGTTCATGCAGTAATGATAAAGAAATCAAATTTCTTAAAAAATTAGGAATAAAATAAACATTGTTCAAAATAAGAAAATTATTTCCAAAGCTTAAACGGATTGTCCCCAATGCTTTTGCTAACACGAGCGCACCACTACCAACTCTCATCATCACGCCACCATCAGTCAACTCCCTTGACGAATCAAGCATCTGCAAAGAAGAAAATACATGGCTAGTAACTTCTGAATCTAATATCCAAGATGACAAATCATATTCTACTAAACAAGATTCAACTACAAGTAAATCATATTTACCATTCTATTTCAGCTTGTAGAGATTATTGTTACAGTTTCTCTTCTAGTGACCTTCAACTCCACAGTGGAAACACATTCCCTTGGGTTTGATGTCGCTTTTATTCTTCTTGACCTTAGGTGACTTTTTATCTTTCTTTCCTCTTTTGTTCTTACTTTAGTCCTTACCATTATCTTCTTCCTTTTGTTGTTTTTAACAACAATGGGAGAATATTTTTGCTCAGCAACATTTGCCTCACCCTCTTTGGTCATACTCTTTTTGAGTGACTCAAAAGTTTACAACTCATTAAACTATTGGGTCATGTTGAATTTCAACTTGTTCAAATATAGTTGGTGATTGCAGAAAAATAGGTGTGAGTGACTCAAGCATAATGCTGACTTGAGTTCGTTCATCAATGGTAGCCCCGTGTATTTCTGCCTCATGCATTATATTGATCATGTTCAGTGCCTTTATTCATCTTAGTAGTTATGTTGCTCCTAGTAGCCTTATGACGACTTTAATCAGACTGCTGCCCAAACATTGCCTGTAAAAATTTCATAATCTCAAAGGCAGTTTTCATGCTTTCATGCTTTATTCTCAGAACATCATTCATGCTCACAGGCATGTGGCACTTAGCTTTGTTGTTGGATTGAATCCAAGAATCAAACTTATTCCTAACAATCTTAAGGGTATTGGCAACGGCTTCCTTAGAACATTCATCAATAAGAACAAACTTGTGGTCTCACATATTAGCATCAAATTTAAATTCGACTTCCATCCTATGAAATTATCACCATTAAGTTATTCAAGCACGAGTAAAGAAGTAATAGGGTTGCCAATGGTAGACATAATAATAACTGAAAGACAAAACATGCAAAATTCAATATAATTAAAATAAGTATCAAGAAATTCGGAAAGTGAAGGTGATGCATGAATGCAACATATCAAACACATAAACTTAACAATTACTAATTCACGATTAGATAACCTAACAATTAATGTGTCGCTTTAGGATCGATCAAATTAATTTTAAACTGTCTATGAGACATTCTCATCCTTATTAATTAAAACTAAAAATATCTCATATTTTCTCTTTTAACAATAAGGTATCGCTAATTTGGTCAAGTCACAATTATCCACTCAAACTTACTTGTGACTTTGTGAGTGTAACCCATTATTTTGGATTCTATGACTTGATTTAGAATATGTCGCCTTAGGGTCGGTCAAGTCTAAATTACATCACTTAGTTCTATCTTCTTAAGAAGTTCGACCTTGATATTGATACAATTCAAAACCTTCCTTAGGGGGATGAAAACAAAGCCATATCGAGGCCCTCTTTGTATCTCACGGTGTTGTACTAATAATGGAGACCATATGTTACATTGACATGTCAACCTTCTTCCACTCACTATTTTATAATTAATGTATTTCTATTTAACAAATAAATTAATTACTAATTAAAATAATATATGAATGTAAAATTAATTATTAATCTAATCTTATTAGTCTAAGTCCATTTAACATTCTAAAGAGTTTAAGTCAAAATTAAGTGAACTTAGAAAAAATGATTAATTACATTCATCAAACTTTAATAAAATTCTTTTAATAAAGTTGGTTATCATAAAGGTTATTAAGTCCTTTAGAGTTGTGTGATTACCAAGTTTAAATAATTAAAACTTTACGGTTCATATGCAACTGATTTCCCAAAGTAATTCATATAAACATATTAGGAGAGTCCTAATCAATCATGTATCTACTAATGAGATGCATGATTAATTAAAATTATGTGGGGTTTCATGTATGGCATGTGATCGACTAATGCATGATCATATTATCAATAAATATTTATTTAAATAAATACAATAAATGAATAAATGAATGAATGATGAACAGAGTGACTATTGAGTATTTTTAAATTACAACCTTTGAAAAATAGAAATAATTACAAAGAGGACTATAAGAATATATATTTTCAAAGTAGGTCCTTCTCCACCAGAGGTCCATCTTCATAATCTTTAAGCTTTGATAAAAACTCTTTAATAAGGATAAACTATTTTTTCTAATTAAATAATCTGATTAATTATCTTTTAAAATTAATTGAATTTGATTAGTCAAAAATAATTTGATGACTCATCAATCTTGGGTCAAACCCAATCAATTAATTAATTTTAATTTTTATAACTATCCTTTTAAAATTTCAATCAATTCAAAATTTATAAGATAAATGATAGGATTAGGGTTTTCACGAAGTATCGCAGGGATATGGCACACGCTATCAGAGATCTGTTAAAACATACCCGCGCAATCATATTGATTGCCCGGCGGTGGTAGTGGGACACTCCCACCGCCACTAACGCCGCCTTACCTCCATCGACAGTCCAACCAGCGGCATCCCTCACGGCGGCGCCACTGCCATCTGATTTTTCGACAGTGATTCCGGCACTGAAAAGCCGGCGACGCCAATGCCACTAACTACTTTGCCGGTGCTGGCGCCGAAATTCTTAATTCCTTTCTATTTTCTTCTCCTCACGTACATAATTTTTACATCATGATATTCAAAATAAAAATTACAAAAATTCCTACGCGTCAATTGGCTTACGCAAGATCTAAAGAAAAATAAAGAACAAAGCTAACCCAAAAGTCATCATACAATTAACGATTCATCATCATGCATGCATTCAAAAAATATAATCATTCATTGATTCATACATATCAACATATATAGTGAATAATGCAAGAAACTCATACTGCATTTAATGTATACATATATGTATAGACTTCTTTGATATCGATTGTTGGAATCCACGACGACGCAATGAGGAAAGCGTGGTGGTGTTTAAAAAAACTTTATAAAATGATAAACGATCGCATCGTCACAGATCCTAAAGATAAAAACTTTTTAATTGAAAAATACCTTTTCAGATTGAATCCATTATATATCTATACATTAAATCTAAAACATACAAAGATATAAATTATAACTCTTGTCCTTACAAACAACGAACTTGTAATATCACAAACAACAGACTATGAGATTCACACAAATATCTTCCAAGTCAATCCTCAAACACACTAGGATGTGTGTGGGCACGTAGAATAAATCAAAGACACTTTTTATCCCTAGATGTACTCAACACATGAGATCTTGGAGAAAGACTATTGTGAGAGAAAACTCTGAGAGAAATAGGAAAACTCACAGAGCTTTTAAATTAACCTTTAATCACACAATTGCACACTGATTGCAGTTTCAGCACTGAGACTAATAGAATAATATCAATATATATCTTGTATGTCAAGACTCAACATATTTTTTAAAGAATTTATGAAAATTAATAAATTAATTATAAATGTGTCATTGTAGTGAGATCCACTGCAATTGAGCAACACTGCAGTACCACACGACACTGCTTTGTGTCGTGAAGAGCCACAGTGCCTCACGACACCATTGTAGTATTGTGAGGTACTACAGTGTGCCACATGTCCACTGTAGGGCCACGTGGCGCTACAGTAGTCCATGTTCATCTCTGGTTCAAAATAAATGATTGACATGTGGCAGTCCAATATGCCTCATGACAATTTTCTAAATTTATTATTTATTTTAATCACATAAATATCTAGATATCAGTTAATTCAAAATTAATTTATCTGATATTCCAATCAATTATCTTCTTTGTTAATTAACAGATCAGATCAATCAAATCAAATCATTATCTCATAATGATTTAATATTATTAATTTCATAAATAAAATATTTTGTCTTACTTATTGATCAACACAAAATTAATCGATAAAATTATTTAATTATAAATTCTAAAAATTACATTAAATAATTTAATTAGTTAATTACATATAATTATTTCATAATTATATATCTATCCCAGAATTTTAATTCCTATGACAAGTTAGTCATTTTCTCATATCCTGAAATATTCACACCCTAAACTGTGTAGTACAGATGTGACTTAGGGATCATGGACCCATAATTCTAAGCACTAATTAATTCAATTATTAATTAAATACTTTAATTAAATAATCTTATTTATTAATTTCATTATTACTCCACTATAAATATGGAATGAAACTCTTAGTAATTACAATATATTTACAGAGTATTCTCATGTAGTCCATTGATAAAATCACTTCATATAGTTATGTCCTCCTATTATTGGTTCATAAATTAGAACTAGTCAAAATTATCATTTTACCCTCCAAATCTTGTAAGATCACGTTCCTGACCATCCATATCACTAAATCTCCAAATCTTGTAAGATTCCATACTTTAATATGTTGTGGACTATTTTATTCATTATCTATTATCTTAATTCTCTCGTACTTATACATGATTATAGTCTCATTAATGAATATGGAGTTTTTAGATATTTATATATAAATTATTCAACAATAATTCAAAAGAACAATTATAAGAAAAATGTAATTTCATTAATTTCATATTTAAAATGTCTCAACACTTGCTTTGAGGGCACTATGCCCAACAAGACGTTCGAGGATACTATGGCATTTAGTAATTTCCCTACAAAAATTCGTCAAAGCTTGATCTCGAGCAATGTGATGTTCCTGAAGAGCGTTGTGGTGGATAATGGCCTGCAAAAAGGAGGGAAGTTAGGTGGAAAACATAAGTACGGGTGAGCAGATAAAAAGAATTTCCAAAAAGAGGAAAGAGAGGGAAGAAAAAAAAAGGAAGGAAAGAAAACTTACTCTCATCAGGTCATTGACTATAGGAGTTGATGAGATCATTGACACTGACATTGCGGGTTGTAGCCCTATCCATATCAGACTGGATGCCGTGTAGAACGATATGAGAAAATCAGGTGTCATCCAGGAAGCTGAATGATATGGAACGGAAGGTACATTAGTAAATCGCCTCCATCTCCAGAGAACGAGGTCTGTACCAATCCCTTGTGAACCAGAGGCAGTTGCGAGAGTAGGTTCCTGTTGAGCAACGTGCGTAGGAAAAGGAGGATGAGGAGTCTCTGGCGTACGAAAGACCCTCATTTTGGGCATCTAGAGTGGGAGGAACAAGAGGAGGAGGCACTTGGGATGAACTAGACGTGTCCGTCCTTGGGTGAACATTCCTTTCAACATTGCCAACAATAGTGTTGTGCAATCGCTTCGACATCTCGATACTCGTAACGGCTCTCTGAAAAAGAACTTCTTCTTCATTTTCTTCCGTGTCAGTTGATTCGGAAAAACTGGAAGCTACATTTCTAGGAATTGAACAAAAAAGGGAATGGGAATACCTCTCGTTAGTGGAGAAGGCGATGACGGGGCAGACGTTGAGGCGATTGGTACTGTGACTGGGGAAAAGGAGACGTTGATTTCAGTTCATGGATCAAAAATTTTGATCCACCTTCTCTTTAGGAAATGGTGAGCTGCGGATACACGTTGGTTAACTGCCTCTAATTTATAAGGCCTCTTGTTCACTTTTTTATCTGCATTACCAAAAGGACGAAACAGTAGTAAACAAAAAGACATGAGAAAATAAAGAAATTGAAGGAAAAAGGGTGCGGAAACGGAGCTGTTGCAACTTACTAAAAATTATCCAGTTCTTGGGAATTATCCAGCGGCCATCACCGCCCCAGTTCCCACCGATAAGAAGGGTGTCCTGCTCTCATCCTTTATGTCCCTTTGGCTCTCGAACCATGTGATGGTGGCCCGTTTCAGACTTGGCAATGTATACAGCCCGGAGTTCATTGATACCCAAACCCATATTATATCCCATATACATAACCTCAAAACAAAGAAGTATTCTATATGAGCTCAGAGTGAATTGGGATGGGGCAAGGCCAAAAGTATAGAAGAATTCTTGAAATAAAGGTGAGAACAAAAGTTTCAGTCTTAAGGCTATGTACATGGGTCTAAGTCTGATTTGGTATGGAAATCTACAAAGGACTTATATGGACAGACTCTCTCCTAGTGTGCACATGACATCAAGGGGAAAGGCTTCTCGATGATGATCCATCCATGAACAGCCTAAACTCTTCTTGATTCCTACTTAGGGGACCATGGGTTTGAAGATAATCTCATCCTCCATGACTCTAGAAGACACTAAAACCATAAAATGCAGAAGAAGTGAAGAAGAAATGAAAAACTTACGGAGATTGAAAGCGAAGAGTAAAGAAGAAATGAAGAAGAATGCTTTTTGGTAGGCCACAGACATCAAAGGGAAATGAAAAATGCTTCGTAAACTCTGAACATGGCAACGAAAGGACGTTTACAGGTACTCAATGGTGAAAAAGGCGTGGCTGACAGTGCGATGGATGAAGCGACGTGACTACTGATGAGTAAGGGAATGCAACTGGCGAGAGGGAGCATGATTATCCTGCTGAAAATAGGATTCAACGAATACAACCGTGCATGCCCGAGGAACTTCAAAAATGAGTACGGGAATACAAAATGCCAAAACAACATGAAAGGCGGCCACTGACAACGTGTAGTCGAAGAGCAGCCCAGAAAGCTGTACAGCGTGTTTAGAAAAGTATAAAAAAGTGGCAGAAGGGACAAGATATGATGAATAATATCAATTTACTCGGAATGATTTTTTGTTCCCATTATAATATTGTATAATGGCTTCTTTAGAATAAGCCAAATACAATAGGGTCAAATGAACGGGCATAAATCCTCTCTCTAACACGTCATCAAGGAAAGATCAATTAGAAGAAGGCACGAAGATAGTTGACGTGGCAATCCAAGAGAAGATAACAAGGTCGTTGATTTAATTATAAGGTTAAGATTAGTTCATTTGTTAATATTGATAAATTAGATATTATCAAATATTCTTTTAATCTCATTTTTAGTGGAATTAGATAAACTCGATCAGATTTTATGTGATCATTTGAAAGCCTATAAATAGAGGCTCATTGTAACCCTAAAAGGCATTCAATAATCAGCCAAGTAATTACACTCGTATTCTTTTCAATTCTCTCTCTCTCTCTCTCATTCATTTCATTACTTTTTGAGTATGAGGAAATTTTTCTTTACAATCTCTGCATAATTTTTGGGTTTTTTTTCTAAAACTTTAGGGTTTTAATCTGAGTTTGTTGAAGACTTTCTTACAGTTTGTGAACAAATCATAAAATCGACTGAACCAAACCACTATTGCATGGTTCGGTTCAGCTCAGTTTTTATCATAGCAGCGGTTCGGCTCAGTCCATAAAATTGAAATATTAAATGTGTTGTTCCCTTTGATTTAGACCCTTAAATCGCATCGAACAGAACAGCTTACACCCCTACACTCTATAGTGGTGACTTCTTTTTTAAACTTAAAATTTTAGTGCATTTTGCTTACAAAAAATGTCAATAATCAGAGTAATTCATCTTTAAGGCAGCTGACCTTATCCAAGATTTTCATCCTCGTATAATCCTCTCGTAATTGAATTATCATGATTATTTCAAAAAGCTCTTAAATTGGTTAGTCATCCTAGTTTGTAGATGATCTTAATTTACCTCATGAGAATTGCCAATTGTAAAAGAGGGGAAACAATACAAGCTCACCAAGCCAAAACAATCTTGATGAGACAAATTAATTACCTCCAAAGTCACTTTACACAAATTTACCGTGAAATTATACGTACCAAAGAATCATGCAGGGGGATTTATGTGAATGTTAGCTTCTCCTTTTGTCTTAGAAATAGGAATGTCTTAGCCCATCATTGTGCTAAGAGGGTTAAAGTCGTGATCGGATTTTTGGACAAAGGTCCATTTGAGAATACTATTCGGATAAATTGGTCATAATATATTTTTCAGAGAATGTGTCCTCTTTGCCAAGCGAAAAGCCCTCTGTATCCCTTCTAATAAAATAAGTCTAGAAACTCAATAAATCATATCTTCCTTCCTTCACACCTACGCTCTCTTGCCATCCCTCTCTCGCCATCTCTCTCTCACTCTCACACACACACACACTCTTTCTCTCCCCTCCCTCCCGCTCCCTCTCCCTCTCCCTCTCTCTCCCTCAGTCCTCCCTCCCTCCCTCCCTCCTCCCTATATCTTCCTTCCTTCACACCTACGCTCTCTTGCCATCCCTCTCTCGCCATCTCTCTCACTCACACAACACACACACACTCTCTCTCCCTCAGCCTCTCTCTCTCTCTCTCTCTCTCTCTCTCTCTCTCTCTCTCTCTCCCCCCCTCTCTCTCTCCCTCCCTCCCTTCCTCATGCCCTCTCTCTCTCTCACGCTCTCTCACTCTCACGTTTTTCTCCCACTCTCTTGATGCCAGTGGAGAATCAAGCGCGCATGGGGGGTTGTGAAGAGGGCTAAATATCTTCACTAATTTTCACTTCTCTTTGAACTTACCCCATGATTATTACCATTTTGGCAGCCCATGCAACTGTCCTTCCCCAAGCATCTTCAATGTTAGTCGTGGATCTCTATAAATATGCTCCCAGTTCCTTGACAACGGCCACCCAACTCGCATTGCTTCGATCCCAATAAGAATATGATGAACAAGAGCATATCTATGGAATATAATCGGATAATGTTGAATACTTCAAAAACAAAATGGAAAAGATATTATCAAATGCTAGAGTTCATGAAACTAAATAAAACTATGTATTAAAAAGATGATGAAGAAACAAAGAAATTGAAAAAGAAAGAAATGGACAAAAAATATTGGGTGGGAATTTGAAAACTACATTGACTTCCGGCTTACAACTGCCATAAAAAAGGTGCAAAAATTATGGAATAGAATCGGCTATGAAATTTAAAATAAAAAAAATCTGAAAAAGCTTAATGAGGGAAGAAATTTGAAAAATAAATCGACTTCAAAACTGCCTAAAAATCCACTATAATATATGATGCATTGAAAGAAAGCCAAAATGCAAAATTTAACCCGTGTTTTGACTAAAATATAAAATATACTGTTCATTTTTTTTTCATATTTTTCTACGCCTAATGGTAATTCAACTCTATTTTTGGATCCTTCTTCTTCCTTCTCAAAAGAGAAAAGATCCACATTATTTCTCTCCATTTGCCCTATTTCCGTTCATTTTTTAGATATCATTTTTCCTATACGAATAACTCCCTTCATCCTCCATTTTTTAGATCTAATTTTTACCCAATTTCCTCTTCACCATTGTTAGACCGCATTGTGGAAGACAATCTCAATATCACAATGAAGATAAAAATATAAAGGCCTTGACTTACCCAAAGAGACGCTGGTCGTTATGGCGCGTGCACGTGCGCGGCAGAAGCGTGAAGGCGCGTGACCTTTTTAAAAAAATTAAAATTTAAAAAAAATGATTTTTTTAATAAAACAAAACTTACGCAACGTCACGATAGCTGCAATGTTACGTGGCATTACAGTGTTCCACACTCATTAGTGTAGTGTCACGTGACACCACAGTAGTCCATGTCAATTTTTGATACCCTATCAGTCATTGACATGTGATAATTACTGCGAATTAAATATTTATTTTAATCATATAATTATCTAGATATCAATTAATTCAAAATTAACATATTTGATTATCCATATCAACTAATTTATATGTTATTTGACAAATAACATATTTAATCGATTTAAATTATTATCTAATAATAATTTAATTATCTAATTTCACAAATTAGATATTCTGTCTCACTTGTCGATAATTAAAAAAATGATAATTATATTTAAATATATAAATAATATATTTAATTAATTTTTAATTAATTAATCACACAAAATTATGTCATAATTATGTACTTGCTTCAAAATAAATTCATTTTGCAAGTCAGTCATTTTCTCATGTCCTGAAATATTCACACCCTAGACAGCGTACTATAGTGGTGACTTGGGGACCATGGATCTATAATCCTAAGCTTCAATAAACCAGATTATTAATTTAACTCTTTAATTAAATAATCTTATTTATTAATTCCATTATTACTCCACTATAAATATGGCATTGCACTCTTAAAGATTATATAATGTATTTACAGAGTATTCTCATGTAATCCATTGATATAATCATTTCATGTAATTTTATCCTCCAATTATTGGTTCATCAATTAGAACTGATCAAAATTACAATTTTACCCTTATAATTACCTATGGATCCTTAAGTACCATTAATCCACTAGTGAATAACTAATTTATAATCTTATTATAAATTTAAGCTCAATAACCATTCAATTTGAGAATTAACACTCAAGAGAACCAATATACAATCTGTTAGGAAAGCTTAGATTCCAAATATTGTAAGATCATATCCCCAACCATCCACATCATTGAATCTCCAAAATAAAAGTCACTAGCCTGATTAATAAACAGAGCTTAATGAGTGAATTAAAAGATCCAGTAGACATGCATAGGAGTTCATGACTACTCAGGATTCTGACTGATCTACATATGATCATCGAATTGATGTGTAGTAAATCTTTATAATAAACAGTACGTTAATAAAGATATTAATTCACATCGACTCTGTCATATATAATCTTATTATATAATTCACATCTAGCAACCATTCATTAAAGATTCCATACTTTAATATGTTGCTGACAATTTTATTCATTATCTATGATCTTAATCCTCTCGTACTAATACAAGATCATAGTCTCATTAATGAATATGTAATTTTCAGATATTTATATAAGTTATTCCACAATAATTTAAAAGAACAATTATAAGAAAAATGTAATCCTTTTTAAATTTCATATCAAAATGTCAATACACATGCTTTGAGGGCATAACCCCAACAGTCTCTCACTTGCCCTAAAGAAAATGTGTCATCTCTTTTAATCCCATGCTACGCAGGTGACCCTCAAATGACTTCGCAGGAAGTGTCTTTGTAAAAGGATCAGCCAGGTTATGTTCTGATGTTATCTTCATAACAATCACATCCTCTAGATGCACGATCTCTCTTACAAGATGATATTTCTTCTTTAGGTGCTTGCCCCTCATGTGACTCATCGGTTCCTTAGAATTTGCTACCGCCCCACTGTTATCACAGTACAAGATCAGTGGTTTCTTCATATCTGAAACTACTTTCAGATCAGAATAGAACTTTCTGAGTCATACCGCATTTTTTACAGCTTCATAAGCCGCTATATATTCAGCTTTCATAGTGAAATCTGTAATACTAGATTATTTAATACTTCTCCATACTACAACGTCTCCACCTATGGTGAATATTGATCCAGATGTCAACATTCAACTGTCTCTTCTGATTGAAAATTAGAATCAGTATATCTAGTGGGGTTTAGGTCTCCACCTGAATAAACAAAAGTATAGTTTCTAATTCTTCTAAGATACTTGAGAATGTTCTTCACTGCAATCCAGTGTTCCAAACCTGGATTCGACTGATAACGAGTGACGATTCCCATTACATAACAGATGTCTAGTCTCGTACACAACATGATATACATGAGATTTCCAACTATTGAAGTATAGGGAACCTTTCTCATATCCACTTCCTCTTGAGATGTCTTAGGACATTATTTCTTGGAGAGGACAATTCCATGTTTGGTCGGTTGTTGACATTTCTTGGAATTCTCCATAGAGAATCTCCCCAGCAACTTATCAATATAAGATGCCTGAGAAAGTGTCAAGAACTTGTTCTTCCTATCCCTTAGGATTTAGTGTATTTATAAACACAGGCTTTGTCAACATTTTGCTCGAAGCCATAAGACTTTATAATCTCATCATAGGTAAGATTCCAAGATTTAGATGCTTGCTTTAATCCATAAATGGATTTAAGCAACTTGCATACTTTTTTTATCTTGCCCCTTTTGTACGAACCTTTTTTGTTGCATTATATAGATACTTTCTTCAAGAGGGTCATTCAGAAAAGATGTCTTGACATCCATTTGTCATATCTCATAGTCAAAACTAGTGGCTATGGACCAAAAGATGCGAATGGATTTTAGCATGGTCACATAGGAGAATGTCTCTTCATAATCGACTTCCTCCTTTTGTGTATGGCCTTGGCTATTAACCGTGTCTTGAAAGTCTCTACTTTTTCATCCGCACCTATTTTCTTCTTCACTATCCACTTACATCCAATGGGTCTGACATCTTCAGGTGGATCTACAAGTTCCCAGACGGAAATGGAATACATAGATTTCATTTCCTAGTTCATGGCATCTTGTCATTTCTCCTTTTCAGGATCATCCATTGCTTCTTCATAAGATAATGGATCATCCTAATTAGTGTTTGACACTAGGACATGTGCCTCTAGATCTTAGCGAACTGGTTATCTTACAACCCTCCCACTACAACGTTGCACTGGGTTTCCTCTGCAGGAACTGTGGTTTCTCTGATTTTTCATTTATTAGTAGAAATTAAAGGTGGTCTGATCTCATCAGTCGCTAATTCCTCGAGAACTATTTTGCTACGAGGTTTGTAGTTTTGCATATAGTCATACTCAAGAATGGTTGCATTTGTCGACACAAACACTTTTTGATCGTTGTGACTATAAAAGTACCCACCTCTAGCTTGTACATTGATCGGTCTACAGACAACACCATGTACTAACTCAAGTGGTTCCTTGGCTCTTTGGCCATTTTCTGTGAAAGGTCTCTTGGTGATTTTACCCTCTAGACACGATTCACAAATAGGAAGAGTTCCAACTTTTAGCTCTCTCAAAACATCATGCTTTGTTAAGCTGTTTAACCTATCTAGATTTATATGTCTCAACCTAAGATGTCATAAATATGTGTTATTATCATGAAAAACTTGTTGTCATTTGTTATTTTTAGGTTTGCTACTTTAAATAATACAGAATTATTTAATGCGCGTTCAGTCAGTTTAAGCATATATAGTTAGTTTATAATTTTAGCATGACAGGTATCGAATCCATTCATAGAAATAATAAACTATTTATTAATGAAAGAGACTTCGATAATTGTTCTTGCAAAAATGAAAGAGAAATCAAATTCCTCGAAAAACCAAGAATATAATAAACATCGTTCAAACCTAAGAAATTATATCCAAAACGTAAATGGATTATCCCTAATGCTTTAGCTGACATGAGCACACCACTGTCAACTCTCAAAACGACCTCACCATCAGCCAACTCTCAAAACGACCTCACCATCAGCCAACTTCCTTGACGAATCAAGAATCAACAAAGAATAACATACATCGTTAGTGGCTCTTGAATCAAGTATCCATGATGACAAATAATATTCCACTAAACAAGCTTCTAGTACAAGAAAATCATATTTACCTTTCTTTTTCAGCTTGGAGAGATACTTGTTATAGTTTTTCTTCCAATGACTTTCAACCCCACAGTAGAAACACTTTCGTTTGGCCTTGTTGTCTTTCTTGTTCTTCTTGGCTTTCGGCGATGTCTTGGCTTTCTTTACTCTTTTGTTCTTACTCTTGTCCTTACCATTGTTCTTCTTCCTATACTTGTTCTTAACAATATTGGAAGAAGACTTTTGCTCGATAACATTTGTCTCGCCCGCCCTCTTTGATCATTCTAAGGTTGAGTGGCTCAAAAGTCTACAATTCATTCAACAATCGGGTCATGTTGAATTGTGACTTGTTCATAACATAGTTGGTCGTGAATGCAGAAAAAACTGGTGTGAGCGACTCTAGTATGATGTTAACTTGAGTCCGCTCATCAATGATCCCCCATGTACTTCTGCCTCGTGCATTTATGTTGATCATGTTCAAAACTTGTTCTCGTACAGAAGTACCATTCCTCATCTTTGTTGCCATATAACTCCTAGTGGTCTCATGACGACTTTGATCGGACTGTTGCCCAAAGATTGCCTGTAAAGATTTCATAATCTCATAGGCAGTCTCTATGCTTTCATGTTTGGTTCTCAGAACATCATCCATGCTCACAAGCATGTATGCAATTATCACCATTCAATTTCTCAAGAGCAAGTAAAGCAGTAACAGGGTTACCCATGGTAGACATAATATTAATAACTAAAATTTAAAACATACATGATTCAATATAATAGATAAATATCTAAAATTCAAAAAGTAAACGTGATGCATGAATGCAATCATAATAAACACATAAATTTAGCATTTACTAATCATGATAAAATAACCCAACGATTAATGTGTCATCTTAGGGTCGTCAGATTAATCTCAGACTATCTATGAGACATTCTCATCCTTATTAGTTAAAACTTAAAATATCTCATATTTTCTCTTTTAACAATAAGGTATCGCTTGTTCGGTCAAGTCACAACTATCCACATGAAAGCTTAATTGTGATTTTGTGAGTGTAACCCATCATTTCAGATTTCAAGACTTCATTTAGAATATGCCACGTTAGGATCAGTCAAAACTAAACTACATCACTTCCTCCTATCTTCTTAAGAAGTCCAACCCTGGTATTGGTACAGCTCAAAACCTTCCTTAGGAGGATGTAAACAAAGTCATCCCGAGACCCTCACTGTAGCTCACGGTGTTGTACTGATGATGGAGACCATAGGTTACATTGACATGTCAACCTTCTCCCACTCACTATTTTAGGATAATGTGTTTCTATTTTAACTGATCAATTAATTCTAAATTAATTACTAGTTAAAATAATAACCCTATGAATATTTAATTATCAGTTAATCCAATCTCATTGGTCTAAGCTCATTTAACTTTCTGAAGCACCTAAGTCATAATTAAGTGAACTTAATTAATTAATTAATTATTTTCATTAAACTTTAATAAAACTCTTTACTAAAGTCGGTTAACCTAAATGTTACTATAGCCTTTAGTGTGATGTGATTATCAAGTTTTAACTAGTTAAAACCTAGCAGTTTACATGTAATTGATTTCCTAAAACAATACATACAAACATATTAGGACAATCATAATAAATCATGTTTCTATAGATGATAGGCATGATTAAATGAAACTATGTGGGATTATCATGTATGGTATGTGATCGACTAATGCATGAGTATGTTATCAAACATAATAATTAAATAATTATTTAATAATTAAATAAAATAATAATAGACTGAGCGACTATTGAGTATTTTTAAATTATAACTTTTGAAATAAAGAAATAAAATTACAAAACGGATTTCAAGAATACATATTTCTTAAATATTACATTCTCCTCCTAATATTCATTTTCATAATCTTCAAGTTTTGAACAAAACTATTTTTAATTAGAAAAACTATTTTTCTTAATTAAAACAATTTCTATAATTATTCCTTTAAATATAGTTGACTTTGACTTAGTCAAATAAATATTTTCTTTGATTTGGTCAAACTTGGGTCAAACCCAATCAACCTATTAATTTTTAATTTTCATGAATTAAAAAATTAATAATTAATTTTAAAATTTAAATGGATAATTAAAAGAGTTTGGGTTTGAATGAAATACTTAGGTGATAGAGTTGGTTGCATGGTTTATTGAAAATTTTCCTAAAACGTGACAACAGTTGTCACGGACGAAAGGACTCTCCGATCGCCGCCCATCACCACCGCTGTTCGTCTCACTGCTGGCAATCGCCTGCCGCACCGGACAGCCACTATCAACCGTCGGTACAGTACTGCTGACATTGTTCACCTCCGTCAAAATAGTAAATTTCTGGCATGAACAATGTTTCACGGATGAACAATGTTTTGCATGAACAGTAAAAGTCTGTCGTTCGTCTCGTGTGTTCTTCATCTTCGTGTTCGGAATAATTACAATAACATTCAAAATAAAATTGCAAATTCCTACGCCTCAATTCGGCCTACACAAGATCTAGAAAAATTAAAACAAAGCCTAACCCAATAATCACCATACAATTAATGATCCATTATTTTTCATACATTCAAAAAACATAATCATCCATCATCATACATATCTCACATCATATGAATAACGCAAGAAAACCCACACAGTATTTAACCGCTCTCATACCATTACAAGTCATTGTGGAACGTGCACGGCGGAAGCGTGAAGGCTCATGGCTTTTTAAAAAAATTAAACTTTTAATAAAATAAAACTTCAGTAACGCCATGATAACCAGATAAAAACTTTTAATGAAACTCTTTTTCAATTAGTCAGGATCAATTATACATATATGTTAAATCTACAACATACAATGTTATGAATCATATACCTCTTGCAGACTCCGAGATCCACACCAAGATCTTCCAAGTCAATCCTCAACGCACTAGGACCTGTGCGGGCACGTAGAATATTACAAGACACTTTTTCTGTCTCTAGATGTTTTCAACACATGTGATCTAGAGATTTACTGGGAAGGACTTTTGTGAGAAGATTCTCTAAAAAAGGTGATGATTATTCTCTTAGAGATTTAATTAACGTTTAATCACAGAAGAAAATCTCTATGACGCCAAAAGTGTTCTTAATTCAACTCTTGATTGACGAACTGATGATCTGATCAACTAATTATCTCTTCTTCTTTCGACAACCAAGGCCATTAGAATAATATATGTATATATTCTAGATAATGACATCTCATATTTTTAGGCATAAACTGAAATAATATTTAATTATAAAATTATCAATTACAGTGAGAGTAATTGTGCACAACTGCAGTGCCACATGGCACTGCCTTGTGCCATCAGCCAGCACAGTGCCTCATAGCAATGTGCCTCGCTGCACCACTATAGTGCCATGTGGCACTCCAATGTTGCACACTCATGACTAAAGTGTCACGTGACACCACATAGTCTATGTCAATTTCTGATACCATATCGTAA
Organism: Datisca glomerata; assembly: GCA_003255025.1. Lineage (NCBI taxonomy): Eukaryota > Viridiplantae > Streptophyta > Magnoliopsida > Cucurbitales > Datiscaceae > Datisca > Datisca glomerata. Next base: position 1,968,181 of record QANY01012604.1, on the reverse strand, counting down.
TTGACACGTGATAATTATTGTGAATTAAATATTTATTTTAATCAGATAATTATTTAGATATCAATTAATTCTAAATTAATATATCTGATTATACATATCAACTAACTTATCTGTTATTTCACAAATAACAAATTTAGTTGATTTAAATTATTATCTAATAATATTTTAATTAGTTAATTTCACTTATCGATAATTAAAAAAATTGATAATTATTTGTAAATATATAATTTCCAAAAATTATATTTAAATATATAAATAATTCAATTAATTAATTCTTAATTAATTGATCACACATAATTATCTCATAATTATGTACTTGCCCCAGAATAAAAATTATTTTTACAAGTCAATCATTTTCTCATGTCCTGAAATATTCACACCCTAGACATCGTAGTATAGAGGTAACTTAGGGACCATGAACCTATAATCCTAAGATTCAATAAACCAGACTATTAATTAAACTCTTAAATTAAATAATCTTATTTATTAATTTCATTATTACTCCACTATAAATATGAAATTGTACTCTTAGATATTATATAATGTATTTACAGAATATTCTCATGTAGTCCACTTAAATAATCATTTCATGTAGTTTGTCCTCCAATTATTGGTTCGTAAATTAGAATTGGTCAAAAATATCATTTTACCTTTCTAATTACCTCTTGATCTTTAAGTACCATTAATCCACTAGTCAATGATCAATTTATAATCTTATTATAAATTTGAGCTCAATAACCATTCAATTTCAGAATTAACACTTAAGGGAACCAATATGCGACCCGTTACGAAAGCTTAGATTCCAAATATTGTAAGATCATGTCCCCAGTCATCTACATCACTGAATCTCCAAAACAAAAGTCAACAGTCTGATTAATAAACAGACCTTAACGAGTGAATCAAAAGATCCAGTAGACATGCATAGGAGTTCATGACTACTCAGGATTCTGACTAATCTACATATGATCGTCGAATTAATGCATATTAAATCTTTATGAGAAATGACACGTTAATAAAGATATTAATTCACATCGGTCCTGTCATATATAATCTTATTATATAAAGTACATTCACTAATATGTCTATCCACATTAATGATCCGGTTCTAGATCACACGCATTCATAATGTTTAGTGAACCGTACTAGCAACCAATCTCTAAACATTGCATACTTTAATATGTTGCTGACAATTTTATTCATTATTTATGATCTTAATCATTTCGTACTAATATAAGATTATAGTCTCATAATGAATATGAAATTTTTAGATATTTATCTAAATTATTCAACAATGATTTAAAAGAACAATTATAAGAAAAATATAATCCTGTTTAAATATCATATCATAATGTCAATACACATGCTTTGAGGGTATAACCCCCAACACGAGAATCATCAAGAAATTATGGAAAAATTTGGCCTTTTTATCGTCTAATGTCAAACCCTTAATTTTTTTTTTCCTTTTCTCCCCTTTTACTTTCTCATGAGAACTCTCTCTCAACTGCAACAGAGACAAAAAAAACATGGTAAAAGAAAATATAAAAATTAAATTGAACTATCTAACATGGCTAACATACGTTAATTAGAGTTAGCCATGTGCTATTCACGTGAGTTTTAGTGTCATATTTAATGAAAAATTCTCATAAAATGATATATTTTATTGTTTCTCAAATTATAGGGGTATCAAAAATGAAAAAAAATGTGTAAGGATATATTTAAATGGCTTCCTTGAAAGAATAAAGTTATTTAAATTTAAAAACACTGATGATTTTTTATCGGTACTTTGATGATTGTTTTGAGTCAATTACTAACTTATTACTATATAGCCAGCCTAGTTACTAAGATTTCTATAAAAGGGTTTGTTGGTTTTACTATCTAAGAACCAGTAAGCGCAGCGGAAGCGTCGCACTGGAAACGATCTGGTCATTAGCATCAGAAACTTTCTTGACAAATATTTTTGTTGGTTCAATCTATATTTATTTATTACTTTTATTCATAAGAGAAAATAAATTTATACCTTCGGGTGATGACGAGACATATTCTTTGAACTCTTGACGAGCGATCGAGTTTCTCAAACTCTTCAAGAACGATCTAGTTCTTTGAATTCTCATATATGTCTAGTCTCTAGTACTAAAAGACCAGACGTGTGGGCTTCTCAATGAAATGGGTCTCGATTACATGCTCATTTTTTTAGATTCCACAATGATCTCAACACATGAGTAAGTAGAATAGAGAACTGAGAATTCTTCTCATTTTTTCTCTCTAATAGCCAAAAATTCTTAGGAACTAAAAGTCTATTAATATGTTTAGAACTTCCAAAAATTCTAGAGAATGAGAGAGAGAAAGTCTGAAAGTTCTGTGTAGTCTCCAGCTCTCCAATTTAATCATGATTTATCTTTTTAAGTAATCAAAATTAGATCCTTTTAAATTTCAAATTATCTAATAAGTGACCATCTCCCCTTAGGGGAGGTGGCTAAAAGTTTTTCATACTACACAAGACTCTTGTATGGTGTGATTTCCTTCTATGGAGAAGAGGATTAAATTTTAATTCAACATTTGAATTAGATTTTCTTGATAAGTTCGTCTATAATTTGAATTCTTAGGTAACCTTAATTGATAAGTGGTACAGTAATCTTCACTTTAAATTATTAGATAATCTTGATAATCTTTATTAGATAACCTTTATTTGATGAGTGACCACATCTCACTAGATGAGGTGGCTAGTTAGTGTCATGTCATCCAGGGTCTTTCTGTGGCCTGACCTTCTTAAAGGAAAAGACTAGATACTACATGGAATGACTCATTGTGGTACACGCATTCCAATGTTAACATATTAAATAATCACTGTTGAAGCCCATAATTTGACTAAAGCCCATCAAGTATATGAATAGCCCCACCCCCATCTAATATTGAGGGGGAAACTAAGATGGACGTAACCTGTCATATGGCCCAACAAAAGAGCACCGAAGATGTCCACTTAAGCCAAGCCTAGGAGAAAAGAAAAAAGGGAGAAAGAAGAAAAAGAGGCACAGACCCAAAAATGACAAAGTGCTCCATATCAAGTGATATAGAGGACTACCAGATGTAGAAAAAAGAGAGGAAGAATATGAGACGGGAGAGGAGAATCAGGAAGACCACCGTCGACAGAGCTCTAGAGCAAAGCAAGGGGTTCAATTGGCTAGGGAAAAAGGCGGACAGCACAATAAATGACTTTACATCACTAAATGGGGAAGTGTAGGCCTCCTATGTTTAGTCCATGTTAAAAAAAACACCCCCAACATTTTGGCGACTCCAAGAGCTGGACATTCCTCCACGGCTCCCCGTGATCCAGAAATGAAATCGCATGAGACACTCATACGTCCCATATAAAACCAAATCTTGTGAATGCAACCGCTAGCCATAATAGCCCAAAACCTCCCACAATAGCCCAAAACCTACCACAAAATTCACAAGATGAATATCCTCTAAACATAAGATTTCATTCCATTTATGATAATCAGTATTCAATTCTCACAATAGACCCAAGTGAGATTTATTTATACCATCCTAGAAATAAGAAGTATTGTGACCATGCCCATTAAGCCCCTAATAGAACTTAATGCCTATTCTTAGAATGCTTGTTGGAATTGGCTGCAAACTATCTCAAATGCCATTACCATTTTGCTCAGAACTGCTCCTCCCATTCTTCAACCCAATGAAGGTTTTCAGCAAGAACTTGAGTCGAATGAGAAGCAAGGCTCGTAAACACCAACCTCATTATATAGTGCCATCCACTTGATCAAACAAGGAGATTCAAACCAGTTCATGGGTTTTATTTCAATACAGACATTTCATGTCGATATGGGATTTCCCCTCCCTCAAACGGCTTTCCTTCAATAAAGATAAGATTCTCAAGCCATTACCATGGGTTTCTCTTGATATATAGTGGTTTCCAATTAAGTCCCAGCTTATACGAACTGATGTCTCATTATGCTCAAGGTTATAAAGACTGATATCTAATCAATGACACACATTGGCGTAAGTACCATGGGTTTCTTTTTTGACACGGACCATGGTTTATCTCTATCACGAGTTTTTCTTTGCATGTGAACTATGCCCAGTTTCCCTTCAAGATTTTTCTTTGATGCATATTCCTCTCTAGCATTTGTATCAACCCAAAATAAACACTCTACTACTTGAGGCATGATACTCTCGGGATCAACTCATAGTATTGACACAAATCCATGCCCCTCAAAACCAGAAACTCCACAAAATCGAAAATAATCTAGAAGCATTATACTATTTATCTTCTTAAAGCTAGAATCCAAAAAGAAGAAGAATTATTCATGTGCAAAAATCTTCCTCCAAGCCATGTCAGTACAACTCCTTTGCCAGCCACGCTCAATCTTCATACGTGAAAATCAAACTGGCAGAAATAGAGGAAGCAATTGGCTAAATGGAGAAGCAAAAGGTAAAGAATGAAAAATAAAGAAGGTGGCTCAAGCTGAATAAAACAATACAAAAGCAGCTCAACATACGAAGGCATTTCTCCTATACTTGACTCAATTTATCCAACTTCTATGCAGACTCAACTTATGCAAGTTGCCTACACCTACACTGATTTATTCATTCAAGGCCTACAATGAGTCAATATATCCAAGTCTACTATATTTATACAGAGGCAATCCTATCCCTGACATATCCAGACACAAACCACTTAAGAATACAGACCTAATACCGTGATACGCAACTATTGTCCACCTTCTACCTGAATCGACAAAAGTACAGGCCCTTCATACCGGTCCACACAATGATACATACCGTAAACCTCAAATCTATTCTTCGAGACCACCCAGCAATGCCGACCGAAACCCATGCCTAAACACTCGACAAGACTCATCATTTGTGTATGTTATTTGGTCCTTACAACAAAACCAAGCCTAAATTATTAACCATGCCTCATATCCTACACATGATTCAAGAGTAAAAAAATCCCATGCTCGTGACCAAGCCTGATCCACATTTAAGAAATGAATTGTGTCCCATTAGGGATTTCACGATTTAATCCTACATAGAACATGTATGTCTTTCATGCTTGGTTTCTCATTGATACATATGCAAGCTCCTTTCAAGCATATTTTGTCTTCCATGCTTGGTTTCTCTTTATTGTTGACCATAAGCTTCTCTCCATATCAAGAATTTCTTTTTGCAACTAAAATTATGCCTGATTTCTCATCAATAGCTTCCTTCAATAAGGACTACTCTCTAATGTCCGTATTAACTAACCTAAAAAACACACAAATAACTAAGGTGAAACTTTAATCTCAATCCAAGTATTGGCAGAAACCCATGCCTTTCAAAACCCATAAACTCCATAAAATTCATAAAACCCAAATACTTCAAAGATGCAAACCAACATTTGTCCATGCTTTTCAGTCTTTATAATAAAATTAAGGCTATGTCTGAATCATTTACATATTAGGAGCTAATGGAGTTTAACCAAGCCAACACTCACTCACAAGAACCCAATCAAGTCTCATGGGGGCTTTTGTGACTTGATCTGACATGGAAATTGAATCCATCCCTTTAAAAATTGTCCTCGGCATTAAATCCTCATAAAATCTTTTTGGTTTTACGGAACCCATTGCCTCCACCTTCTACTCAAACCTACTTATATTGATCTACCTCCAACTCAGCCATATACCTAAGCACTCCCTTGTAGCAAAATAGAGTCTTATTTTATTGTCGTACCTTATCCCTAACAAGCCACCTCTAGATTATCCATGAAGCACTCCCTTGCACAAATATGGAGTTTATTCTTTACTATTTTCTTAGACCCATAGCAGACCATGAAGAAAGATAGACCCTTTCCATCTTCATCCATGGACTTCAATTGAACGCCAACTTAGCCATAGCCATCAAAAGTCATTTTCATCTCTGATCGCACTTTAAACAGATCCATTTCAGTTTTTTATTTAGTTGGTGCACGTCATCTTCTAATGGACAGAGGAGCTCATGCTGTGTTCAAATATTATTAAAGTTCATCTAGTCATGTACGCTCCATGCACGAAAAAGTATACTCGAATGTGGTGTTGAGCATTCAAGCAATTTGATATTCTTCACAAAGTTTTCCCATGATACAAACTATTCTCTACCATCCGTATCAATAAACTTTAAGGATTATCTATCAACCAAGGCATAACTCTCTAAAGAGCCGAACCATGCTAATACGGCCACAACTACTGATAATGACACAGACACATGCCTCGCCAAGATGCTTCCTGGAGAAAGATTATACCACCTAAGTCTTCCTCAAAACTACAAACGCCATCACCTTCACTGACGGAGACGTAGAAATTATTATCCGGATCATCACATGCCTCTTTATCTAGAAGCACAGATTAAAAATGTATATATATGAAGGGTGCTCGTAGATGCAAGCTCCTCAATAAATGTTATACTCATGACAATATTATTTCATCAGCCGATATTCCTCAATTAGAACTCACAAATTAGAGATACAGATCACTAAGCTTGAAAATGGCCGGGAAACAGTTTTGAGTACAATCCAACTAGATGTCAGGTGTGTGAAGGGACACTAAGGCCTTAACTAGTTACAGAGTCTAAGGAATCAGGCACCCCTTGTTCATACAGAGTCTCATTTTGCAGGAGCTAAACGTTTTAACGAATTCACACCCCACACGATTATGCCATACAATTAGGACACAAAAAAAAGGACAACAAGATTTATTGGGACTATTTTCATGCAATACTTTGGAACCATGCACTTTATACAGATGCAAGAAAAGTGATTTAGATTCAGACATAACTATGTCTAGAAGGGTAGCCGACGTAGTTAGAAAAAAAAGGAGCATGGCATACAGGAAAATTATCTCACTAGCGTACATTCTTCTCACAAAATGGGAAGCGGAAAGTCTCAATCAACACTGAAGCATTCAATATATCAGGACGCAGTCAACCCGAGACCTAATGAAGGGATTTTCAGTCTACAAGGCCAAGTCTATGTTTGATGCATACATACTCAAATATCATGCTTATCCTAGCACAAATGCCCCAAAGCAAGTCAAGGAGACACCAATTTAAGAGTTATAACCCATTCAGACGCAAAGGAACCAATAAAGTCCCAAATCCAGATTCAAGACCAATACATCATTGTTGGAATTATGTCCACAAAGTAGGGTGTGATAACTATTTATGAGTACATATGTCCGAGACATTTATGTATTACTGAATTTTATGAATAAATGAAAGTTTTCTTTAATTAAAGTTGTTTTTAATGTACTTAAGTCCTGAAAATATTATCAACGAAACAAAAGTAAAGACCGAGCGGTCTTCCAGACAAACTCTTAGTTCAGAATGTTATTCACAATCTTAGGATCGACTGGACAATCGAATCTAATTATGACTGTTAGGTTGATCCAAAGGATGTCGGTCTCGGGGCATGGGAGTATAGACTCTAACAGTTGACCTAAACATGTTGTGGAACACGCTGAATAGACCAATAACCAATTAGTTTAGAGCAAAGCCGTTTGTCTAACTCTAAATCTAATTGTCACGTATTAATGGTATTTTCATAATTACCTTAATCTTGAGGTGAATATGAAACTTGAGCTAGTTACTCATGATCTTTAATTTTCCAAAAGAGCGAGTTTAAATTGTCGGACAAAACCTCGGTTGTCAGGAATGTGATTCAACTATGTTAGAGTTGTGTGATTCACAGATATGAATTCCGTGGTAAGATTGTAAAAGCAACAATAACAGATTATGCTTTATTGATAAGTGTGTGAATAAATAAATCGATCCTGGTACTCCATAACCTGGGCTATTGAATAAGACATGTTGAACTCTACGAGACATTTCACGGATATGTCTTTCTTATTCACAGTCAATAAAAGAGTTAAGGAAATAATAGAGGGGTAAAATGATAATTTTACATCCTACTCTTGTTACTGATATTCATGAAGGATAATCTCATAAAATATTCTGTGAACTGTGAAATGTAAATGTTTATTTTATCGACAGAAAATGTAGCACGCATGAATTGAGAGTTCATTCGGCATCGAATCTATAGTGGAATCGTACGATGTTGGAATTAAATATGTCAGGAATTTATGGAGATAAATTAGTCAGGTATTTGAATCCTGTAGCTTTGTTCATGTGGGTCCATTCGGTCTTAGGAGTAGCTCATAAGTATATGAATAAGAAACAACGTCAGTTGGATTAAAAACATATTTTGGACCAAGGTACACTTCCTGAGCTCATATGAGATGAATGTCATCACTATATTAGTGAAGGCCAAAATTAATGTTCAAATTAATTAATTTTATTTTCTAATTATTGGTGATTAATAAATAAAAAAATTAATTAATTAATTGATAGAGATCAATTTAATATGCATATTCTGTATTTAAACATATTCATGGATGAATATGATGATATTGACATATATTTTGGTATGGTAGATTCAAAACATATTTAAATGTATTTTATAAATGGATCCCTGATCAATTGGCTCTAGGTGTTATTTTTCTATTTTAGAATTGATGTACACCAAAATTATGGCATAGGATTTTATGTAATTTAGCTTTGCAAGAGTTGTGTCGTTGAATTCCATGTAAATCCATCATCACGTGCATCCTGAGGAGCCACATTCACCGGGTCGCCATTCGCTATTGTCGTCCGTCGTCGGGCCTTGTGGCTCCCGTTGTCGCATCGCCACAGTTCGTCACTGCAGCGTCGCCACCATCAGCTATTGTCATCATATTGCCGCGCTGTCACTAGGGTTTAGGTACCAAGGGGGTGGCACTATGGTTTTTGAAACCCTTGCACGCCTTAGACCATGTTGGGCCTTAGGCTGGCGCGGATCTACCAAGCTTGTTGACGTTTTGGACTGAGCAAGGGTTGTTTGACCCAAATGATTCGTAGGAACTTGAGATTTGATCACAAGCCCATTCGAGTCCCGAAATTTAAATTTATTTAATTTGATAACTTTTTAGCACTGATTAATTAGTATTTATTTTGTAAATTGTTTTTAAAAATAAATAAATCAATTGATTAATTTACTTGGTAATTATTTATCAAAGTAAAAATTGTTGGAAAATTAATTTTAAATTGAAATTTGAATTTTGAAAATAGGACTAGACCTTGGTAAAGGGTTACAAGGAGGTGGAACTTCTTGAAGGAGAATGAGATAATTATAGACGCCATGAAAACTAGCATTTAAATTGTTATAATTTTTTATGGGTCATTATTAAAAATGAGTCATAGAGAGGTTAAATTTGAATGTGTGACTTTATTATTAATCTCGCACCCACATATAAAATGTCATGTAGGAATAGAGATATTTCAATATCAAATTGACATGTAACATGTACAAGCATCATTGTAGTTTAAATTTATAATGTATTATATTTTTAAATACAATGTGAATTTTATAAAAGTTATAAATTTTAAATTATGATTCAAATTTTATAAAATTTTATAATTTTTTAAACTTGCTGTTCAAATTTATAAAAAGTTATGATTTTTTAAAAAGTAAGGAAAAAATCATTTTTTCAAAAACTAAGTGGGGGAATCATTTTCGTTGAAACGTTCTTAAAGTCTCCAACGCAAACTAGATCATGGCACGAAGAATGATTTAGAATCGCCCTAGCGGTCTTCTCTTTAGTGGGAGAAACTTGAGAATCGTGTCACTTTGAGTTATCGAGTTTCTTGCGAAGCTAAAGCTTGTAAAGGAAGTGGTGAGCCGGGACCATCCCTAGATAGACCGTTAGTTCATAGCAACCTTTAAAGCCGATGCGTTGGTTAACACTTAAACTGAAGCACATTGGAATCTCTCATAGGAGTTAGTCAATGGGGCTAAGGTGACCGAAACCATTGGTGATTGGTAGAGCTAGATGTAGTGACCAAACGAGAAGAGTCTCGATGTGATATGAGGTAGCTCTAGCGTTGTCCCCATATGAGACGAGCTATCATTGTTGATCGTAACATCATGGAAGAAATATGTTTTTATCAGATTTTAAAATATTTAAGTATTTACATCATGCATCATACGTTCCTAAATGATTAAGTATTTATTTACACCGCTTTATTTATTATTTTAACTAATCATGTCTTTATCCCCACTCTCAACAATCTTGAATGCAAACAAACTCATTGGTGAAAATTACGTTGATTGGAAATGTAACCTCAATATCGTACTGACGGTAGAAAAGCACAACTTCTTGTTCACCACCCTCTGTCCCCTTGTACGTATTGTTGAATCAACTTAATAGGAAAATGATGCCTATGATTTTTGACTGCGTTCTGATGAGATCACCAGAAGTTATATCTTAGCATCAATTAGTAATGTATTGCAACAACAACATCAGAACATGGAGACCACAGCTTATATGATGTTTAATATCACCGAAATGTTTGGGGATCAGGGTCTTCAAGCCAAACAAGCCATTGTGCGAAACTTCATAAACTGTCGGATGATACTTGGAACTCCTATCTAAATGAGATAGAGATCATGCGAGCTAAGGTAGATGGCGAAACCCAAGTTGATATGATCCTTGAAACCTTGCCAGATACTTTTGAGAACTTCAAACTTAATTATTCGATGAATAAGTTGAGATACTTTCTTCTGGAACTCATGAAGGAGTTGTAAGCTGCTGAGACCTTATTTCTGAAGGGCAAGAAAAAAAATGGAGAGACAAACTTTACTGAAAGTAAGTCTTCCACCTTTGGAGCCAAAAAGAAATACAAGAGATTTGAAGAAAGCTAAAAATGTGAACTCAAAAACTGCGAAAGGCAAGGGTCCTTTGAAAGTGGACAAGTCGCAAGACAAGTGTCATCATTGTGGAGTCGCTGATCATTGGAAATGCAACTGCCAGGATTATCTCAAGGAGATGAAATCTAAAACTACATTACTTGTAACTGAAGTCTGTTATGTGGTTGACTCTACTTTTTTAATGGATTGTAGACTCTACAGTCACTAACCATATTTGTTGTTCCCTACAGGGGTTCAGCGAAAGCAGAAGGCTTAACAATGGTGAGTTCAGCTTCCGTTAAGGGGATTGAGTACTAGTATCGGCAGTATCAGTTGGAACTATTAAATTATTTTTTTTAGAACAATTATTTGGTTTTGCCCAATGTTTATTATATCCCAGCTTTTAGGAAAAATCTTATTTCAGTATCTAGTCTAATTGAGCAAGGATTTTCTTTAAATTTTATTGATAATTGATATTGGTATTTTTAGAAATGATTGCTTGAGTACTACTGCACGCATGATAACCAACTTTTTTCATGTAAAATCAAAAGTTCCGATGATATATGACACTGAGGTAAATATTGATTTATGTAGTAAACAGTTGAGGTCTGACTCAATCGATCTAACCTACTTGTGGTGTATTGGTCACATTAACCTAGACATGATTAAAAGACTTGCAAATGATGGTCCATTGTAAACCTTAAGTGTGAGATCACTACCTATATATGAATCCTACATAGAAGGTAAAATGATCAAGATTCCCTTTTTAGCGAAGGGAGAAAGAGCCACTCAATACTTTGAAATCGTACATAGTGAGATGTATGCAGACAATTGAATATCCAAGCAAGAGAGAGTTATGAGTATTTTGTAACCTTCACAGATGATTATTCACGTTTTGGACGTATTTATCTAATGCACTTAAGAATGAAACCTTTGAAAATTTTAAAGAATACAAGGCTATGGTTGTTAAGCAATTAAAGAAATAAATCAAAACACTACGATCCAATCGTGGTGGAGAGTACTTGCTAGGAGAGTTCGAAGACTATCTTAAGAAAGAAAGTATTCTTTCTCAGCTTACATAACCTAGCACTCCAGAACAGAATGGTGTGTAAGAGAGAAGAAATCAAACTCTATTGGATATGGTTAGATCCATGATGAGTTACTCATCCCTCCAAGATTCATTCTAGGAATATGCCTTGGAAACAACGGCATATATTCTGAACAAAGTTCTCTCAAAGATGGTGTCTAGTACACCATATGAAAGATGGAGTGGATAAAAGTCGTCGGTAAGCCACCTTAGAATATGGAGATGCCCTGCACATGTGCTAAGACCAAAGACGGGCAAGTTGGTCAATCGATCAGAATTATGCATGTTTGTAGGATATTCCAAAGGAACAAAAGGATACATCTTTTATACTCCTACTGAAAAGAAAGTATTTGTGAGCATGAATGCGCGGTTTTTTGAAGAGGACTAGATAAGAAGTGTGAAGTCGAGAAGCACACTTATGCTAGAGGAAATATTGAGTGGGAGAACACCAAATCCTTGTTGGAATTATGTCCATAAAGTAGTGTGCAATGTTTTTTTATGAGTAAACAATTATTTATTGATATTTATGTATTACTAAATTTTATGAATAAATTGAAACTTTTCTTTAATTAAAGTATGTTTTTAATTTACTTAAGTCCTGAAACTATTATCAACGTAGGAAGAGTAAAGATCAAGCGGTCTTCCAGACAAACTCTTCTGAGATAATTTAGAATGTTATTCACAGTCTTAGGATCGACTGGGCAATTGAATCCAATTATGACTGTTAGGTTGAACTAAAGGATGTCGATCTCAGAGCATAAGAGTGGAGACTCTAACGGTTGACCTAGACATGCTATGGAACATGAAGAATGGACCAGTAACCAATTAGCTTAGAGCAAAGCCGTTTATCTAGCTCTAGATCTAATTATTACACCTTAAGAGGACTTTCATAATTACCTTAATCTTGAGATAAATACAAAACTTGACTTAGTTACTTGCAATCTTTAATATGTCAAATGAGTGAGTTTAAATTGTCGAACAATACCTCAGCTGTTGGGATCGTGATTCAACTATGTTGGAGTTGCGTGATTCACATGTATAGAATTTGTGGTAAGATTGCAAACGCAACAATATCATCTCTATGTTTTATTGATAAGTGTGTGAATAAATAAACCAGGCCTAGTACTCGATGACATGAGTCTCTTGAAGATATAAGCCTAAAGTTCAGATGGATTACCTTCAATTATCTGTCGAGGGCAAAGAATCAGTTTGCTGACGCATTGGCCACACTAGCTTCCATGATCAATAGAAGGTATTGATATTCGGCCAATAGAGTCGACGAATTGATTGAAATCAGTGTGAAACAGAGTCATGCGAGGACTAATCAAGCATAGCTAAAAAGTAGTCCACAAGGAAAGGAAGAAAGATCATCAACGCTTCCAACGTCTGTAGGAACTAAGTAGGAGATGGGGCCGGAACTAGAGGACTCTGTAAGACCCCATTTCCTGTCTACCTCTCTGAATCCTTAGTTTTTGGAACAGTAGAGACTCACGCTTTAGCCGCTTCATCTGAAGGAGGGCTTACAGAAGTACAGCACCCGAAAGTGACAATAGGAAAATCAACATAAATGCAAGAAAAAGAGGAAACTGTACATCAAACCTTGTATAGCGAGACAGAGAAAAGAAATGATGATCTGTATGGGATTCTTCACTGATATGTCTTTCTTATTCACAGTCAATAAATGAGTGAATGAAATAATAACTAGAGAGGTAAAATGATAATTTTACATCCATCGCTTATTACTAATATTCACGAAGGGTAAAATCGTATAGTATTCTCTGGACCGTGATTTGAAAATATTTATTTACACCAACAGAAAATGTAGCGGGCCTGAATCGTGAGTCTATTCGGCATCGGACCTATAGTGGAGTCATACGATGTCGGGATTAAATAGGTTAGAAATTTATAGAGATAAATTAGCCGGATATTTGAATCTCATAGCTTTATTCATGTGGGTCCATTCAGGCTCAGGAGTAACTAATAAGGATAGAAATGAAAAACAACGTCAGTTAGACCAAAAACATTTTTTGGTGCAAGGTACACTTCTTGAACTCATATGTGATGGATGTCATCAATAAATAAGTAAAGACCAAAATTAATGTTCAAATTAATAAACTTGTTATTTTCTATTTATTAGTTAATTAATAAATAAAAGAAATTAATTAATTAATTGATATGGATCAATTTAATTCATCGATTTAGACTGATGAATCTAGACACAATTTTGGCTCTAGAAGATATGTAAAAATCATAGATAGCAATGCATAGGGAGAAAAAGGGTTCTCTCTCCCTAGAACACGGAGTTGCAGCCGATTTTTACACAGTATGGGGAAGAGAAAAATTTTGTTTTTCTCTTACAATCGTTGTTTTGAGAGCGCCAACTCAATACTTACAAAAAATTTTGAGAGACTTACATCTGACTCTAGCGAGTGGTTATTGGTGTGAAGATCAATTACTATCTCTACAAAGAACGAAGAACGCGAGATAAAAATTGGATCCCGCCAAATAAGAAATTCTCCATTAATTGAAAATGTAGAAATTATTTTTATCTCTTCTCGATACACTTTATATGATTATGCATGTTCATTAATTAGTTTTGTGTTTGATTGGATTAAACATTTGTATGAAAAAAATTGATATCCACCCATGAACTAGTCACGGTTCATTAGTTTTTCTTCAAAATCTAAAACCTGATCCAGTAACTGGTATTAGAGCCTATGGTTATTGAATATGCATATTCTATATTTAAACGTATGTATGGATGAATATGATGATATTCGCATTTAATTTGTGTATGCTAGATTCAAAGTATGTTTGAATGTGTTTTATGAATGGATCACAATCGATTGACTCTAGGTGTTATTTTCAATTTTAAAATTGATGTACGCCAAAATTGTGGCATATAATTCTATATAATTTAATTTTTCAAGTGTTATATCGTCAATTTTCATGTAAATTTGTAATGAATGCGTTCCGATCAAATCGTCACACGAATCCTGAGAAGTTGCATGCAGCCCGAGGCCACCGCCCGCTCCATTATACGTCATGTCGTCTACTATTGCACCATAAGACGTTCATCGCTTGCCTCCACACCATACGTGTCTGTCGCCGGCATTGGCTCCAGCGGTGGTGGCCGGGCAACCGGCAGTGGGGTGGGACTGTCCCGCTGCCACTGCCAACGGCAATCTTTGTGATTGCTAGGGTACGGGGCTCAGATGCCCTGATGTCGTATTGCCTTATCCCTGTGATCCTTCGTGAAAACCCTAGTCCTATATTTTATCTTTTAAATTTTGAATTTTAAAAAGATAGTTATCAATTTTAAATTTTTGAAAGTTCAAATTTAATTAATTGATTAGGTTTGACGTAAATTTAATGGGATTATTTAATTAGGAAAGTAGTTTTTCTTAATTAAAAGGGTTTTGATCAAAACTTGAAGATTATAAGGAGATAATTACATAAGTCATGAAGACTAGCATATAAATTATATGATTATACATGTTCGTTGACTAGTTTTGTGTTTAATTGGATTAAATGTTTGTATGAAATTTTTTTTATATTCCGCCCATGAACTAGTCATGGTTCATTAATTTTTCTTCAAAATCTAAAACCTGATCCAACACTCCCCAATCGGGACCTATTCTCGAATCAATAATGGAAGAACCATAGCAGGAGCCAGAGCCACAATGTAGTGGGAGAGTTGTGAGACAACTTGACAGGTACATGTCTTATGGAGATGCCTTGACAACAGTCTCATATAAGGATCATGATCAACCTGTTTCCTACTCGCAGGCCATGGCTGATACTGAAGCAAACTATGGCAAGACATCATGAACGTTGAGATATAATCGATGTACTTGAATGGAATCTGGGAGCTTCTAGATCCTCCTAGATGGGTAAAACCTGTAGGGTGTAAGTGGATTTATAAGAATAAGAGAGGTCCGGATGGGAATGTGCAGACATTCAAAGTTAGGCTGTAGGAAAGGGCCACACCCAAAAGGAAGGTATAGACTATGAGGATACCTTCTTACTGGTGGTCATACTTAAATCCATCTGAATCCTCATGTCCATTGTTGTTGCCCTCGATTATGAAATCTGACAGATGGACGTCAAAACTGCTTCTCTGAATGTTAATCTTGAATAGCACATTTATATGGCTCAACTAGATGGGTTCATGGAGAAAGGCCAAGAGTGCAAGGTTTGTGAACTTTAGAAGTTTATCTATGGACTTAAGCAAGCATCCAGTTCGTGGAACATCAGATTCGAAGAAACTGTCAAGAACATCAGTTTTGAAAAGTTAGTGGATGATATTATACTCATTGGGAATGATGTAGGGAAATTGTCTAATGTTAAAATTTAGCTTGCAAAGTAATTTGATATAAAGGATCTTAGAGAATCTGCTTTTGTCCTGGGTATTCAGTTCTTTCGAGATCAGAAGAACAAACAGCTGGCACTCTCCAAAGAATCTATATTGATAAGGTGATGGATCACTTCTGAATGCAAGACTTTAAGAAGGGATATCTTTCCTTTAGACATGGAGTCAACCTCTCCAAGGAGAACTCTCACAATACTCCTCAAGAAGAGGAAGGCATAAGAAAGATTCCCTATACCTCGTCCGTAGGAAGTCTCATGTATGCAATGTTTTGCACTAGACCAGATATTTGCTACGTCGTGGGCGTGGTAAGTCATTCCAATCTAATCTTGGAGTCAAGTATTGAAATGTTATCAAGCATATCCTCAAGTATCTTAGGAGAACGAGGAACTACATGCTTGTATATTTAGGTACTGACTTGAATATGACGGGTTACACTGACTTTGATTTTCATGCGGACAAGAATTCCTGGAGGTCCACTTCAGGATTGGTGTTCATCCTGAATGGTGGAGCAGTGGTATGGAGAAGTATCAAGCAATCTTGCATCGCTGATTTTACCATGGAAGCTGAGTATGTTGCGGCCTGTGGTTCTACAAAGGAGACTGTCTAGCTTAGAAAGTTCTTAAAGACTCTGGAAGTTATTCTAGATGCTGACAAACACATGACACTTTATTGTGACAATAATGGGGTTGTACCAAACTCAAATGAAATAAAGAGCCATAAAAGATCCTAACATATAGAGCGAAATCACCACCTCATCAGAGAGATTGTTCAGTGTGGAGATGTTGAAGTAACATATATATCGACGGTTAACAACTTGGTAGATTCATTCACAAAAACTTTAAGCAGTAAAGTCATTGATGATCATCTAGAGGGCATGGGGATGTGAGATTGTACACGCCTACTTTAGTCCAAGTAAGAGTTTGTTGGTATTATGTCCACAAAGTAGAGTATATTAACTATTTATGAGTAAACACTTATTTCTGAGATATTTTATGTATTATTGATTTAATGAATAAATGAAAGTTTCTTTAATTAAAGTGTGTTTGTAATTTACTTAAGTCCTGAAACTATTATCAATGAAAAAAGAGTAAAGAACGAGCGGTTTTCAAGATAAACTCTTCTGAGATAGTTTAGAACGTCATTCGCTGTCTTAAGATCGACTGGACAATCGAATCTAATTATGACTGTTAGGTTTATCTAAAGGATTTCGGTCTCAGGGCATGAGAGTGGAGATTCTAACGGTTGACCTAGATATGTTGTGGAACATGTTGAATAGATAAGTAGCCAATTAATTTAGAGCAAAGTTGTTTATCTAGCTCTAAATCTAATTGTTACACCTTAAGGGTATTTTTATAATTACTCTAATCCTAAGGTGAATAGGAAACTTAACCTAGTTACTCGTGATCTTTGATTCACCAAAGGAGTGAGTTTGTATTGTCGGACAAGACCTCGACTGTCAAGACTGTGATTCAACTAAATTGGAGTTGTGTGATTCACAGATATGAAATTCGTGGCAAAATTACAAAAGCTACAATATCACCTTATGTTTTATTGATGAGTGTGTGAATAAATAAATCGGGCATGGTACTCGATGACATGAGTCATTGAATAAGACATGTTGAACTCTACAAGACAATTCACGGATATGTCTTTCTTGTTCACAATCAATAAATGAGTTAAGGAAATAAAAACTAGAAGGGTGAAATTGTAATTTTATATTTCACTCTTGTTA
The DNA here is from genome assembly GCA_003255025.1 of Datisca glomerata. Taxonomy (NCBI): domain Eukaryota; kingdom Viridiplantae; phylum Streptophyta; class Magnoliopsida; order Cucurbitales; family Datiscaceae; genus Datisca; species Datisca glomerata. The sequence continues at coordinate 1,950,237 of QANY01012604.1, read as the reverse complement.
TTGATATTCACGAAGGTTAGTATCGAAAAATATTTTATGGGCCGTGAAATATAAATATTTATTTGCACCAATAGAAAATGTAGCGTGCATGAATCGAGAGTTCATTCAGTATCAGACCTTTAGTGGAGTCATACGATGTCGAGATTAAATTAGTCAAGAATTTATGAAGATAAATTAGTTGGGTATTTGAATCTCATGGCTTTGTTCATGTGAGTCCATTCGGTCTCAAGAGTAGCTCATAAGGACATGAATAAAAAATAACACCAGCTAGACAAAAAATGTGTTTTGGACCAAGGTACACTTCCCGAGCCCATATGAGATAGGTGTCATCACTATATTAGTGAAGCCCAAAATTAATGTTCAAATCAATTATTTTAATATTTTCTAATTATTAGATAATTATTAAATTAATTAATTAATTGATAGAGATCCATTTAATTCATCAGTTTAGACAGATGAATTTGCAGGTCAAAGAAGAGATGAATTTCGATTTTTAACATATATGGGTATAAGAGTAAATTCTATAATTTCATAATTAATATATAAGGGTTTGCATTAGGATTGTATCTCTAACCTAATTTAAGTGTGTTAATCATAACATAAAAAGTTTCTCTCTCCCTCTCCCTACTGTTGCTGTTGAAATCTATAGGGGAAAAGAAAAAAAATTGTTTTCTCTTCCACAGTTATTTTGAGAGCCCACACTCAATTCCTACTAATATCCTTGAGAGATATACTTTTGATTCTAACGAGTGGTTGTCGGTGCGAAAATCAATTAAAAGCTCTACGAATCTCAAGAACGAGAAACGCGAGATAGAGAATCGGATCTCGTCAAATCAGAATTTCTCTATTACAAGAAAATGTATAATTGTTTTTCTCTTTTCTATACGTTTGTACAATTATGCATATTCATTGGTTGGTTTTGTGTTTAATTCGATATAAAGTTTGCATGAAATTTTTTTATATTCCGCCCATGAATTAGTCACGATTCATTAATTTTCTACAAAATCTAAAACACAATCCATCAATTATGACCCAACACCATCACGAACATAAATACCTAAGACAACTCTTAACTCCGAGCCAACGCTTTCAACAAGTCCAATGCCCAAACTTCAACTTGGGTACCAAACCATTGAATTAGATTATACATTTCCATGCTCAAGATCTCAAACTCACTAGGAGGCATGCTCAATGATCTACTTATCATTTTACAAGCAAAATATTGAGGTTGTCATCCAAGCAAAATACTAAGTTTATCAACCAAGCAAAATACCGAGATTGTGATCCAAGCAAAATATTGATGTTGTCATCCATGCAAAATACGGAGGCTGTCATCCAAGGAAAATACTTAGTATTCGCAAAAACACCCATGGCAACCGCGGAGCACTCACAGGAAGCAAGATCTGTTATCCAAGCAAAATACATGACCAAAATATGTGAGAAGAGTTCTGGGACTCGGAGGTGAGTCCTCTCTCACACAAGTGTGACGAGTGTGAGCCTTTAAGAGTCACAATAAATCGCATGGCCTTATACTCAGACAATGGTAGAAAAATAGAATAAAACACATACTCAACAACAACCTGAGAACAAGCAAGATGAGACATGAGCGATCATAAGATACTTTAAACACAGTCAACTCAATGAAATGGCTCGTTTCAAGCCGCAAAACAATAGTTATTGTATAGCTTGAATCTTAATACGGAGTGAGATACAGAATCACGGCTAGATGCTTGCAAGGAGTAATCAAAAGTCATAAAGGAACTAAGTGGCCAAGCTTGCAAACACACATGAGTCTATTGACAGGTAATCGTGAAAATCAAGCAATGAAACTTTGGAAGACCTCTTAACCGAACAGATTTCCGGGCTATCCAAATTTGCGCAATTCTAGACACTGACAAGCCTCGCAGTTACTCATGCAAATCATGCCACGCATTCAAGCAAACTCCATCCAGTCAAGCCACGCTCAGTCATAACATGCTCAGTCACGCCATGTCAAGTCAAAATTATAAAATGCTCAAGGATGTTGAAAACTCGTGTCCCTAACCATGCCATCTATACAGAAGTAAAATGAACCTCAAATCAATACTAGTGCAAGGTATAGACATTTAGAAAATAGTTTATCCAATCCAGACGCAAGTTGATCCAACCCACACATGAAGCCAACACCACAAGCGTTGGTCCCATATCTGGAGGAAAGAATATCTCACCAAAATTCAAAAACAACTACAAATTTGAGAACACTTTCCAGAAACCATCATCTAAGTTAGATACATGGTCATTATATATGGGTAGAACTGGAGGACTCGAAGGAAAATCATCTCTAACATAAGTGTGACGATTCTGATCGATTAAAACCTACAATAAAGCAGTACGACTTTTGTTCAGATTATGAAAATAAAAATAGAGTAGAAAAGTATCAACACAAAACCAACATCAAGCATTATGAAGCATATCGATGGTGCAAATATATGACAAACGGAGCTACATAAAAAACGGACAAGTTTGAGGCCACACGTATGCAAATTCTTGATATAAAAGAAGACAACACTTGAACAACTTATTCTAGTAATAAGCAAAGATTAAAGGAAGCAACAATCCCATATACAGAGAATTGTTAGAAATGGATAACTACCAGGCCACGTGAATGCAAAAAATCGATACGAAATATGATGCAAAGGTGTCAACACTTCAATAATTTCTTCTAATAATATGCAATGAAGGCGAAAGGCTGCGTCCGTATAATCAGTGTCATAAGGAGAAAGCTAATACGAAAGCTCATAAAATGCACCAAAATGAGGACAAAAGTTGACATGCCACTTAGATTCAAATTTTGGGCCCGGGTTTGATTACGTGAACCTCTAGAAGCAATCGACGTAACTGAGGGGTCTAATGTTGATGCCCAAAATTTGATTAAAGCCCAACAAGTATATGAATAGCCCAACCTTCATCTACTATTGAGGAGAAGGTTGAGATGGACACAAGCTGTCATCTCCCAATAAAAAAGCACCAATGATGCCCACTCAAGCCAAGCCTATGAGAAAATAAAAAGAGATAAAGAAGAAAAAAGGGCCAGGCCAGAAAATGACAAAGTACTCTGTATCAAGTGATACATAAGACTAGCAGACGCGGAAAAAAAAAAGAGGAAGAAGAAATAGGTGAAAGAGGGGAATCAGGAAGATCACCATCAACAGAGGCTCTAGAGCAAAGCAAGGGGTTCCGTTGTCTAGGGAAAAGGTAGACGGGGTAATAAATGACTTTGGCTCACCAAATGAGGAAATGGAGAACTCCCATGAAGGGAGTCTCCATCTAAAAGGGGAAACGGCTAAAGAGGCGTGTATGCTCGACCAATTACATTCCTCACATGAGTGAAGGGTCAATTCGCAACTCTAAAAATCAAATTAGCATGGAAAACCATGTGGAGTTCTTTTGGGGCCAAATTACTCGAGCAAAAATACCTATAAAAGGGGAAGGGATGCAAGCGGCAAAGTAGGAGTGAATAGGCAAGCAAAACCCTCCATTGAAGCAATTCTCAAAGCTTCCATGCAAAGGGGGACCTCAAGCCAAGCTTAGAGAAACTGAATCCATCTCCCTTGTTCATATTGTGTAATACTTCTTTGTAATATAGAAGTTCGTTCAATACAAACTCCATTACTCAGTATTAGCTCCAAAATCACTTCCTCTGTTATACTCTATTTTTTATACACTTCTGACTTCTTTATGTTTGAGGGCTATGGAGAGGGATAATGGTGTTAAATGAATTACCCAATGTTCAATTAGCACCTAAGCTCGATTCTCGGCCTTTTTCATAGAACCCATTGGGTTTTAACACGAATACGTAGCTCGTCACTCAACTCCGTATTTAGTTAATCTCTCTAAGAAAACACCCCCAATAATCATATTATTTCATTAATTTTATAAATTAATTGATTATGTTCTTATCATATAATATGCGACAAAATGACATTTCTATTATATCATATTTATGGAATGTGTAATAATTTTAAATTCCGTAATTCTAAACTATTTATAATAGTGTCATTTACATGTCCAACTAGAATTCATATAGTTGGCACGGGGACTCGGGGACCTAAAATCTCAAGCTTCAATAAAATCGATAGTTAGTTAACTCCTTGATCGGTATGTCATTTTATTAATTTTAAAGTTACTCTACGATAAGCTTGGAATTTCTATTAAAATTACAGATATTAATTCCTAAAAGAATCAGTCTATTGCAATCATCACTACATATAGATCAATCCTGTATAAATAATTCATAATTAGGGTTGTGCGCAATACTCAAGAAAACTATTTATCTGCATTCATAACGAAAGAATTGGTTTTATCTTATGAATCAATATTCTTAACTATTTACTTTATTACGCTTCCAAGATACAAGGAATTGAGTTCTACAAGTTATAGATTCCTTACCGAGTAAGTCAAAAAGCATAATGTTATAAACATGAGTCTATTAATTACTTAGGATTGAGATCGTTCTATATATGAATCATTTTAATGACCAAATTGTCTTATCCTAACAGTATTATTAGAGATTAAAATTTATTGTGTCAATCATATATAATCTTATTATATAAAGTACCCTCATTACATTGTCTCCATATTAACAATCTCGATAAAAATGTTTCATTCCTTATGGAAATGAGATGTACTTCTAATTATTGATTAATGAAAGATGTCACATGTTTAACTATTAATTTGAGATAGTTTTTTATTATTATAATTAAATATTATCCTCTTGTATCTAACTCTGATATATCATTTTTAAGATTACGGAATATCATGACATTTATAAAATGGCAAACATACATGCAACACTAAATAAAAAGCCACTTTATTTATTAATTAGTAATAAAGTCTTCACAATGGGGCATCATCAAGAATAATCATGTTAGAAATTAAAAAAATAAAAAATGACACGAGGTTTTTAACATCATAAAAAACAACCTCACAAAACCAGCAACCCCCAACCTCAAAAAATCGTCGATTAGTACCCCCTCTTTGATTAGTCGCCCCCTCCCAACTGCCCGTATAACTTCACGGCTGGATCCTCGCATTTGATGGCTGGATTTGGGGTTGAACGACGAGCATCACGCTCATTGGTAGAGAGCTCACGGCCATGGACCCACAAGCTTGACAGCCATGGATGGAGAGCTCGCGACCATGGACAAATAACAATGAGGTCGTGGATGGTGAATTCATTACCTGGACAGCGAGGGAAGTTTGTATGACTAACAACGGCCGTGGACGGCGGGAAGGCGGAAATCTAGAAAAAAAATGCAAAACGTAATATAGAATATACATTACATATACGTCTCTACGTGTGTGAGTGTATGTAAATATATGTACATGCATACTTTAAATATATGCACATATTATATATTAAAACCGTCGATTTTCAAAATTCAACGAATTTTGAAAATTACGCCACACCACCCTTTGTTTTCCCAAAACTGTCATTTAGTTTTTTTCCTATTCCTGATATTTCCTTAATCTTGTGCCATTTTTAGGAGTAAATTGAAAACTTATCTATTTGTATTTACTAACTTTACTTTATTTGAAAGGCAACGAAAATTTAAATCTCTTTTAAATTTAGGAGTGATTATGGAAGTTTGTTGTTGATACATCTTTCCAATTTTAGTTTCAAAAAATTAAATATGTTGATATTTTTTTCGAAAATAACTGCTCCTTCCCTCCTTTTAATGTTTCTATTTACATTCCTTTTTCACTATCATTCTCTTGTTTCAAGGCTTCAAGAAAGCTACATTCATTATCTTCAGGTTCTGTTAGTGTAGAAGAATGTAGGTTTTTGTTAATTTTCTAGTGGGAATATTGCAATTATTCTTATACTATCAGGTTTAATACATTATATTATTAGCTCATTGTGTTATAACATCTGTTGAATTTTGTCAAAAAGAAAAAACATAGTACATAAAATTTATGTCTAATTTATATATGTATATTAAAATATCGTTGTAATCGGTTCGAATCGATTATATGTTTATTGTAAAATATAATCGAATCGAAAATTCAGTTATTTAAATTAACCGAACCGATTACAATTATCATAGAAAAAGAACTGACTGAATCGATTCAGTTCGGTTCTATTCGGTTCGTAAAATTTCTGCACACCCCTATAAAAATCATCAAAACCCAATAACTGTAAAATATTGGGTGAAAACCCCTTTGTGAGCAAACCACCTTCGTTGATAACCCAATTTGTCAGCAAACAACCCACCCCCTTCCTCCACAGCAGCATCCGCAGAGTAATTCCTGCACAATAAATGCGGCAATGGATGAGATATCAGGATATACATGCGGTTATTTGAATAAATATACTTCTTTGAGAAGTTTTTTGAAAAAGTCCTTCCCTTCTCTAAATATCAAAATTATATATTCTCGGTCCACTAAAACTAATGATCCTCATAAGGAAAGTCCCAATAGTTCATGCCTCTTATTAAAAACCAGAAACCCCATCCCCTTCACATCTCTCTCGCTAATATAATAGTGCGTCACCATTTCTTACTTTCTACCATGGATGTATGGTAGGTTTTTTTAGTATTCATTCAACAGACCCACAATTATATTTTTTGGTTATATGTATTTGATCTTATGGGATACTTTAGATTGGATCGCTACCATCGTACCCCTTTAAGTTGAAGAGAAACGTGATATTTAGTCTCCATTTATGGGCAATTACTTCAATTTTTCAATGCAGTTGATTAGCTAGTTTTCCATTTTATTTTAAGTACTTTCTCTCTCTCTCTCATCCTCTACCGGGTCGATAATTACTTGAAGAGTTTAAGTGGTTATAATATATATGTAAGCAACCTATAAATCAGGTGACTACTTGAAGGATTTAAGTAGTTATTTATGACTACTTGAACCTTTCAAGTAGTTATTTTTGTTCAGTCAATAAGCAACTCAGAAATCAGACGGTTACTTGAAGGATTCAAGTACTTGAGCTCTATAAGCAATTGTTGAAATTTTTCGATTGCAAAACCCTTCGATTATTATAAAAATAAATACTTAAAGGGTTCAAGTAGTTATAAACAAATAGTTGAACTATTTAAGTAGTCACTTGGTCTCTGAGTTACTTATTGACAAAATAAAATTAACTACTTGAGGGATTTAAGTAATCATAAATCAACACTTAAAAGAGTTTCAAGCAATCATAAAAATATATGTAATTTACCTACTTGCAAGAAAACATTCTCAACAAATGATCATCCAATAATATACTGAATTATCATTACTTATAACATATTGAGACAAACTCAAATCATCATCCAACTAACCAAATCATTAACTCTCATTCATGAGTTTTGATCTTCCCATTCTTCTAATTAAAAGATAATAACTCAAAGGACCTCAAAAATAAATTATACAAAATTTTCCCACAACTCAATATTCCCTCCAATTATATATGTCCTTTCATTTTCTTATCCATACACTCACAAATTTAGATCGTACTTTTTTTCTTCATGATCGCTTTAATCATCAGTAGTGTTGTTTCCATAATTTTCAACAACTATTCTCTTCCTCACCTTGAAACATAATGATACTAATATCAATACCAAGAAAGCATAATTTTCTAGAAAATAAATGTTACTCCTATAAATTATAGGAAATTTTAAGGAAGTTATGTCTTAAAAATAAAATGTGTTAAGTAAGCATAGTAGCTCCACTTACCATATACTCCTTCAATATGGATATCAATAACTCTATTATACCAAGATGATCTATCGAGCACATACATAACAATGTTACTCATGATAAGAAAATCTTCTCAATTCTTAGACCCTCTATACAATACATAAATATACATACAGATCATGATGGATTTGTCCATTATTCACCTATAAACTACCAAGAAAGGACTAAGATGATGGATCCTTGGGCTAGGGGTCAATGTAATATTAAGTGTTCTCTTACCATGTGCAGGAACCACAAATACTCTAAGTAAGTTGGAAATCAAAGAATTTTAAAAATAAATCTTAATATGAATTTAAGAACAAAACCACTTTTCAATCAATTTTAAACTCAAGGAGAACAAATTTTTAGAGCTTTCAAAAAAATTATCATTTGACTCTCTCAGCTTAACGTTAAATTTCGAAGGTTTTCCTTTAAATTAAGGTGGATCAAACTTTAATTCTGACTACAAATTTATAAATTTTGAAACCACATCTCAATAATTTTATTTTTCTATAAATAATGGGAAGCATAAATATTAATCACATTCAAACTCACTCTCCAAAACCCATTTTTTCCACCAAGTGAAAACAGAAGTAGAAAGCTTACCTTGATTTTGTACGTTTTTTCAGCAATTCTTGAAAAGAAACGAAAAAGACATTCATCTTGCGCTGCTCAACATGAATATATTTCTCGTAACATTTTCACAGTGATTTCATATTCGTCCGCGTAGAATATATTTCTATGTTTATTGTCCCATTTATCAATGTTATCAATGAGTGAGGGAAAAAGTTGAGAGCATTTTGAGTGAAACTTGCTTGCTGGTCTCAAAAGAATTGAGAAGAAATGAATAAGAAAAGTGAAAGAAACAAAAGGGTAAGTGGGTATTTTAAAAATAGGATATACATTTTCAAATTACTTTGGTAAAACGTATATTTTTATAAATAACTCTATAAATGCGGCGACCACGAATGTCCTTGCGTAAGAAACTTGGATTTTGAGTGATTGCTTGGAATTTCTTCTCAACTACCCAGCTCCGTTATTACTGAAAACAAAATGGGCATAGCGATTTTTTCTGAACTACCATTCTCCATTTTCCTAGTAGTTTGGAAAGAAGGATTTTTTGGAGTTGTGGTGGAGAAAGAGGGATTTCGCCGTGGTGATGATCGTCATCTAAGAAATTTTGAATCTACCATGTATTTGTTAAAAAAAGAGAAGCTATATTTCACGAGAGCTCAACTACAAAAAAACCATTATGTTTCCTACACATTGTCATTTTCCTTCCTGGTTAAAAGCTAGCCTCTTTCTTTCTTTATTTGTTTTTTTTTTGCAAGGGCAAAATTAATTTTAGGGGCTAACCGTCATGCAATTTGGGAAAGCATGATGGATGAAACTGAAGCTCCAGTTTTGCCTGTTTTTCTCCACTGAGAATTTTGAAGTTATGTAGCGAATTTGACATGGACTAGGAAAAAAAAATAGTAGGAAAGCTGAAAAATGGGGCGTTTCAGTGGAGGAAGAGATATAAATGGAGAAGAGGGGTTGTTAATAGAATTAATGTTTAATTAAGAAAAAGTATAGTTATATTAACAGAAAATCTAAATGTATGATATCCCATTATTCTATTTGGTTATATATTCTTGGTTTGGTTGATTTTTCTATAAGTCTTTTTTGACTTATTGTAATGTATTTTATAAATGTATGATCTATGTTGTAAGTTTTTCATCTCTAGTTTGCTTTGGTATGAAGAGTTTTCTTCCTTATATAGAGGATGTTGTAAATGTGACACAATTAGTGGTCGTAATAATGTGTCACTATGGATGGTTGTATTTCCTCTTTTGTGATTAATGAATCTTGGTTTCTTAAAACAAGGAAGTAAGTTGACATTAACATTCATTGAATATTTAGTTAATAGTAAGGAATACTATGTGCGTTGTATGTGTTAATGCAACTAACATAAATAATATGTACAGGAATACGTATGAGACTGCAGATATAATTGTTTGATCACCTTCTACTTGTTGATGTCAAATACTAAGTATTCAAATTATTAAAAGTTGATTATATTTTTTGTTAAATGCTTTGTACTGCTAAAGAGAGTTAATAACTTTTTTGAGTTAACATATTTGTTATTATATTCCTACGTCCTGCAATTTAATTGTCGGTCGTCTGACATAGCTAGCATTTGCTTCAGTTGCTTGCCGTATTTAGTTTAATGTATTCCCCCTGGTGTTTTTGATATGATGTTTATTGACATCATCTTAATTAACTTTCTTGTTATTGTTTTGTTGTTGGGTTTTATTCTCTTAGAAAAAAGTAAAATGAATTTGAAGTATTAATTTTAATATTAAATTATTTATTTATATAATTTCTTGGCATAATTTTTATATTTAAACTAATATATTTCTTAATTTATAAATCTCATTTATTTTCAATAATTAAAATGATACGTGTGATTGTGTTTGAGAAAATTTCAAGATATTTACTAATTTGGAATTTCATTTAGAAGAAAATCACAGTGACCCCACGTGATTTAGCTGAATTACACACACATTCAATCTATATTATATTCGATAATTACATAGAGACACCCTCAATTAACTTTTTCACTTCTGTTAATTTTTTTATTGCAAACTCAAAACACTCCTCTCAATGCAAAACACCCACCAACGGGCCACACCCACGACCAACCACACCCACGACCAACCCCACCCACACCTCATGAAACTCCGCATCCCCACCCCCTAAAGCTCATGAAACTCCCTATCCCCACCCCCTAAGGCTCGTGATTTACTGCCGGGGGAGAGAAGTCGATTCAAAGCTCCGCCACCACCCCACCCACGGGCCATGAGCTCTCTGTCGACGGAGTCTTCTTCTTCGCAGCCCCTGCGAAGCTGACAGTCTTCTTCTTTGACAGAGAGAGTGGCCAGTCTTCTTCTTCGACGGGTCTTCTTCTTCGACTGCCAGACTAATGTGAGCTCAGACTTAGAAATTTCTACGTTCTGAGTTATAATGGGCGTTGTAATCATATAGAAAATTTTAGGGTTTTTGTAATCCAGAAATTTTCTTCCCCTGCATTCTGTAATGTTAGGGTCTCAGACTTAAAAGTGCTCTCTCGTTGAAGCCACAAATTTCCCTAAGCCAAGTACCAAGTTTGCTTAGATGCAAATAAAATTAAAAATTTAAAAATTATTCGACCTAACTTTATTTGGCTCGATATTAAGCCACTTTGCACGTTGTTTTCTCAGATTTTTCAGCTTATTAGTTTCAAGGGCCTCATCATCGGTGAAGCATGAGAATTAAAAATGTTGAGTATGGAATTGCTTAGTTTTAGTATGTCATTTGAATTAAATTATGGTTTTAAGCAGGATGTGGGTATTTTGGACATTTAATGTCTATTTAATTGTTGTTAAATTTTTTTATTAAAAATTAGACCTATTTATCATAAAATGTGAAGTATAAGGGAAGTCTATTTAATTATCAAATATAGAAAGGATGTCTGTATAATTTAATCAAACCACAGGAAGCGTCGGTGTAATTTCACTTTCATATAATAGTGAAAACAATTTAAGTCCAAAAATGTTTTTTCCCTTTCAATCCAATAGATGGTGTATGAACATCTTTTTCTCTATTTGTTTGATAATAACAACGCATTAATATGTGTTGACATTTGACAACTTCATTCACTATCAGCTAACATAATTTTAAATTTAATCTAACGTTTAATAGTTTATAATGAGATATTAACATGTTCTTACTAGGATATTAACATGTTATTAACGTGTTATCTACAAGATAAAAGCATGTTGCTATCAAGAAAAAACATCCATTCGACATGTTATTGACGATTAAGACTTGTGAAGCACTAATTAAATACAATTTTAAACTCCTCTGTAGAGTAGGCTAAATCAAAAGGTTTTTGGATAATAATCCGTTAGTACTTGAGATTGAGTTTTTATTATAAGGGATTGAGTTACAATTATAAGGGTGTCGTTGTTGATGGAGAAGGGTTTGAAGTAAAAGTCTTCTCTTCCTCTTCATGGTGAGCTTCTAGCGATAGAAGCGGGCCTTGATTGGGCGGATAGTTCTTGTTGGCCCAATATCACATTGGAATCTAATTCAAAAATAGCTCCGGATTGGGTCTGGACAGGAATAATTCTCAGTGTTCGGTCATATCACTAGAGAAGAAAAATAATTAAAAAAAATGCCACTGAAGTATTATGAGAATAATTGAATTTGTCATCTTGACGAATCTGAAGAAGCTGACCTGGAGCTACTTGCCTAACCAAAGTAGCTGAAGTATAAAAATCACATAGCGAGTCACGGAAGCCAGAGAATTCAATCGAGGGAATCATCACCGTGGTAAAGCTGGTAACAATCACTACAACCATCATATTCGTCACATTACGCCAAATGAATCAAATTCAAAAAAGTTGTTAATACTGATAAGCAAGATGTACATGTAAAAATTCACATGACACATGGCAAGATCTAGATCGAAGACTCCATCGAAGAGAAGATAAAGCGAGAACCGTGAGATCAACTAGGCGGTTATGAAGAATAGACTAATCAGACAAAAGTACATGGATTACCGACGTGGCAATCTAAAGAAAAGCTAATTAAGACCATTGGATTGATCAGACGGTCAAGATTCACTAAGTTGTTAATACTGATAAATTAGATCTCAGAAAATATTCTGTTGATCATATTTTCAAATAGAATCAGATACGATGTATCATATTCTATGTAACCTCTTGAAGGCCTATAAATAAAGGCAAGATGTAACTCCAACGGAGAACACGACAACCCTCAACATCCATGAGAAATAAGCTAACTGTGCAGCTTGCATTAGTCTTGTAAACCATTTCTTCATAATGAAATACGATCAAAATCTCCCTATGATTTTTCTTCCCTTTAAAGGGTTTTTCACGTAAATCATGGTGTTGTTATTCTCTCATTCTCTCTCTTAAATATTCACTATATTTTCATATTATGATATTGAAAATTCACGATCAATTCTCAAATACTGTGAATTTTTTCCTTTATATTTGGTGCTTTCATTGAGAGATGAGAAAAAACTCAAGAAATCCCTCACGTAAATGCTCAAAACCAAATGAAACACGCTTCCAACAACGGAAGCAGAAGAAGAAACGGATGCGGAAGTAGTAACGAAAATGACTACGGAACTGAAAATAGAACGAAGAATGGTAAATTCACACATTCGTATTTGATTTGATTTATCTATTTTGTACAATTATTATTTTAAAAAATTATTATTAACACAATTCGTGGAATTGAATTATGAAAATTCAACAACGACCATGAGGGGCCGATGAAACCCATGAACTGCCACCCGCGGACTATCAGACTATCAAAGCTCCGCCTATGACAGCTAGGCTAAGAGAAACTGAAGTAAAAAAACAGAGAGGAATGAGATCATAACAGAAATCCATTCGAAGGAATGATGAGTTAAAAAAATCAGAGCGGATAAGAAAAGTTAAACTCAGAAAATGTAGGATCAGAAAAGCTCAGAAAGCTCATATCAGAAGAATAAATCTCATATCAGATGAGGTCATAAAGCTTAGCTCAAAAAACTCAGATGAGAAAAACTCAAAAAGCTTATATCAGGAGAGAAAGCTCAGACCAGAAGAGCTCATAAAGCTCACATCAGACAAGCTTAAAGCTCAGAAAGTTTAGAAAAGCTCATAAAACTCAGATCAGAAGAACTCAGAAAGTTCAGAAAAGCTCAGAAAGCTCAAACCAGAAAAACTCAGAAAGCTCAAACCAGAAATGCTTAGAAAGCTCGTATCAGAAAAACTCATAAAGTTCATATTCGAAGAAATCATAAAGCTTAAAAAGCGCATATCAGAAGAGCTCAGATCAGAAAATTCGAAGTCAGAGCTTCAGAACAGAAAAATGAAGTCAGAGCTTCAAAACAGAAAAACTGAAGTCAAAGTTTTAGAACATAAAGGTTGAAGTCGAAACTTCAAAACATAAAAGCTGAAGTCAAAGCTTCAGAACATAAAAGTTGAAGTCAAAGCTTCAGAACATAAAAGGTTAAGTCATAGCTTCAAAATAGAAAAGATGAAGTCGGAGCTTTAGAACAGAAAAGTTGAAGTCGGAGCTTTAGAACAGAAAGTAGAAGTTAGAAATTCAGAACAGAGAAGCTTCAGCTCTTCAGAAAAGAAAGCACAAGAACTTTGTATTGGAATTTTAGAACATAGATTTGAAAGAATTTCAGAATAGAAATTAATTAGAAAATAAAAAAATTGTTAAGGAAAGAATTTCATAGCAGAAATTCAAGAGAAAAGAAGAGCAAAGAATATCACGTTCACTTCAGTCAAAAAAGTTGCCACTTCAATCAAAAAAGCTGCCGCTTCAGAACGGGATAGCTGTCATTTTAGAACGGAAAAGCTGCCACTTCATTATAGAACGAGAAAGCAAAAAAGACAACCATTCAAATTTTTAGAACGGAAGGCTACGATTTGATAGTCCTTCAAATGGAATTTATGAAGAAAATAAAAGATGTACAAACAACGAGAAAGGAAACACCCTGACAACGGGAACAAAAATGTCTCAACAGCATAAGTGACAATGGGAGCGAAAATGAAAACTGAAAAAAAAAGCAAGAAGAAAATTTCATGGTGAGTTACATAATTATAAAGATGAACTCCAAATCAAAAGTATAGTAGTATTCATACAGGAAAGTAAACTTAATTACATCTTTCAGATTTAATTTTTTAAGCAGACTTACATAGCATATAATACATCATGAGAAAGATATAGATGGCTACTGTTTGAAGATAATATATGACGATTCTCATGGATGCTGCTCAGGAAAATAGATTATGTAGAACCTTAAATTTGAAAATTGAACTGCATTTTTGGGGGCTAACTATACAATTAATCTTATATCAACAAAAATATATGGAAATAAACCTTGTGAAGAATTTTACGAAAATCAATTTGAAGCTCCCGTCAAAAGTTATGGCAACTCTCGTTGGTGTTATTCAGGAAAGTAAATATATGAATACTTCTCAATTTTATTTCTTAAACTATATTAATTTTTATATTATTACGTAGCAAATAATATATCAATAGAAAACTATGGATATTTACTTCTTAAAGAATTTTGCAGAACTCGATTTGGAGCTCTCGACCAAAAGTTATGATAATTTTTGTGAAGGTTGTTTGAGAAAGCAGAATATGCATGATGGCCAATTTCGAAAATTAAATTGTATTTTATGGAAGTCAACTATATGGTGAATCTTACGTCATCAGAAAGATACAAAGTCTACTTATTGAAGAATTTTATGAAATTCAATTTGAAGATTCTGATAAAAAGTTACGGTAATTTTTGTCAATATCGCTCAAAAAAGTAAAGTTATTCACGTCTTTCAAATTGAATATTTAGGCTGCCTCATTTAGAAAATACTATATGACAAACTATATATTTGAAAAAGTTATGAATGTATACTTCTTGAAGAATTTTGCAGAACTTGATTCGGAGCTCCTGAACAAAAGTTATAATAATTTTTATGAAAGTTGTTCAAGAAGATGGATTATGTAGAATAAACACATTTGGAAAATATACAATGTCAATTGAAGTCAATTACATGACAAATTATATATCATCGGAAGCATATGAAAATCATCTTCTTGAAGAATTTCATGGAATTCAATTTGGAACGTTCGATCAAAACTTATGGCATGATAACATGTATATTGCTTACAAGATAAATACTTGGCGTCAACTTATTTTAGAATACTTGGAAGTTCATAAGTCTTACTCTCAGAAGGAACTAATGGCATAAGTCCTTAGGAGGGACAATTCATAAGCCCTACTCTCAGAAGGAACTAAGAGCGTAAGTTTTTGGGAGGGGAAATTCATAAATACTACTTTCAGAAGGAACTAAGGGCATACGTCCTTGGGAGGGAAAATTCATAAGTTCTATCTCTCAACAGGAACTAAGGGCGTTAGTACTTGGGAGAGGCAATTCATAAGTCCTACTCTCAGAATGAACTAAGAGCGTAATTCCTTGGGAGGGACAATTCATAAGTCATATCTCTCCAAAGGAATTAAGGGTGTAAGTCCTTAGGAGGGATAATTCATAAGTCCTACTCTCAGAAGGAACTAAGGGCGTAAGTCCTTAGGAGGGGCAGTTAATAAGTCTTACTCTTAGAAAGAACTAAGGGTGTAAGCCTTGAGATGAGCAATTCATAAGTCCTACTCTTAGAATGAAGACAGGGTCATGGTTCTTTATTTGAACTTAAGTCCTTGGGAGCAGATAGTTTGTGAGACATTCTCCCAGAATGCGAAAAATGTAAATGGTGCAATGATTCTTTTTTTGAACCTAAGTCCTTGAAAACAACTAGTTCATAAGTCTTACTCTAAAAAAATTAAAACGGGGCCATGGTTCCACTTAAGGAGCCTAAGTTTTTGGGAGCGTCTACGTACCCCGTTCTTAGAATAAAATCAAAACGGGGTCATAGTTCCACTGAAGGAGTCTAAGTCCTTAGGAGCGTTTACGTACTCCATTCTCAGAACGGGAAAATCTGAAAGAACGGAAAAGGAAACATCCTCAGACTTCAAAATGGAAAAAAGGAAATGTCTTCAAGACGGAAAAGTCTGGAGAATCGAAAAAAGAAATGTCTTCAGAACAGAAAAGAAAAGAAGTTCAGAAAAGAATTTCATAACTTCAAACATAAATTGAAGAAAGAACTTCAAAGCAGAAAAGAAAAGAAGTTGAGGAAAAACTTCAGAATATAAAAGAAGTTGAGAAAAGAACTTCAGAGTAGAAAAGAAAAATAGTTGGAGAAAGAACATCAAAGCTGAGAAAAGAAAGACTGAGCTGAGTGAAGAAAAGTTAAGAAAAGAAAGGCTGAGTTGAGTGAAGAAAAGTCGAGAAAAGAAAAGCTGAGAAAAGAAAGACTGAGCTGAGTAAAGAAAAGTAAAGTTGAGAGAAAAAGGTTGAGCTGAGTAAAGAAATGCAGAAAAAAAGAGTTGAGTAAAGAAAGACAGAAAAGAAAAGCTCAGTAAAGAAAACTGAGTAAAGAAAATGCCAAGTAAAGGAAGGCCCCAGCTTCAATGTTTTCGAATGGGAAGGCCAGGAGTAAAGGAAAAAGAAGCGAGAAAAGAAAAGCAAAAGCTAAGAGCGGAAAAAGGAAAACGAAAAGGAGAAATAGAGAAATATGAAATAAAAAAATGCAAAGCGGAGGAAAAGAAAGGAAACAGGAAAAACTCTATCGGTGAACTGGTAGTAAATCAAAACGGGGTCATGGTTCCACGGAAGGAGCCTAAGTTCTTGGGAACGTCTACGGACGCCGTTCTCAGATGGAAATAAAAATGAGACCATGGTTCTTTATTTGAACTTAAGTCATTCTCTCAAAAGAAAATGATAGTTCGTAATTCCTTCTCTTAGAATAAAGACAGGGCCATTGTTCTTTATTTGAACCTAAGTCCTTGAGGAAGCATGTATACAATAAGAAAATTAAAGTTTTATCCTCGGGAATAGATTTTACAAAAGAACATTGTTATTTTCAAGAGAATTGAAAGCCAAAAGTTTCCTAAGTATTTAAGAATGAGTTTCGTTGAAGTTTGAAGTCGGCACAGTATTGGATTTTGATCTCCAAATTTTGCCAAGTCTTTGGTACAACAAAAGGGAGTTCAATAGAAGAAAAATTACACAAAGCAGAGTTTTTCATGTTGATCGAAGTAGAAGTATAAGGGAAAAAGATGAAACGAGATAAGGAAAAATAAAATAAGGAAGTAGTAGAAATTCTACCAACAAATGCGGAACATTAAACTCAAACTCATGCAATGCAATTAAGAAATAGTACATTCGCTCCTTACTCATCTCATTAAATTATTATGTTATTGTTCTTATACAACATTCTTGTCACAAATCTTAACGTACGAGAAAAAAAAATGAAATGAAAAAACATGAAAACTCTATCAATAAGTCTGTAGGAAAAGGAACAAAAGACATAACAGCAAATGAAGAAGAAGCAATCATCATTGACAACAAACTAATAAAAAAATTGCTCGACAACTGCAAAGCATTTGTGAACGAGAACAACAAAATGTAATGGCAGAAAGAAAATGAGAAACCACCACTGACAACGGACAACTCCAAAAAAAATGAAAACGAAAAGCTGAGAAGTCCATACCAGCTTCAAGAGCTGAGCCCAGACCAGAAGGCAGAGCTGAGCCCAATCAGAAAGCTTAAAAGTAAAAGCTTTAAATGCTGAACCCAGACCAGAAGGTAGAGCTGCAAATGACTCTAGTGTTGAAGATCGAAGAATCAAATTATTACACCTAAATGAAGAGAGACTTCATCAAGTGTAATGGGGGAAATGAACATGAATAATTCTCGGTGTTCGACCACATCAGCGGAGAAGAAAAATAATTAAAGAAAACGCCACTGAAGCATTATGAGAATAGTTGAATTTTTCATGTTGACAGATCTGAAGAAGCTGACATGGAGTTACTTGCCTAACCAAAATAGCTAAAGTATAAAAGTCACGAAAGCCAGAGAAGCCAATCGAGTGAATCATCACTGTGAAAAAGCAGGTAGCAATCATTACAACCATTAGATTCGTCACACTACGCCAAATGATTCAAATTCAAAAAGTTATTAATACTGATAAGCAAGATGTACAGGCAAAAATTCACATGATGCATGACAAGATCTAGACCGAAGACTCCATCGATGAGAAGATAGAGTGAAAACAACTAGGCGGTTATGAAGAATAGACCACTCAGATAAAAGTACATGTATTACCGACGTGGCAATCCAAAAAAAAGCTAACCAAGACCATCGGATTGATCAGACGATCAAAATTTACTAAGTTGTTAATGCTGATAAACTAGATCTTAGGGGATATTTTGTTGATCCTATTTTCAGATAGAATTAGATAAGTTGTATCAGATTATATGTAACTGATTGAAAACTTATAAATAAAGGCAAGATGTAACTCCAATAGGGAATACGACAACCCTCAACACCCATGAGAAATAAGCTGACTATGCAGCTTGCATTAGCCTTGTAAACTATTTCTCCATAATGAAATACGATCAAAATCTCCCCGTGATTTTTTTTCCTTTTAAGGGTTTTCCACGTAAATCATGGTGTTGTTATTTTCTCATTCTCTCTCTTAATTATTCTCTATATTTTCATATTATAATGTAAAAAATTCACGATCAATTTTTCTAAGACCGTGAATTTTTTTCTTTACAGGGTCAAATCCAATAAGTGTTCAGATTGCGGTGAACATCAAGAAAGGACAATTTTTAAGAAAAAATAGTTAAAGATGAAATAAAAAATAGCCACTTAAATTAAAAAAAAATAAAATTCCGCACCAAAAACTGTACCCATGCGTACCAGCATAGGTTTAAAACTTTGTCCACAAAGTTTATATAATATATGTTGTATATAAAAAATGTACTACAAAAATTACACTTATAAATATAATATATATTGTATATTATATAAACTACTAAAATCTAGAGCAGTGATGTGCGTGGTGTGATTTTTTTCTTTCCAATGAAAGTCCATTTTTTTTCAAAAATCATGTCAGTGAATTATTTTTGATATTTTTTTTATAAATGTGATCATTTTTTTAAAAGTTGACTATTTATTAACATTATTATTCAGATTGGAGAGTCTCAAATTTAGTAGCCCATATTCATGCTAAACTTAATCAATTTAATAAGGCTCAATTAAGAAAGTAGTCCAATGTACAAAAATAAAAGAAATAATAGCCCAATATTTAGCAATTTCTAAATACGACCGAATTTTAAATGGACCTAATAACAAACTCAACCAATACAAACTATTTGAAAAAAATACCCCTATCTACAAGGAATTGAAACCTAAAACCAAAATAGTTATAGTAAGAATATAATTATAAAATAATCAAAAGAAGCTAACTCTATTATCTTCGGTCATTTGTCCAAAATGAAAAAAGAGACCTTTAACAAAACTTACTTAAAAAGTGGCCCAAATCTCTAATTTTCTATCTAATAATGTGTCTTTAATTTGGATTAATAGAGACCATAATTTTACTGTTGATGTTATTGTAAAAAAAAGCTTAGGTGAGGCTAAATTTAGCTTCTTTAGTTTCTTCTTTTTCTCTGATATTGTAGGTTGATGGATGTAGAGAAAACTACTGTTAGGGACAGGCATAAACCTCCCTAATCTGCTGTTTTTTGTTTTATTTAATAATATCTAGTTGTTGATCAAAATTCTTTTTGAAACTCTTGTTAAGGGATTCCTTTTAGTATGGAATTTTTTCAGCGAAATTTTTATAAAAAGAATCTAAGAAAAATAATTTTAGGACTTTTTTTTATTTTTCACGAAATTCAACATTTTTTATAAGAGAAAAGACTAAATTGTCATTTTAATTTATTTAATTAAAATTTATGGTTGTTAGATAGAGTCTAACAAAAAATGATAGAATACTAGACTAAAATCTAATAGTAATTTATCACAAGATCATGATCTAACACAGATATTTTAGTCCGATCCTCTGTTAAAAAATGGAAGGATATTTTATTTATTCACACAGAAGAGTTTTTTTGAAACAATTTCTCTCTTTTTATATGAAAAAATTGTTGGCGGTTTGTTATTTTAAGATTGAGGGTTTTTGTGGAAATCAAATTTTAGTATCGTAGTTTTTTTATTAGAGATTTTTTTTGCTATATTTATTTTTTTGGCCATTTAACGACTTCATATTTCTAAATAGGCCACCATGCGGTTCCCTAAAGTTTATTTTGGGCCATTTAGCTACTTCTTTGCAATTTCAACGAAAATAGAATGAGCAATTGAGTTGATAAACTTCTCCAAACTATAATTATATAAATAAATTTTGTGATGGATCTATCAAAGTCGTTAAAAGTTCATTAATGACTCAAAGTTTATCACTATATTTCCTCAAAAAAAGGAAGTTTATCACTACAAATCTCAATTAATATCTAATTCTTTATTTGTTTATCCTAAACTAATTTGGGATTGGTTTATCTCCTGGTTTCCATTGAATTTCCTTTCTATTTATGCATGTGGAATGCATACCCAAAAGAGTCTACTGAATTTCATATCAAATCAAAGTTCATCCATCCTTGCTTTGGCTTATTCTTCAAATTTAAATGCTCTTTTTCCGCGTGGATTAAGTCTTTACTTACGCTGGCAAGAAAGGTTTGTAAAGCTTTCATCTTAATGGGTGTAGAAATTTGGTCATTCTATATCTTTTGATTATTGTATTGGCAAAGGATTTTGCGTAACAATTGAAAACTTTAGACTCCTAAAGGCCCTAAAGCCGACGGAAGAGAGAGTGTGTAGAGAGAGAGAGAGACTTTGATTATGATTTTTGATGATGGATAATAAACAGTGAATGAAGATCCACTCAGCAATTGCAATTCCTTCATCTCTCTTCTAAAGCAAAAAAGTTGCCGCTTTTGCCTGCTAAAACGAAATTTCTTTCCTTCACTGCGGATTTTGCTATCATAGCATCGGCGTATTTTCCTCGCAAAAAGTCATCTATTCTTCAAATGATTCTCTTCTTCAACTCCGACTCAAATTCTTCGTCCTTTCTCTTACTCAGAAGCAGAACCCACTCCGGCAACTCCAATACTAAAGAATTTGAAGCTATACCCTGAATGGGACACCCATGAAATAACTCAACCCAGTTGCCTTTTCGTGGTCAACTGGTTGGTTGAGTTAGTTTCCCAGATGGATTTTGGAGACCCAAACCACAGCCGGCCCCGGTTGATCGGGAACTACATACTGGGTCCTAGAATCGGGTCGGGTTCGTTCGCTGTGGTATGGCGGTCGCGGCACAGGCACTTGGGGATGGAGGTGGCTGTGAAGGAGATTGACAGGACACGTCTTAGCCCCAAAGTCAGTGAGAATTTGCTGAAAGAGATTTCAATTCTTCGCACTATCAATCATCCAAACATTATTCGTCTTTTCGATTCAATTGAGGTTTGTAGTTGGTAACTCCATTCCTAATTCACTTTTCCTTATCCTAAAATTCAGACATATGTACGTAGATAACTTGAAATTAAAATTCTCTTGGTGGTGTTGGTCTTTTAGACACAGGATAGGATTTACCTTGTTTTAGAGTACTGTGACGGTGGTGACCTTGCAGCCTATCTTCATCGCCGTGGAAAGGTTTCTGAAGCAGTTGCCAGACACTTCATGCGGCAATTGGGTGCGTATGCTGAAGCATCTACTAAACACGACTAACTAGATTTTGATTAAGCTCATTCTTTGTAGTATATTGCTTCGAAACTTGGACTATTCTATATCAATGTAACAGCAACATACTGGGAGGAGAAAATGAGAGGGGAAGAAGAGAAAAAAAGAAAAAGTTTCTCTCAACTCGTTTCTTTTTCTCTTTGCTTATTTTATGTTACACTTTGAGTACCATAGAATGACCATTTCAACTAAGAACAGTGCTATTAATCAATGATTAGCTAGGTCGCTTCTTGTACATGTTTTTAATACCTCCATGACGTTTAGTCCCTTTTGCTGTGTGGTTCGTGATGCTTGTGGTCAAAGATAAGGTTTTGTTTAATCAATGTGGATTTTGATTTGCAGCCATGGGATTGAAAGTGCTTCAAGAAAATTATCTCATTCACAGAGATTTAAAACCTCAGGTATCGCCCTTTCTGCCCAAAATGGAGCTCTTTTCATTTAAGTTAAGCTGTAATTCCTCTTTCGATTAAAGTTTTCAGAAGTTCAATGTACACCATGTAGATACAACGTTGTTCTTTTACCATATAGATTTGGAGGACTGTTGTGGCATGAAGATTTTATTTTCCATACTCTTGTCATGTTTTCTTAATGTATGTGTATATTTTTCCAGTGACTGAATGCTGTTATATATTTATAGCTCAATATCTGAAAACAAGTTTTGGGATGATTTCTAGGGTCTTGTTAGTTTTGCTAGGTAGTTTGTTCCTAGGTTTTGATTCTGAAAAAACCTGGGTAAACTCTTTTCTTTTACTTCACATAGATTCTGGACCTTATTGCTATATCTAGTTAGTTTTTATGAATAATTCGTCTACTGTTGCTTGACCTGAAAAAAAAAATCTGAATACAAGTTCAGAAGTTATTTTTTATTCAAACTTGCAGAATTTACTTTTGTCAACCAATGAAGGAACTCCTCTGCTGAAGATAGGGGATTTTGGCTTTGCAAGGTAAGAATGCCGTTTAACTGTCTCCAATCCGGCTCTTTCTGTGTTTATTTAATGTTTCCTTAAGCATAGGCCTGATGTTGCTACCTGCATACCAAATAGTTTGCGTATGTTGGTCTATGATAGTTTTTAGGAAAGTCTTGTTTTACTTTCAGTATTATATGAAGGAAACAGTCCTTCCATTAATGTGATAACTGCTAACTGCTAAGTGCTAACGTCATAAAGTCCGTGTACATTGTAATCAAGGTGTCAAGACCTCTTATTCTCGATGAAACCATTAGTATAGAATATGAATATTGATGAAAATTAGACTTGACCGTTATCTAACAGATTACTAGTTTTGAACTCTCTGATTTCCTTAGTCCAACAGAGCTCATATTCTGTCGTGACGGGAAGTTCCAAATATTATCCATTAATTCATATATCCGTTGCAACAAAATACATGATAGCATCACTCCTTAATGTTTTATGTTTACATGTAGTCTTCAAGTTTACTATCTATGCTCTATATCTGAAGAACACTTCAGCTTCAGCTCTGTGAG
Source organism: Datisca glomerata (assembly GCA_003255025.1). Lineage (NCBI taxonomy): Eukaryota > Viridiplantae > Streptophyta > Magnoliopsida > Cucurbitales > Datiscaceae > Datisca > Datisca glomerata. Next base: position 1,926,792 of record QANY01012604.1, on the reverse strand, counting down.
AATTTTCGATCAGCTCTAATGTTCTGTTAATAAATTGCAATAACCCATTTTTCTGAACTCTGTTATATACTCTGTGAACCCTTTCCCAGGTCACTAACGCCCGAAGGGTTAGCTGACACACTATGTGGTTCACCCTTGTATATGGCTCCAGAGATTATCCGGAACGAAAAATACGATGCAAAGGTGACAAAATTTAAAGTTGACATCAATCATGCATTATTCTATTCTAAGTATCTATTCTTCTCTTTTAAATTTGACTTTATACCTTTGGTTGTGTACAGGCTGATTTATGGAGTGTTGGGGCTATTTTGTTCCAGCTGATGACTGGGAAACCACCATTCGATGGCAATAATCAATTGCAGGTTCCGGAAGAATTAGTAGACAAGCTTTTTATACAATGATCTTATCATTATTGCATCTTCTAATACTTCTGATTCCTTGTGCTTCGTACAGCTTTTCCAGAATGTTTTAGCATCCACTGAGCTACAGTTCCCAGAAGGTGCTTTGGAACAACTACATCCTGACTGTGTGGATCTGTGTAGAAACCTTCTACGTCAAAATCCAGGTATATTGTACTGTGATAAAGTACTGTGAGACTATAAGGGGTGGCTCATGGATTGATATTTGATTAGTTGGTGTATCTGTGAATGTTTTAGTTTACAGTTAGATCATTACATTCCTTACCAGTTGTGACTTACAGAACATTGTATTTATTAATCTCAAATAAACTTGCAGTTGAGCGTCTTACATTTACAGAGTTCTTCGATCACAAATTCCTACAAGAACCAAGGTAAAAATCTTAACCATTTTGAAATCATCCGTAGAAAGGTGGATTTTGCATTTTGCATTCATTGACCTGATTTTCCCAGCATCGAGTTGTTATTTACTCATCCATTCTGCTACTATAACATATTTTGTTCCTTAGCTGCCTCAGGTAGATTAAGCTTCTCAGAATAGTTTCTTTAACTGTACTTTGTAGGTCAACGGTAACTGTTGAGGAAACTTCTGTACTTCAGCCTATGAAATCAATGCGCGAGCAGTTTACTACGGATGCCTCTGGTAAAAAATCTCAGTTTCATATTGACGATCCTGTGAATTCATCTACCAGATCTACAGAAATCACTATTTCACCTGTTTGTTACAATACTATATTGCAAGAAAAAGAACACGCTAGTTCATCCGCTAAGAGTGTTCATGGGCCAATGTCCAAAATTGCAAGTGATAAGCTGAAGAAACCTATAGATAGTGACCATCATTCCTCAAATCAGCCTCAAGGTCTGTTTCTGTTCTGGAATTTTCTTGTGGCCATGTTTTGTTTGGGATTATTTATTTGGCTTGTTTTTGTGGGATAAGATTTAATTTATTTACCTCTTTTTGGGTGGCTAATACAAGGGCGTTTAAGAATATCCCTTTATATTTCGTAGTAGTAATTGGGCGGCTGGTTGTAAAGATTAGTTCTGTTTTGTGGCGTTCAGTTAGAATTTATTGTCCTCCGAGCCATCTTTTGTAACTATATTTCTCTATTAATCTTTTGTTTCTTATAAAAAAAATTATTTGGCTTGTTTTTTCAGTTTCCGATTCGACGGAGTCAATTGAGAAAGGTTATGTGCTGGTCAATGCCAATTTTGCTTCAACTGGGACTATTTCATATTTCCTTGATACATCTCTACAAGATTATTCTTCAACTAGAGTTTCTACTTGTACCGTAAAGAAGAATGACCAGGTTACGGCTAGAACAGTGCACGAGAAGCAGCTCGTTGCTAGTTCTGTTGATGGCCCACAAAGTTCTCAAAGCCATAGATCAAATCAACTCTCAACATCTTCTGCATCAACTATAATAAGGGCAGTGCAAGGTCTATCAATATTACATCCTTCTACCAGGCTCGACTTGTTACATGAGTATGTTCAGGTTCTTTCGGATTTGGCACAAGAAAAGGTGCGTACTGTGTTTTTTCGTCATTTAGGACCAAATTTATTTACTTATACCTTGTTCATTCTCAGAGATAGACACACATCTAGTTTTAGCTTCATCAAATTTAGATGTCTTGTAGATGTTAGTATGATTTTTTTTAGAACAGTAGCTTACCCATTAGGTAAGAGTTGGCAAATTTCGTAATCTGAAAACCCATGGATAAAAGTTTGTCTAATCATCTCTTAATTTCATAATGGCAGTAACTGATGCTAGCTTTTTTATCTGATTTTGGCTGGTTGATGTTATTTCGATTGTATGACTGGAATAGTCTCGAATTTCACTGGACGTCACTGTTTTTGTCTAATCATCTCTTAATTCTGACTTATTGTAATTACAGATGACTTTCCCTAAAGATATCAATTTTTTACGCGTCTGTCTTGTAAATGCGATGAATGAACTCCATCTTTGGATTTTAAAGAAATCATTCTCTTTGTGAATTTAATCATTTCTCAAATGTTTTCTGAGTATCAATTTGGAGGTCTAATTGCTTTTAGCTGCAGTATAATGCAGGACTATTACTTGAATCATTTTCAGTGGAACTGGTAATTTTGGCTATATGGAAGAAGGCTTTTCAAATTTGCAGCTCATGGCTGGCTTCTACCTCGGAAAGTGAATTACCTGGAACCAGTTTAGGAAAAGAATCTGCACATGTACCGAAAGATGCCGGTTCGCCATCAAGCAGGGAACCAGATGTAGATTTTAGTAAGCCTTCATATGTTTCTACATGGGCAGAGCAAGGGTTTATTGTTGCCTTTGACCGTGCGGAAAAGTTATCTCATCACATCCAAGACACCGATGGTCGGTATTAACCCTACCTGTTTTGGACCCCTGGCTTGTTTTCACAAAATTTGACATTTTTTACAGGGGAAATGATGCTTTTTATTTAAAATATTTGGCTAAACTTTGGTGTCTGTTGACCATCGTCTAACACTTTGACGTTAAGATTAACATTTGGTAGGCTGCAGTCGAGCAAAATATTTATGAAGGAGTAATGCTATTTGACCCAACTTGTGATGCATCATAAGTTTACGTGGCGAAAGCTTATTGATTATAGTTTTTTAACTTATCAAGATACACCAATCCAATTGTGCCAAGTAGACTTAATCACAAGTTGAGTAAAATACATTTTCGTTTATAAAGATATACACTCTCGTTGAAAGGATTAAGGGAGCACCTCAAGAGTCACTACCAACTTCAGCACAATATTTTAAAATTAAAATGGGTAATCGTTTCCCCTGTAAAAAAAAGTCACATTTCGATAACAATAGCATTTCATTAATAACAGCACAGGGATCCAAAATCGTTTTTTCTTTTTCTCAGTGGTCTTTCCATTACAATTTCTCAGTTAATTACTTCTGCTTCTATATATGGATGCTTGACCTCCGCGCTAATTAATATTTGCAGCTGCACGCGAGATGCCTGATGCTATGGAAATCATATTCCAGAAGGCACTGGCTCTTGGGAAAAGTGGCGGTGTACGTATACTTCATTCCTTGTTTTCACGTTTCTCTGGCCTTCAAATTTCAGCCGGTTTTATTTTTTTGTATAAGAATCTATGTGTCTGTTTTTCTTTCAGGTGGATGAGTACATGGAGAACAAGAGTAATGCAGCAGCATTGTACTCAAAAGCAATGCTTTTGCTATCGTTCATTGAGGGAGAAGCTACATCTCTGCCACTTAATCCGCCGTTTTCTCTAACTCCGGCTAATAAAAAGAGAATTCAACACTACATTTTAAACCTGCAGGCTCATCAGACTAACCTTCTAATGCCACAACTCTTTCACAAGGCAGGCTCTCACACGAAGTAAACAACACCTGCCCGGTGCAGTCTGCCGATTTTAACTCAAGTGATTATATATGTATAGTAACATGCATTTGAGTTTTGTTTACTCGTGACATATGTGAAACTTACTTAAAGAGGGTATTAGGCAAAGTATATGATGGTACTATAGAGTGGCAATGGGGAAGAGGATGGTATTTGTTACATTAAAGTTTTGTAAATAAGATGTCCTATTCTTTGTCTACGCTTATTTGTAAATATTCATAGTAAATGTGTCACTGTACAGTTTGTTCTGTCAGCTACTGCGCATCGAAATGCTCTGTTTTATTTTTGTGCTCACAAATGCACCGCCAAGCGTTAACTGTTTTCGTTTGGCAACAAAAATAGCATACATATGGTTATTTATGGAATGCTTACTAAATTTTGATTAGGTATTTGGATTGAGTATTCTGATTAATGATTTGAATTGAAGATTTGAATTTAAGATTTGTAATATTATAATGGGTCTCACGCAAATTTTTGAATCTTAATTTAGTATACTGAATTTAGATTATAAATCCAAATCTTTAACATTTGTAATCCAAATCCGTTAAGTAAACATGACATGTGTGGTTTTAGAAATAACTACAAACGGACACTTTAGTACCTTAAGTTACAAAACGTAAATCTAATATTTTCAATTTAAATGACTGTTAGAAATTACAAACAGATCGATCATGCGTCACGCACATGATCGAAATTGCCCCTCGTGTTTTGCTTATACTGCACACATGATCATTAAAGATAAGAATATATTAGTTAATATCATGATGTCAATATATAGAGATGTCAAAATCACTCATAGATATCGAACCCGAGGAGATTTGCCCCTAATATATTAAGATTTTGAGAAATAAATGGACGACGGCGCGGATACAGGGCGATTGTAAATCAACCCGCACAGGTATGGGCTAGGGATGGATACAATAGTGCCCGCCCCATCCTCAGTTCCATTTCTTTTTATATATTTTTAAATATATTTATATTAAAATGAAATTGTAACCCTATGATCCAATTTTATCCAAGCACTATACTTTTTTTAAATTCCCCTCACTACACTCTAACTTAACCATCAAATAAGATAAATTTTATGATATTTTTCTTTTAAATCATCTTCATTATTTTTACTATCGGTATTCTTTCATCATACTTTGACGCCCTCTTCTCCTCTGCCATCAAGTTAACCCTAGGAAATTATACACATAATTCAAGTCTAAAAGAATGTACGATAAATCCGTGGATAATCAAATCCTAACGGGGATTCTTCGTCCCCACCCAATGTCATCTTAAATGGGGAATGAGGAAGGGAGGGTTGACATATAGAGGTGAGGATGGAGATGGGGAAAGGGGAGGCCGCTCCGCCCCCACCCTGTTGACATCCCTATCAATACAAGAGGATCGCTTCCAAGCTCATCGTTAGTCATCAATCAATCAATTATATGTTCACTCGTTAACAACACTAGCAACCCAATGAACAATGCTCTACCTTCAAAACTGGAAGCAACATACAATCAAACCCAGGTTTATGCAGGATTCTATACACTTAAAAATTTACATGCTCAAACAGTCATTCTTCCGTAAGCACACATTTTGTCAACAAATCTAAATCCTCCATATGAAAAATCATTGGCATTAGAACTTGACATATTGTACATACACATGTTTAGAATACAAAAAATAGTCTCGGACCAATAACTGACTCATCAAACTTTTGAAGAGTCATTTTATCAAACACTTGTTAGACATCATGTCCTCACAATTAACCTAAAGAGTCAGTTGAATTATTCTTTATTTGATTATGCCAGTAAACAAACTGATATGAGAGTTTTTTAATTTCACCAATACGTAAATTATATATATATTTTATGACAACTTGAATCCTTCAAGTCATTATTAAGAATTGGTGTCAAGTGTATCTGATCAGGAAAAGCTTCATATTCATTGTCAATACCCCTTCTAATCCATCTTGGGTTTGGAGGAAGCTTTTCAAACTAAGGAGTAAATTTTTACCTTTCTGCAAAGCATGTTTGGGTAATGGTAGAGATATCAAACTGTTGACTGAACCTTGGCACCTTTTAGGAACTTTGTTACCTAGATGTGGTCAGAAAATCCTATCAGTCACTGGTTGGAATTTAGACACGAGTTAGTAATATTATTCAAATGAACGGTTGGAATCTTCCAAAGGAATGTGGGTAGAGGAACCACCAGCAGTAGTGTGGGCGTACAAAACCACCCCTAGAGAAATAATGGGTGAACCATTTTTTTCTTTGACATACGAAACGAAAGCGGTAATACCAGTTGAAATCAGGAACCACTGCATTCCGATGGTATTATTACTGATATATTTTCTCAAAATTGTCAATGGTATTTACAAGAGTTGCAGAGGTGTGAGGGAAAAAGTGGCCAGACAAATCTTAATTGTATTTCCATGACTTCAAACTAGTAAAGGGGCAAAATAGACATATATTAGAAGCAATCCAATGACGTATTAAATTTAGTTATATTAAATAATTAATTTCATTGAACATAATTAATTTCCAATCCAAAAATATAAAAATTAATGTTAAACTTTCATTTTCTGCATAATATAAGTAAAAATGGCAGTTGAGTGGATTTCAAATTATTTACATAAAATTTACCACAAAATTATACTTATTCCGAACAAAGCGATCCTAAATTCTGATTTATTATTCTATAAATCACATGCACGACCAAACATATCAATTATGTTTTGTATCAATCCAATTATGAATTGTATCAATCCTAAATCATGTTTTGTATAAATCATGCTTCCTGTAGAGCACATGTAAGAAACAGTCAGATTGCTCACGCAGTGGATCTCTCTCTCTAGATATCTAAAGATAGAGAGATGTGAGAGAAAGTTATAGCCTTATGTTATGGTCGCCTCCGACTTACGGCCTTTACGCTACTACTACTATGATGTGAGCGGTTCAAATTGCTTTGATCTTTCCCAATTATCCTGACCGGAAACTTGTACGTAGCACTTGTACGCGGGTGTATGCATAAAGGCTTGGAACTCTTTTCTTATCTGAATCTTAAGGACATGACCCTACCCTATTCTTGAACCCTCTGCTGAGCTTAACCCTGCCCGCATTTCCTTTTGAAGGGGGCCAAAGAAATGTCTCCACCTATTGCCAACAATCTTTCTTCGGAATTTGACTGAACGGGTCGATCCTCCCCTTTGTTTTAGCACGCCTCTGTTTTTCACATAACTAGCACCCTTGAAAACCACTTTTGATTGTTCAAAGGAAAGAAAAACAAAAAACAACATTTAAGAACCATCAAAGTAAGACACATGATTTTAGGAATACTACTTGTAACGAGGTATCAACTCAATCTTGCGAAATCAAAATTTCGTCATTAAAAGTGATCCAGCTTTCTTCAAGGGGTATTCAGAAATTAACAAAACGAATTATTGTATAAACCAACACCAATTTAAGGCGCATGTTCTTTATCGATAGCAAAAAAAGCTGAACATATTAGGCCTCCACGCTCCGAGAAAGGTAGATGTTAATATGAACTCAGATCGTTCAACAAACAGAAACGACTATCAGATACAAGAAATGTCATAAAGGCATTGAAATACCTGCACAAAGGTGAAAGGAAGTATCAAAAGATAGTTCACAGAAGATAATGGTATGACACCAGACATGATATTATTTTGAGGATCGATTGTCAGTTTTTATGATTATAATTGATTCCTCATAACGAGATTGAGAAATGAGCAAAAGAAAAAAATAAAATACTCGTCTTTTTCGGTTAATCCAATAGTTTCAAACTTCAGAAGCTATAAATTCCAGTTAACTCTAAGGTTATAAGCCGTCATCTCCAGGAAACTTTCCCCTTCCCCACTTTTTTCAATTTAATAGCAATTTCAACCCATCGTGTAGTATGAAGACTAAGGTTTTATACAGGCAAGGGAAAGGTACAAGAGAGTTGTGCTATTTTCAGATAGTTCACAGGGCCACATATCCGGGTAAACATTGGAGGGATTTTTCTATTGAAAAAAAAAGAGATCATTTCAAGTGCATCCCATAAAACAGAACAATCTAAAATTAACTGTATCACGATCACCCACCGCTGAGACAATTTTAATGAATCAAACAAATAATTTAAAACTTATACTCAACTGATGCACACATTAAGATCCCCTACATACTACATTCTTAGAAGTACCAAACAGCAAAAAACTATTATCAGTGGATTGTAGACGAAGATTCATTTGCTTTGGTGAAGCAATAGCAACTTAACAGAGCACTCTTCGTAGAAAAAGGCTATGAATTGCGACTCAAACTATCTACAAACATATACTATGAGAGCCCATAAACATTTTTAAATCAGGATTTTAGATGGTTTTGAAATGAGTTGAATAGTTAAGGATGCAGAATCAATTCCTGTACTTTACTAAACAGTTAACAAGATCCAACCTACAGGAAGTACCATCAGTTTTAAGAAATTTTCTTATGACAAGAAGCAATTAAAAACAATTTTCATAACCAAACAAATCTCAAAACCACGAAAATGGACCTAATTTGCACCTAACTCTCGCATGCCAATTCCAAACAGATATAATTCAGTGCTAGGCTGTAGGCACAATGAGTCTATTGTTTGTTAAACGGATTACATTGGCTTTAAGAGCAACAAGCTTTTACCACGACCTCGACAACTTTGCGAATAGGATAGCATGTAAATTGACTGGCACTTTCAAATTATGTAGTTAAACTTGAGTATTTATTATCTGCTAAATCGATTTCAATGAACTCCCTAAATTTGTAAGTCCTAAATAAAATAAGTTCAATTAATGAATTACAAATTTACCCTTTGCCTAACTATAATGTTTGGCTATTTATTTCATAAGAAATTATGTATGCTCTCCTTTTGATTTGAAGATCCTTGCCTACATCTTATAGAGAATAAATCTAAGAATAGTTGTTTATCAACATACACAATATCCAAGTGTAAAAAGCATCACATTAATGTAAACCATACCTTGAGGAACTAAACCCCAGCTCTGAGACTCGATTGTTAAGCTCGATATCAATCTTGCCGAAGCTATTGCGCTATGCAATGGCATCAACGATCCTTGGCTGCTCAACTCCAATGGTAATCTAATGACAACGCACAAACCAATTAAACCAAACTTAGATAAATAATAAATAAATAAATAACCACATTTCCTGCTTCCTTAATGGAAAAGATATGGATAGAAGGAGGGGGGGATTTTTTATAAAATGAGAAAAAAAAACAAACAAAAAACTTTCTTTCAGCTAATTAGTAGGAATAACCAGGACCTAGGTTGTCTTTAGAGCCAAAATATGGAATACAAGTTAATCCTCAAAAAAGGTATCTTCCACTTTAAGTAGGTAGCAAGCAGAAACTGAGACATGCAAGCTCAACACGAAAAAAAAAAATCACCGCGAAGTGCGAGAAATGCGCGTTGCTATGGAGGATTGAGAATGAGAACTAGATTTCAGGGGAGAGAGTTCCGGCAAGAGCGATCTTCCAATGGATTTAGGAGCAAGAGAATTTAACCGAGACGATAACCTGAACACAGCCTTTAAGGACGCCATGGAACGCTTTCTACTTCACACTTCGCAGATACTCTCTCTCTCTCTCTCTCTCTCTCTCTGTGGTTTTGTTGAAAGGGTTTAACGAACATACGGCACGACGTCGTCCCCTATGCGTTAACAGTTGATTTACCTTTAAAAAATATAATTTTAAGATCTAATATTATATTACTTTGATTTATTGGATAAACTAATTGTCATTTGCATACTAGTTAAAAGTATCGATATAAATTTAAATTTAAAATTAAAAATATACACAAATATAAATTTAAATAATAATTTAATTTTATAGAAATCGACTTTCTTATCCACCGTAGAAGAAGAGAACACGAAAACAGTTTTGATCGATTAGGTAGATTACTTAATTCAGTGATAAAATATCAATATACGAATGATTGATAGAATATCAAATTATAAATTACTGGCATATCACTTGATCGATTAGAGTCTCGATCATCCTATATTACTCAATATGAGAAATTGTGGAAATAAGGGTGAGTCATATTCAAAATCTAAATTTACATCCCTGACCCACTGGCTTATTCACTAATTAAATTTGAAATGATCAAGTTGCCCAATAAACTTTTGTTCCCCTCTCTATCATCTCCTACTTGTTGAAAATTTCTATGAATTATTGATGCTACTTGAACAATTTATTTAATTTTAAGAGATCAATTATTCTTTCACCTCAAAATTTAAATATAATATTATATTTTAAGAAGCGTACAATTGCCAATAGATGACTTGAGTTTATTAAAAACTCGTTGCTTCAAAATTATCAGAAATTGTCCTCTTCACTTGCAAGCTCATCCTCTACTGTCTTCCATCTAGAGGGCCTTTGTATAACGTTACAGACATTGTTGATTCTGGTTCTTCCTTATTGTTCCTAGCATCCTCTATTGGGTCCCAACACAACGCCCACGGTCGCACAACAGTGCCCGACTAATAGAAAATCTTACCAATCCTTTCACGAAAGATGAATGAATTTTAATCAAAAAATATCTTTTGCATAAGTCCAATTGAAAAAGAGACCACTCCCAATTTTAAAATTAATTACGCCCGATACCCATATTTTTCTCTAAACCCCACACCATTTTCACTTTTTGCACTTGCATTCCTAATATTTTCCTTGTCCAATCAAACAACACTTCAAGCACTTTTCTCTAGCTTGAACACTTCAAGTACATACTTGAAGACTTTATGTATATACAAAACTACTTGAAGACTTGCTGGCTTCAAGTATATATACTGCTACTTGAAGATCTTGGGATCTACGTTCTTAAAGTATATGCATGATTACTTGAAGCATTCAATTATATAAGTTAAAGGTTTCAAATATATATAAAAGTATTTGAAGACTTCAAGAAACTAACTTAAAGACTTCAAATAACTAACTTAAAGACTTCAAGTATATACACTATACTTAAAGACTTCCAGTATCTACATTCATACTTACAACCTTCAAGTAGACACATTACTACTTGAAAACGTCAAGGGTATCCTGAGCAATTTATATAGTCGGATTCATTGATATATCTAGTATAGTAGATACTATCACACATACGATCTTATTAAATTTGATAAAATTATTTGAGCTTAAATGGGATCTTCTATAATTTCACATTTGAGAGGTTTTTTCTTGGTTTTGTCTAGTCATTAATAACTTGATTATTTTTAGATAATAGTAGATAGAAAGAACGCTCGTAAAGAGTCCTATTGAAACCAAGAGAATATAGGCTTGTCCATAGTTAGTTAATTCAGGTACGGTAAAAATACAAAGTATAATATGTGTATTAAATTGACAAACATTGGCAAAAATCGGCCAATAATAGGTAATTCGTAATAATATGTGTATTAAATGGTCAAACATCGACAAAATCGTCCAATAATCCGTAATTCGTAATAATTTGGATACGTTTATTAAACGTGTATAATATATTTTCATTAAAAAAATTGGTATAAAAAATACAGATTACAAGCATATGATACCTAGACAAATATCCAACATTTATAAGATAAAAGATAAAAGAATTATTCGTTACAGTGAAAAACCATTAATAGTTTCACTAATTAGATAATAAATAATTGAACAATTGATTAAATAAAATATAAAAACAAGTAGAGTTTGATAAATATATTTGTACTCAGTTGAAAAGTATATGTATAAATAAATATTAATATATTATTTAATTTATAATAATATTATATTTATATTCAAAATGAATAATTCATTACGAAGAAAAAATCATTAATAATTTCACTAATTAAATAATTGATCATGTAGAATATGAAAATAGGTATAGTTAATGAATATATTTTATAGTCAATTAAAAATTATACATATAGATAAATATTATTATATTATTTAATATATAATAATATTATATTCATGTTTTTAAAATAACAAAAAATTCATTATGATTGACTTTGATTTTTCTATTTATTATTATATCTAATAAAAAATTTATCATGAATAATAATATTTTATAAACTAAAGTATTTAGTAAAAGAATAAATTAAGATAAGTAGTAAAAAATATATGCATGACAAAAGAAAAAAAAAGTAAAATGAGTAAAAAAAAGAAAAAAAAACAAAATAAAGAGATGTAGAAGCCCAGTTCCCCTACCGGGCAGCTCACTAGCGCTGAGCTATGCCTTCTTATTACTATATTGCTGCAAAGTTTATTTACACATTATCGAATATACGGACTTGTATTATACGCATATTATTTGGGAGGGATAAAAAATACATGAAGTTTTCTATATTTTTAGAAATATTCAGGAACATAGTAAAAAATTTGAGAAATGAAAAATATGTGTATTATATGCGTATAATACACGAATTAACTTAACAATGGGCCTGACAATGGAGAAACACACCCTAAAGATAAGAAAGATAGGGCTAAAGAGAGATGTATAAAAGGATCTTTTGTGTATAATCCTTACATAATATAAATTTAGCTTCAAGTTATGTACTCGAAATCTTCAAATGGTTACGTGTCGATATTCCTATTCTAATATCTACAATCCACTTGTAGCCTCAAATACATAATTTGAAGTCTTTAAGTACATAGCTTGCAGTCTTCAACTATATCACAATACTTGAATAAGCATTTATATTTGCAGCCTTCAAAGGTATACATTATTATTTGAAGACTTTAAGTATATATAATATATGTGTGTATATATATATATATATAAGATCTCTTATTCTTTGTCTACACCCATTTGTAAATATTCATAGTAAATGTTACTATGTACAGCTTATTCTGGCAGCTATTGCATCAAAATGCTCTATGTTTTATATCCATGCTATGGAAAGCCCTGCTAAGTGTTAACCGTTTTCGGTCTTGCTGCATATACAATAGGACAAGATGTATTTCAGTTGGTAACAGACATAGAACCCATATTGATATCTGAGAGTTCTTTTTGTTTAGAAATTACTTAGAGGTAAATAAAAATTATTGTTTTGGCTAATTATTGAAGGAACATTATAGTTTCAAGTATTGTATAAAAAATGACCGTTATGGTTCCATATAATGGACCTAAAGAAATTCACATCCATCACGATCGTTACAGCCCACGATGGTCCGTGACGGGCCACGACGAAAGAAAATAAAAAAATAAAAAATAAATAAATTATTAGGACTTCAAAAAAGTCACATATTTTAATGGAACATTTACTTGATTCTTAGAAAGGAATTTTACAGAATGCAAGTATAAGTGGCATAAAACATATATCTAATTATACTTCAAGCATTTCTAAAGAAGCATTTCGATGAGCTGCTTTCATAAAGAGAAAAATAATTAAAGAAAAGCACATATTTATTAATACAATATTTTAATACGTAAAAACACTGTAAAAGAGAAGAGTTTCCAAGCTCCTCGATGGTCATCAGCCAACTATATGTTCACTTCATAGGCATTACCTAATTCATCACACAAGTCAGCAAATATGATTCCGGGAGGTATTTGGACTTCAGTCCTCATCAACACTAGTAAAACAATGGGCATTGAGCTAATTGTGATACTTAACCATGCCAGTTAAAAGTCATGAATAGCAACCAGACACCTGCACTCTCGATACAATCAAACAGAGGTTATTGGTAGGTTTCTATACAATTCACATGCTCAAGTTCCCATTGCATTTTAGTTTGACTTGTATGATGTCAATACTTTCTTCATTGTTCACTTTCTTGTCAATTATAGTATAAACTTCTCAAATAATTGTCTTGGGTCATGGCATGCCAAGAGATCTGCTTACTTATTGAAGTTGATTAATCCGTTTAGTAGAGGGGTTCCAAAGAGAAAGAAGATGCTTTAGAGAGCGTGATCGTCATCTTTTGCGATAGTATGTTGTATATAGACGGAATGAAACACGAGAACTTCGAAGTATATTCTTAAGGAGTAAAATATTTTTTGGGATAACGTGATTTCTTCTCCTCCTTTGGTAAAGCTTCACATATTAATGAAAATCTAAACGAATCTTAATATAAGTTGAAAACTCTTAACAAAGTCGTTGTTAAGGGATTTTTGGTGCATTTCCTTGACTTCAAACGAGTGAAGGGGCAAAAATAGGGATACTGTAGTTCATATCTACATGTCATGTAAGAACTCGAAATTTGACAGAAGAGGACATATACATAGGGAGTAAGATTAGAATTACATGCAACTGATAAACGTTTCCTTCGTCAAGTGGAGGTTGCCACCTCCAAGCATATTCTTTTTGAATCTTTCTCCTCACTGTAGCTGTTGGAAGCGCCTACCCTGTTTTCCTTAGCTTGTACTGAACATCTTTTGTAAGGTTTAAAACCTCTTTGACGATCCCCGAACATACCATGTACGAGCCCAGTTCTCCCTAATCGTTCCCTACCATCACTGTCACCACATGGCAAGTTACTTCTCTCCAAGCATTGTTGCCAAGTATAAGATCTCAATGACTTCTTGTTGAGGTCCACTAATGACTCGTCGTCGTCTTTCTCACATTCCATTTTTGTTTCTTCAATTTTCTCCCTTTGATCCATTTCTAGATCATGTGGAGGGGGAAAACTTTGTGGTAATACCCCTTGGGAGAATAGTGCTCGGAAGGCAAGCCGACCCTGACATACAAAAATGCACAAGAAAGCAACTCTATATTTTAAAGAAAGAAAAATCAAATAAAATGTGTATATGTTTACCGACATGTATCTACACAACTTGTGAGTTACCTCCTCCGAGACCTTCCAAGAATCACTCAGGTTGACAGTGATTCTTGAGCGATCAATATTGGACTCATATGTTGGATCGCTTGTTTCGGGTTCTTTTAGATATTCTTTCACGTTCTTATGCACTGGATCCGTCTCTACTTCAGTACTAGATTGTGTGTTGGAACAACATGAGGAACGATCCACCTGTTTCATGCTATTTGACTTGTTCAAATTACAGAGATTAGATACTGCCACGATTTTCTGATGATTACTAGTATTTGAGCCATAATCTTTTGGTTTTGCAGCTTCACTCTCCTCAGAGACTGATGATAGAGTTGGCGACTTAGAAGGTGAGTTTTGAGCTTGCATAGCATCTGACTGTTCTGGGTCCAGCTGCTGCTCTTGCGATGGAAGATCTTTAAGGGCATCCTCTCCCCACCCTGTCATGGCTGAAGCATCTGGGTTTGTATCTGTTAATGGAACTGAAGATGCACAGGTAAAAGCAGCACATGAGGGTAGCAGGCCTTGGGTTGCCCACCATGCAGTTGCGGCTGCTACAGTTGCAACAGCAGCAGCTTCCATACTAGGAGTACAGTTCATTTGCCTAACAGGAAAGAAATCTTGATTTTCTGTAGGAGATTCTGCAGAAGTTTCTGAAATTGTGCAGGGCCACGGTATACTGGCAAAGCTGGATGCGGAATGGGGGGGAGGATTTTGTAGCAGGGATACACTAAGATTGGAAAATGTGGAAGATGGGCCAATAAAGGATCTGTAATCGTCCTGATTGCAGTATGCCGGGGTAAAGAGAGGATGAAGAGATGGACACGATTGATAGATAGAAATTGGTGCACTGTTTTGATGTTCATTGGGTGCAGATGAAGCAAAGAAATTATGCAGACCTTGAGTCTTTCCTGCTGGGTGAATCATGGAGTCTTGCAATGACACATCTGATAAAGAATTTGCAGCACATGGTCCTAAGCTTCCATCAAAAATGTGCACTGGGACATTCCTTGGGCAATTCTGCGTACCTTGCATCTCGTGTGATGTACTTCTTAAATAATTTGTTTTCTCAAGTATAACCATTTCCTCATGTGAAGCATTAAAATTCTCAAACTCTGAGTTTCCACTAGTGCCATTACCGAGAAGCATGTGATTGACATCATCTTTGTTCAAGTTATTCTTCGCTATTTCAAAGGTGACGTAAGATTCATTTGCTTCGTCCTGAGACATAACCTCTTTAGCTGGAGGTAAAAACTCCCTAAAAGCAGAGAACTTTCCAAGTGCCACTGATGTTGGTGTGGAACTCTTGTTTGCTGATGAAACAGCAGAGTGAGCTTCTTCTGCTAGGGTAAACATACCCACAAAATTATTATCACAATTTTCTCTATCATCTGTTGCCTTTTCTTCTCCACTAGCTCTCTGATAAAGAAACACAAGTTAGACCATTTTAAGAGATACTCTAAAGGACGAAATTTACGTATTGAGGCACTCACCTCATGAAGTCGCTCTTCATCCAAGTCCAGCACACGTTTGCACTGCAAAGTAGAAGCTGGAGTCTGGTTCTTTTCATCCTTTGCTCCCACCTGTGACTTGGGAGCACCCAAACTGATCTTCCGTGGATAAGGATTGCATGGTTTCCTTTTAGGACGTGGAGGTGGAATGTCTATGTCAAGAGATTGTCCTACGGGAACACCTTTACCAAGTGCCTCCTTCTCCAACTGAAAGACAAAATGTTCATCAGAAAATTAACAAATACTCTCTTAAAGATATCTGTCGCGGTTGTAAAACAGTTGTCCACAACCTAATTAAATGATATTGTTAATATGGAACCTAGTTTGGAAATTAAACTTTGAGTTTGGATGTCTAAAACATAATGACTGACAAAGAAACTATTTTAAAATCATAAAGAACTATCTACTTCAATTGAAGAAAAACATGATAAGACTTGAGACACCAAGAAAGTGCTATATAAGCTAGCAACTGCTAGCAGTTTCCATGAATAAGCAATTACAAACATATAGTCAGGAACACAGCAAAAGAAGTGTGGATGCCGTTCGTTTGAAGTAGCAAAATCCAACTATAGAAGTGCATCAATCATGTTATTCTATTTTGAGACAAGAAGATCCATCAACAACCTCGGAGAATTTGCTCATTATTTCTCATCTTTATTGGTCACACGTGGTACTCGCTGCTAGGACGTATGGTGTTAAAGGCAAAATCAGTCCACGATAAATCTACCCTGTCAATGCTATCTCTATTTGACCTTTGCATTTGGATGGAATCAAAATTTGTTCACGTTAAACCTTGTCCTTCTAAGTTGGTAAGAAAGCAAGCACCTTTGAGCCAGTGAGGAGAGTAACTTATTTTTCCCGTAACAAGGATAGTAGCGAAGTCGACTCTTTCGCTCCTTAGCCCAACTTAGGTACAAGTAATCTCCCTCGTGCATCTGCGATATAGGATTCGAGGTATTCTCCTCCCTACCCTTCCCCACCACCCCCACCTAGATTTTTATCCTCAAGCCTCATGGTCAGCCTCTTACCCACATGTTTTGGCTCGTGGTCAGCCCAAATACCGAAACACGCTCAAAGCAACATGAAAAGTCAGCTGGGTTGGCTTTTGATGCCATTTTGTAACACCAAAAGTGCTAGCTTAAATTTGATTCTCGAATACTTCAGCCCAACTTGTTTACCAAGATCTCCATAGTGTATTTCAGACATGGAATTCAGGGTATTACAAATATGTGAATGGAGAAAGGTGAGAAACATGCTTAATGTTCCTATAATTGCGTAATGAAATAAATAAAGGATTACTTTTACAAAATGTTTTATAGCATCAGATGTCCCACACACTTATTTAATCAATTGTTCATGATTCTCGAATACATGAACAATTGATTAAATAAAATGTGATGACTGAACAAAAAACAAAAGTCGAACATCCAGAAACTTCTTGTGGCTTAAGTTTGCATACAATCTTGCAGCTTCTAAGTTTCCAAGGATTGTGAGATCACCCAGTGAACTCTCTGATTTGGCATAAAGTATGTACTATATTTTCCAACGCCTCACTGCTCCATCAATCTTTGATGTCTGTCACTAATGCGTAACACGTTTCAAGAGAAACAGAGGAAACACAGGATAACTCTAGTCTCTACTGGTTCATATAAACGGAAAAACTCATATCTACTGAATGTTGATACTCTACTTCAAAATCCAGATGTCAAATTAAATAATCTCTAGCTGCTCTTGTAAATGAAGATTTTTTGAGTGCAGTCCATTCAAATAATGATGTTTTGACATTTACCAACTTTGGGGATAGTACATATAATTTAATCATGAACCATAACTGCTTCAGCATGCGGAACAAGCATACAAGTGGGAACTGGATGTCAGTGGCCAACTGCAAAATAATATCCTGAAAGTGCTCAAAGTATTGGAACATGTACTTACAGACAGCAGTTAAACCAATGAACAGATATAAAAGAAAAAAGAAGGGCCTACAAGCAGATCTATATGGAACCAATATCACACTCAACTAACCAAGAAGAAGCAAAAGCAGTCATAAAGAATAGATGAGGGGCAAAGGTGCACGTTGACCTTTGAAAAGAACTTCTGTGCATGGCTTCTTATCTGCACTGCAGTTTTGGTTCCGATATGTTCTGCACGCCAACAAGTAGAAAACACAAAGAAAAGAAGAAACAGATCTTCTATTAAGCATTTCTCTTACTGGGGATCCAGGAATTCAAACATAGAGCATCTCAATTGGCAACAGTTCTTATCAATGTTCACCATAAGTCACTCAATTTGAACTCACATAATCAATCGGCTACAAAATGATCGAAGATAAAAAGGATCATTTGTAAGCATGAGAAAAGTTTGACCTTCTGTGCGCTGCCAAGCTCGCCCATAGAGCTTCAAAGCCTCCAGAAACCTATTATGCTCCTCATCAGTCCATCGCTCTCGTTGCTTGGTAATTGTATATGGCTTTCTGATCTGCGCGGGAGAAATTCATAGCTGAACTGCTCAGAATTTTGCATACTTCAATTTTGATTAAGAGTTAAAGCAGAAGTGAAAAAAGTACAATGAATTAACACATACAGTAGTAGTACGATCACACCTTAATTTTCAAGTCTTCTCCAGAGGAATATGGTTCCATTGCCGGACCTCAGCAAAAGGTGCTTCAAATTGAACGACGTCCTTGTATTTATTGGGGTATCAGAAACTATATGGGGCAAAGTCTTTGTCCTTATTGTCGGTTGACTAGGTGATGCTACTGCAAAAGAAAAACAGACGGCATTGGATCAACTAAAGATGTATTAATTCCACATGTACATGGCGTATCTTTAAACTACTTATGTGTATAGAGACCGGTCTCTGATTCATGTGCGTGTGAGTATCTTTAAATTCATGTCAAAAATGCAAATCATAGTCTTCAAAAATTTCCACCGCAGCAGAAAGAGCGAGAAATATACTGAGACACTTCTCCCATAGAACTTAAATGAAATTTCCTTATTCAGAATCCTCACCAAAACGAACTTGAAGATGTCAAAACCTTGAGAGAGAGAGAGAGAGAAAGAGATTAATCAGTAATCAACAATCACTTAGCCACCACTCAGTAATGCATTAGTACAATACTGATGAGGTAGAATAAACTACTTGTTCAATTGCCGAGAAGGTTTACAAATGGAAAAGGAATGAGTAGTCTTAAATTCGTGCCAATGAATAAGAAGACTGTTTAAACTCAGCTGAGCCGAGTCACTAAACCTCTGACTCCAGAGCAACATCCGAGAAAATCAAAGTGCAAAAGTTCTTCTTTTCACATTTTCTCGACAACCAAACAAAGCAGAAAACAAAAAGCCGTCAAAATCGAAAAATTACCTCCGAAGAAAGCCATCAAGATGGAAACTCTTGAGACAATCGTAATGACCTGATCAAGAATACAGGTCAAGAGGATCACCGAGAAACACCTTCTACAAGGGAATGATGGGATTGGAATCTGACGCAACCTAATCCGAAATTTTGGATACAAAAAGAAGAAGAAGAAGAAGATCCTATAGTGTGAGTCTTGGTTGAGACTGAGACCTAACGCACAAGATCCCTTCTGGAACTGTCGAACAATCTCAGCCACTATAATTTCCTCTGGATTTATTTTCTCCTCTAAAAAATATTTGGGGATTTTAATTTGAGGCTGTGAAGAAGGGAAGAGGGAAGCAGGAAGAAGCACAATGCACGAGCTTGACAAGTGTCAAAAACTTAGTGGATGATAGTGATGGACCCCACTTCAGCGCTTTTTTTAATTTTCTTAAACAATACTTTTTACCTCTCCAGCTTCGTCGATTCTCGTCCACAAATTCCGGATGAGGGTAACTTCGTAAGACCGCATCCAGCTTCATATGTGGGACCCATTGAACATGTGGCTTCGAATATTTGGGCAGTAAATATGGTGGTTTCCGGTCAGGAAGCGTACGGGCACGATAGTACATACAAAGAACTTTGTTGGCTGACGTGGATTTTGTAGCTACGTGGCTTTTCTGGTTTATTAAGTACGCGTGCGAACTGTGCGGTTCTTACAATTATGGTCTGTGAATGTGGAGAACATCTGACGTCTGTCGCTTTGATTTTGTGTAGTAAATAAATCTGATCACAAGATTTTCCCTTTGCAAACACTCTTATCCGTGCGGTGCGTTCCCTTCTGTAAGGATCACATGAGTTCATGGAGTAACAAGGGATAATACCAGTTGCTACGATGGTTGGTTCTCAGGCTTAGACTATGACATCGTAAGTTATACTTGTACATTTTTATTAATGTAGATGATCCATAAATTATATCATGGATCTCACGCATAAAGGTTCATTTGACCAAAATCTTATATAAATGTCCTTTATAAAGTCCAAAATTTATTATAAATGATATAAGGTCAAATTATGACTGAACATCATGAGGGGACATAAGGTCATAATATGGCCGAACCTCATACGATGCCTAAATATGATTGAATCTTATATAAGGTCATCATTTGGCCGAATCTCATATAAGGTCAAAATATGACTGAATCTTAGATAAGGTCATCATTTGGTTGAACCTTATACAAGACGGAATAAAGGCCGAATTCACAAAAGGTCGAAAGGCTGAATCCCGAACTCAAATTTAGTCAACAAGACTAAAAAATGGTAAAATCGAATGACATACAGTAGTGTCCCGAAATCAAAATAATCTCAAGTAAGAATAAGAGATATAAAGCTTTCATTAAGAGTGAAACTCATGATTGGATTCAATAAATAAGATATCCATTTATATTCTTCAATTAATGAAAGACTATTCATTTTCCATAATTAATGAGAAACCCTCTTCGTATTCGGACATGGATATCGAGTTACCTATATAAAGGCAAACAATTCTCAATGAGGTATGACATTCGAAAGACTCAAAACTCTCTACATTGTTTGAATACAATGAATGCTCGAAGGGCTACCTCATTGGATCCGCCGTCAGCAGTTGAGCGATGCTCAGTCCCACCCACCAGAAACCCTCCGGCGCCACTAGAGCAAAAAAAAAACATCTCTCTAATGGAGATTATGCAAGTAGTGGGACAATTAAACAAGAAAATGGAGATCCTTGAGAAAGAATATCATGAGTTGTGGAACAAGATAAATCTAAATGATTCCGCCAATCCTCTTCGACCTATAAGAAGTGGAAATTCTAATACTGAAACACCTCTCCGCTCAAGAGATACCCCGAGAGAACCATATTATGAGGAACATCAAATGAGGAAGGGAGAAGACCGTTACAAAGCAAGACAACAAAGAAATATAAGAAGCCGCTCCAAAAATTCGCATGGAAATGCCTCACCGAGAGGAAGTCCGAGACTCAGAAAATGGGTAAATTTACAGAACCAGAGAAATGACAAATGGAAACAAGCGTAGAAGAGAAATTTTAAATGAAAATAGTTTTGCAGAGAAGATCAAGGATATAGATAGAAGACTAGCACAACTTGACGTGAAAGCGCAAGAAAATGATGACCCTGCTATCAGGGCCTAGCCGAATTCATCAAGGATATATTGGTGGTTGAGCGGCCAAAACGTTTTATGACACCAATTCTCCAATTGTATGATGGATCCAAAGAACCATCATATCATATTACCCATTATAAGCAAGCTATGACCACGATAGGATCCCCACGATCGATTAGATGCAATGTTATGAAGGCTATTCACATCGACTCTTACAAGACAATCCCTCACATGGTCGACACTTTGGAGTTAGGTTCAATATCATCTTTTCATCAACTCGCTCAAGCATTTGTTACTCAACATGGCATTTGAAAAAAGGTCCCTCGTCGATCTCGCCATCGTTACAGGGTCATACAAGGTGTTGATGAAAGTCTGAAAGAATACATAAAACGATTTACCTAGAAAAAAAATAGGAATAATGCATTGTGATGATTCTACGGCCGTGGATGCCTTCGTAAATGGTCTTCTTTCAAATTCACGCATTTATGAATCAATGGTGCTAGATGAACCAGTCACCATGGAAGCTACCCTAAAACGAGCACATAAGTGTATGTTGTTAGAGGAATATGCAAGGGAGAAAGCTGACCGCCAAGGTTCTCATACTAAACACAACCCAGAGGTCGAAGGAAAATATAGGAGGTCAAGACGAGATTCCCTAAAAAGGGAAAATAGAAACGGCAGGGAGAGAAGAGATAGATACGACCGGGATAATGACTTAGGTAGACAAAGAAGAAAATGTCTCGAGATCATATGGATAATAGGGGAGCGCAAAGAGATGGAAACAATTCGTTTCGAATAACTCTATTCAATATATCATATTCTAGCCTTGTAGTACAAGTCAATGAGAAAGAGTAGTTTTCTTGGCCAAGAAGGATGAGAGGACAACTTAATAGAAGGAATGAACCCAATAGTTACTGCAAATTTCATAGAGATTATGGCCACAAAACTGATGGGTGTAGGCATTTGATGAGAGAAATTGAAGAACTTATCAAGTGCGGACACCTTAGAGAATACATTGAAGAAGGAGCCGATAAAAGACCAAAGCCAAGAGAGGAAGTTGATGTGTCTGTCCAGACTGAGACAAGAATTATCAATGTTATACATGGAGAAAGTTTGAATGGAATGTCATTCACAGCAAGGAAAAACCTTGTCAGTGCAGCCAGGCTCCCACAACTCAATCTCAATGCCCCACGCATATTGGCGCAAGACACGAACATTTGTTTTTCTTTTTTGGAATCACAAGAAGTCCACCAACCACATGATGATGCCTTAGTTATTTCTCTGGACGTAGCTAATTTTAAAGTGAAACGCATCTTGGTGGACACAGGAAGTGCGGTGAATGTTATCTATCTCCCAGCATTCGAACAACTGGGAATGGATAAACTAAATATTGTCGGACTCAAGACAGAGTTGATCGGATTCAATGGGGCGGTGACCAAGTCTTGTGGAAGTATTAACGTTCCAGTCATAACAAATGGGGTTAATAAACTGACAGAACTTCAAGTTTTGGATTTGGATTCTCCGTACAATATGATCCTCGGTCGGCCATGGATTCATTCAATGAGGGTTGTTCCTTCAACATACCATCAAACAATCAAATTTTCAACCCCCGACGGAATCCATGAGATATGTAGCGATCAGGTCACTTCCAGAAGCTGCCATCTCGCAAGTTTGAAAGCATCCAGAACTAAATAGAAATTACAGTACCTCGAATTAAAATCTCGATTCGAAAACCTGAAGGTTAATAAACTGAAGTATGCCACCATAGAGGAAACAATGGAAGTATGCATTTACACTTCCAAGTCTGAAAGAGTTGTCAAGATCGGAATTGGATTAGAATAAGGTCTAAAGAAGAAGCTCGTGGAATTTTTGACGAAAATTGTGGCACCTTCACATGGTCCATTACTAACATGTCGGCATAGACCCAAGCGTCATGAATCATAAGTTGGAAGTTGATCCAACTTATAAACCTGTGAGCAAAAAAGGTGAAGGTTCACTCCAAAGTGCAATGCCATAATCAATGATGAAATACAGAGGCTTCTCAATGCAGGATTTATTAGAGAAATGTGATATCCAGATTGGCTAGAAAATGTCGTGGTAGTAAAAAGAAGAACGAAAAATGGAGAATTTATATCGACTTCATAGATTTGAAGAAGGCATGACCAAATGACAGTTTCCCTTACAAAAAATTGATTAGTTGGTAGACGCAACTGCAGGCCATGACATGCTTAGCTCTTTGGATGCTTTTTCTAGTTATAATTAGATATTCATTCATCCATCATATCAGTAAAAAATGACCTTCAACATGGAGTGGGAAATTTATTATTATAAGGTCATTCCTTTTGGCCTAAAGAACGTTGAAGCGATTTATAAATCATATGTTCAGAGAGCACCTGGGAGCTAGAATGGAAGTGTATATTGATGACATGCTCATCAAATGTCTCATAGATGAGGACCATGTTGAAGACCTTCAGTAGGCTTTTAAAGTACTCAATAAGTATAAAATGAAACTTAATCCCACAAAGTGTACCTTTGGTGTATCTTCAAGAAAGTTTCACAGACACTTGGTGACACGGCATGGAATAGAAGTCAATCCAGAGCAGATCCGGAAGTGATGGACATGCCAGCACCTAAGAATGTCAAGAAAGTGCAAAGACTGACGGGAACATTGGTCACACTCAATCGTTTCATTTCGCGATCATCAGACAAATGCTTACCGTTTTTCAACATCCTAAAGGGAAGCAAAAGTTTGGATGGATAGAGGAATGCGATAAAGCTTTTTCAGATCTCAAACATTACTTGACGACACCTCCACTTTTGGCAAAGCCAAAAGATGGGGAGACTTTGTATCTTTACTTGGTCGTTTTTGACACGACAGTTAGCTCCGTTTTGATTCGTGAAGATGGCAGCGAGCAACAACCGATGTATTATAAAAGTCAAACTCTACGAGATGAAAAAACTAACTATTCACAAATGGAGAAGCTCGCCCTCGCACCCATCACTTCAGCAAGGAAACCCAGGCCATACTTTCAAAGCCATTCTATAGCTTGCTCGCACCAATAGTCCCCTAAAAGTTGTGCTTTACAAGCCTGATATGTCAAGAAGACCCATGAAATGGGTGATGAAGTTAGGAGAATTTGATATATATTATAAACCATGCTCCTCAATCAAAGCTCAAGCCTTGACTGATTCTATAGTGAAGATGATAAAGGCGTTGGGAGTTGAAGGTCAAGAATCTTCACTCGTAGGAGATGAGGCTATTAACACCATTATGACATACCCCAATGAAAATAATGAATGGGTTTTGTATGTGGATGGATCGGTAAATGCTAAGGGTTATGGAACCTGATTAATATTGAAAACTCATGAAGGATCAATCATTGAACAATCACTCTGGTTCAGTTTCTGCACATCCAATAATGATTCGAATATGAAGCTTTGATAGAAGGGATGAACTTAGCTAAGACTATTGGGGCATCCAATCTAACTTTCTTTAACGACTCACAATTAATTATGAATCAGATAAACGGGAATTACCAAGCTAAAGATACTCGCTTGAGCTCGTATCTCCAGATGGTTTCCAAAGGTTCAGCATACAACAACTTCCTCGCAACGAGAATATTCATGTTGGCGCTTTGGACAACTTGGCCTCAGCCATCGACACAATGTCAAGGTGAATGATCCCAATAAAGTACCTGGCAGCACCTAGCGTACGTCACTCCACAAATAACCAGGAATCCTCAATCGTGATCAATGAGTCATTATCAATAGAACCACCTATGTTTGAAGAATCTTGGATAGATCCAATCAAAAGATACATTTCTTGCGGAGAACTTCTTGAAGATAAGACATGGGCGAGGAAGATTATGATGCAAGCAACTCGATACTCAATCATAGAAGGAGTACTTTACAGACGATCATTCTCTGGTTCATACCTTAGATGTTTCAATAAGGAAGAAACATGATATGCATTAGCAGAACTACATGAAGTCCAATGTGACAATCACTCTAGGGCATGCTCGCTAGCATATAAGGCTAGAACGATGGAATACTTCTGGACGACAATGGAAGTATATGCAGCTGAGTATACTCAGTGATGCGACAAATGTCAATGATTCGCACCAATCATGCACATACCAACAGAAGAGTTAAATCCAAACCTAGTTCCTTTGTTGTTCATACAGTGAAAGGATGGATATAATAGGCCCCATGCCTACGGTTCCCGCTAAAAAATGCTTTTGTATACTAGTAGCTGACTATTTTTGTAAATGAGTGGAAGCCAAAGCATATGCGAATATCAAGGAGCTAGATGTCAAGAATCTTTTATGTAAACATGTGATTTATCATTTTGGCGTTCCGAGAGTAATTTGACTGACAATGAACCTCAGTTTACTAGTAGTGTGTTAAAAGACTTCTACAAAGATCTAAATATTCAACTCAGGTATTTGACGCCGTGTCATCTACAGGAAAATGGATGAGTTGAAGCTACGAACAAAACGATAGATGATACTCTGAAGAAAAGACTCGATCAGGCTAAAGGAAAATGGGTGGAAGGACTTCTGGTAGTTTTTTGGTCTTAGCGCACCACCAGGCGGACACCTACTGGAGAAACATATTTTGCTCTAACTCATGGTACAGAAGTCGTCATACTAGTGGAAATTACTCTTCTATCCTACAGAACTCTGTCTACAAACATAACGCAGAATGAAGATGGGATTAAATAATCTCTTGATAACTTAGAAGAGAAAAAGGAAGTCACATTAATAAAGCTCCAAAATTACCAGTAGTGCATCTCAAGGCACTACAATACTAAGGTCAACTTAAGAAAATTTGCAATTGACAATTTAGTATTACGAAAGGTGTTTC
Source organism: Datisca glomerata (assembly GCA_003255025.1). Classification (NCBI taxonomy): domain Eukaryota; kingdom Viridiplantae; phylum Streptophyta; class Magnoliopsida; order Cucurbitales; family Datiscaceae; genus Datisca; species Datisca glomerata. The sequence goes on along the minus strand of QANY01012604.1, from coordinate 1,900,356 downwards.
AAAACACTCAAGAAATTGGTGCTGACAAGCTATACCCAAATTGAGAAGGGCTATACAAGATCATACAAGTCACGAGGCTGGGGGCATATACCTTTCAAGATGCGAGCGGAAATTGGAATGAAATCCACTTGAAGCCTTATTTCATACCATGACCTTTTAACGGCTAAGTTAAATTTCTTGTATCTCTTTTTGTCATTGCAGTATTAATAAAAATTCTACCTGGGGTTTTTTTCAGCATATGATTGGTAAAATGATGATTTCCCCCATGATAGTTAACCTTATTCTGTTTGTCTATTTATATATTTTGATAATAACAAGAAAAAAATTAATGTCGAATTAAAAATAACGAACATGTTCACAAATGCGATTCAATCAAAATTTGGAATAAAGTCATAGCGCCCACGTAGCTAGGCAAATCGGCCCTAGTCAGTATCGGCCCTAAGCCCATCAAGTCCTGATTTAACAGAATATAGCATTAATTCCTCATTCGACGGGATGAGGCACAAAATTCTTAACTTGACGAAATTCGACATTCGGCCCCAACCAATTTCGACCTTTAGCCCACTAAAAGTCCTGTTGCGTGGAGTCAGGAAATCAACTTAACAGCAATGCCATCAATTTTATAAGGCCTCAAATACTTTCAACCTCAAGTTATTACTAGACTGGTAAAACATAAAAGAAAAATTATAACCATGAACAAAATATTTGACCTTCTTAATACATTTGAAAAAAGAGAGTGAAATTCATTAGTTAATTAAAAAACAAGCTTCCAAGGTTTGGCATGATCATAGGCTTACTTTACAAAAATCCATGGGAAATAAAAGTAACTAGAAGGTCAACATGATCGCTAAGAAAAAATATTTAGAGAAACAATATAAGAAAAGATACTAAGGCCTAACATAAGTCATGGACGACATCCGTAACACTACCATCCAAAGTCCCAGAATCTCCAATAAGAGTAGAAACATCTTTGGCCACAGAAGCATGCGCAGGGGAAAATTTAGATACGCTTGTGGCTGGAGCAAAAGAATTCATCGCCTCATCAAGTTGGGTATCAATGTTATCGTCCTCGGCGTCGTCTTCATCATCATTCGCTTCCTCAACTACAAGCGCGATCGATGGCCAAGTCTATACTTTGCTATCTTTATATTATGTTTTCATCATATCTCTGCCTGTGACTACTCCGACATAATAAAGATTCTATCTTTCTTCTTTGTACTTAGTCTCGCTCTCCTCTAACCTATTCACTTTGGCCTTTAAGCCACCATAGTCCAATAAAATATTATCTCACTCGAGAGATATGTCCTCCAATTTTGATTCTGCCATGATCAATTGAGACTAGTTTGTATCCTTCACATGCTCCAGCTTGATCGCTTTATCTTTCAAAATTGTCGTTTCAGCCTTGACAAGCTTAAGCTCAACCCTCATCGCCTTCAACTCATTTTTAATTTCCATTTTATTCATATCCCTTTGAATAACCCGATTATATAGGTCCAAAAGAGATTGAGACCTGCAAGAAGAAATATTATGTTATTCATCATTTAATCAAAAGAATAAGAAAGGGAAAGAAAGGTCGGCCTCGTTGATTTTGAAACATCTGAAAGATAAACTTCATCGTCCTCATTTGAGACAAGACTTTCTGATCACGACTCAAGTAAATGTTTTGTATCAGAACTTCACTCGGCTTATTCTCTTCTTGAAATGGCGAGTCTGGAGAAATAGGGATGAGAAGTCCTTCAGATGGACGTTTTGACTAAGAAGCAACAAATGTAGTCGGGAGAGAAAGTACAACTGATGGTTCTGATCTCATCTACTTTGAACCACGAGCATCAAGATTGGTCACTGCTGTTTGAGGAAGGATTGGGGTTGACTACTGTTAAACTATTGTACTCAAGCAAAAAGTAAGGAATATCTTCAGGAATACGCTCTACACAACGCCAAAGGTTATCCACGAAACATGAAATTTTGCAGTTGCGATCAGTTACTGTCAGATATGCGTCAAGAAGACGTCGAGAAGATTCAGATACTAAAATATGGGAAGTTGAGTCAATTGCTACAAAAGATATAGATTCGGCATAATGAGAATATACATTACAGGAAAAGTAAGTATCTAAATACCTGGGATACCCTAATTAGTCTTAACATGAACATCATGAACATGCTCATCTGGACCATATTCCCAAGGATCTCGAACCCAAAAGAATCACGGCTTAAACTGTTTGTTACTAATGAAAAGTTGGTGAATGAGATCTAAACCACCCCTATGAATAAAAGAGTACTGAATAGATTCCATTTTAAGGTCGTAATGATGCATTTTTTAGGAATGCCACTTTCCAATTGGAACACCTTGAAACATAGTTTCAACACGCTCCTCAAAATCAAATTCATAAGTAACAGATGAAGAAGAATCTTGTAAAGACTCCTTAGACTCTTCTCAAGATAATTCTTAGACAACGGAATCAGATAACTATGGGAATCAACAGATGTTGAAGAAGTAGTAACTAGTGAAAAGTATGGCAAGGCAAGATAGAAGTACCTTCACAGGAAAAATCGTCGAAGCTTTTGCTGGAAAAATCATCAGAGGACTTGCCAGAAAATTACCAAAAAGGTCACCGGTTAAAGGTCACTGAAAAACCGTTGGAGAATGAAATGGTGGAAAAGTGATTGGAAAATGAGAAATTGGAGTTGTGGTGAAAGTAAAACTGAAAAAGAAGAGTTGAATAAGAGGTGAAATCTTGACTCAACGCCCATGATCATGTCACATGGCACTCAACTAAACTGATAGATTGCATTCACATGGATCACTATCCATGTCATTATTCATCTCTTCAATATCCATACTATCATCTAATGGTCACAAGCATTTCATGAAGAAATAATAAATGGACATGGATGAAAGCACATGGATTACTATCCATGGCATTTGAATTTCCAAGAAGTCCATCTAACCATAAAAAATATGACACATAAAGCACACGAAGCTCGGCCTAGCTCAGCTATGAGGTTCGGCCATGAAGCTTGGCCAAAGAGCTCGGTCGTAGTTTGGCCATGGAGCTCAACCTTGGTTAGACACGGAGCTCAGCCTCAGTTGGCCACAGAGCTCGACCATGAAGCTCATCTACAAAGCTCGACTATAAAACTTGTCCACGAGCACGACCACAAAGTTCTGCCACGTGCTCGACCATGAAACTCGGCCATAGAGCTCAGCAACTCTCCAGTCATGGGGCTTGACCGTGGAGCTCGACCACGCTCTGGCCGTGGGACTCGACCGTGAAGCTCGACCATGGAGCTCGTCCATCAGGCTCAACTGTGGGAGCTCATCCACACTCTGGCCGTGGGGGTCAGCCGTGAGGTCGACCATGGTGTTTGGCCATGCTCTGACCGTGGGATTCGACCACAACATGATTTTGGGATTCGGCCATGGTTGCCACGGTCGTCACAGTTACCTCAACCTTATTACACGGTTTGATTAAAGATGGACCGTAGGATTTGGTTATGGTTTATCTCTAAAGTACATAACCAACAGACGACCTGACCTTGAGAAATTGTTTAGTCAAAGGTCTCAGGATTATTCATGAATGATATAAACTTTTCAATCACTTGAAAAAAATACTTCAATGAGTCTGAAGTATTCACTCGGACTCCAGAAATGGGGGCAAACTGTAGAGAGTCCATAAATTGTATTATGGATCTTACGCATAAAGACCCAACTATAAAGGTCATTTACAAGGCCTAAAACAATTGATTACAAATCACATAAGGTCAAATTATGACCGAACCTCATACGAGGGGACATAAGGTCATAATTTGCCAGAATCTCAGACGAGGTCGAAATATGACTGAATCTTACATAAGGTCATCGTTTGGCCGAACCTCATACAAGGCCGAAATATGGCCTTATTCCGTCTTGTATAAGGTTCGGCCGAAATATGACCTTATGTAAGATTCGGTCATATTCCGACCAAACCTTATACAAGACGGAATAACGCCGAATTCATAAAAGACCGAAAGGTCGAATCCCGAACTCAGACTTAGTCAACATGACTACAAAATGGTAATACGAATGATACATGGTAGTATCCCAAGATCAAAATAATCGCAAGTAGGAAGAAGAAATATAAAGCTTTCATTAAGAGTGAAAATGATTACTGGATTCAATAAATTAGAAATCCCTTCATATTCCTCAATTAATGAAAGACTCTTTATTCCCCGTAATTAATGAGAAAACTTCTTCGTATTACGACATTGATGTTGAGTTACCTATATAAAGGTGAACAATTTTCAATGAGATATGACATTTGAAAGACTCAAAACTCTCTACATTGTTCATTCTCTTCACTTCATTGACTTGAGCGTCAAAGTGTATTATGTTAGGCACCATACCAGTGTGAAGTTAATATCTTCACGTTCTTTTTCCTCTTTGTTTTCATCATGCGACATTCAAAGTGACATGTGGCATAATCATCGACCTAATATCTACAATTAACACTTGTAAAATTGTAGATTTGGCTAAAAAGGTACCAAATTTTATATAATAACTTAGAGAAATTATTTAAGAGAGACTGTTGAGGGTGAAGTATATGAAATTAAGATTCTCTATATTTTTTTAATGAAATTAGGCACTTTTAACAGAAGAGAAGACAAAATTTCCCTAAGCTAGACTCTTATCTAGCATAAAATTATTGCTAGAATTTGGTCTAGCATTCTGCCGTTAAAATTTACACTCGGTAGATCAGGGTCTAGCAATTTTTTTTGTTAGACTCTGGCCTAGCAGTCACGAATTATAATCGGAGAAAATTTAAACTAAAGGGGAAACTTAGTCTTTTCTCCTGTAAAAAGTGCTGAATTTCATTAAAAAAAAGGTGTCCTAAAATCATTTTTTTCCTTTTACAAAAGAAATTTCATAAAAAAAATCTCAATAAATTGTCCTCATTTAGTATTGTTTTAGATTCACAAAATAAAAAAAATTTCATGATTTGAGCTCAAACAATGTTTGATGAATTTGATTGTTCACAAGTTATTTCAAAATCACATCTTTCCTAAGAAGCATATGAAATGTTTCTCTTTTGTTTTTCTATTGGGAATAACTCACATCGATTGTGGAATGGATTGATATTCAGTTCATAAGTGTGAGAGAAAGTCTTATCTCTCAAACTACGTTTTGAGATTGAGAATACCCAACACTACCTAGTATTATATGACTTGATTCTCGCATAATTGTCTCTTTTGTTTTATAATATTTCTTTATATATTAATCATTTTATCATCTTACTCTAGATATAAGGGATAAGGAAAAAATAAATAACATAAGTTAGGTGAAAAATATTTTTTTGATTTTCACCCATCTTATAAAAAATCCTTCAATTCTAAAATCAAAAGAGAATAGAAGAAACCCTACTTTCATAAAATATCTTAATTGAATTCTTGGTAATGATCAATAAAGTTTTCGGGGCGGAGGGAGGAGGGGGGATTAAGCACAATTACCTACTTGACCCTTAGTCCAAGTGTTATATTTGATTATTTACTAAAAATCCCCCTTTGGAGGAGAATGATGGATTGTTAGTGTGGACGATTTGAAAAATATAATTAGAGGCTCATCAGTTCTTAGTTTCTTATCATTACCTCCACTACTTTCTTCAAACATACATATTACCAACTATTATACTTGATGTATAAAAAATTACCAAATTGATCCTCAGTCCAAGTGTTATATTTGATTATTTATTAAAATCTCTCTTTGGAGGAGAATGATGAATTGTTAGGGTGGACGATTTGGAAGATATAATTAGAGGCTTATCAGTTCTTAGTTTCTCATCATTACCTCTACTACTTTCTTCAAACGAAGATATTTGTAGCCGTGCCCATTTTGAAGAACTTTCATTTTAATTTAAATTAAATAAAATCTAAAACAACTACTATTTTGATTAATTTGTTTAATGATTATATAAAAATATATGTCAAAAAGATTATAAGCTTGACTAATAGAATAGGGATATACAATGTTTTTAGAATTGTCAAGCCAAAAAACATTTATCAGCTATTAACTGAGAGAGTCGAAGAGACTATATAAACTTGTACTAACAAGTTCAAGTGCGAACAAAAATTTTAAGCAAGTGAGAGTAAAGTACTAGAGAGCAGCCACCGTACATATTGTTATAGACTCAAGGATCTAATAGTTGCTCACCTTCATGAAAATATATCATATCAAACACTCATCTGCTTAACATTACAGTTCATTTTTTTAACAACGCAACTAGATGTGCATGTTTAAAAGTTTCAGTCATGCAAAAGCTGACTCTTAATGTTTCCACACATTCCCAAATTATTTGGGCCATGAAGATCTTAGTTCTTTGGGCTTCATATTCTACCAACAAGGTTAAGTCTAGGCTCAATTAGAAATTTAGTCCAATTTTTAAAATAAAAGAATGAATAGCCCAAAAATTAAGTTTTTATAAATATGATCGAATTAGAAACTGGCCTATTAACAAACTCAATAACTACATAATTATATGATAAAAATACCTAGATATAATCTATTAAAATAAGGGTTTTATATTAACTAATTATATTCTAAGAATGCTTACGCGTGCATGATATTGTACATATTCATTAAAGCGTCTATTAACCGATTAGTAATTAATACCACATATTTATTCTTATGAGAGTAAAATGTTATTAAAATTATATTCAGATAATATTTATTAACTAATTATGCTCTATTACATTTATCTTTAAAGTTGCATTACTTATTTTTATTGTTTTTTCTTGGTTTATTTTCACAATAATTAGTCATAGACCAATAAGCTATCAAATTTAAAATTTTAAGATGGAAGAAGAAATAAAATCTGGACATTTAAATATGCAATGACGGAATAAATATGTTTTTTCACGATGAAAAAACTGGTAAATTAATGCTAATATGGAGCAAAAAGTCATTATTTAGATATATTATTTTCTAATTATAAAAAATAGATATTAGGAAATGAAAGATTTATAATCGAGATATTATTAATTAATTGAATTTGAAATAAAATTTAAAAAACAAGATAAAATCTTGAAAAATACTCAAAAATTACTCAATGATTTACAAATATTCAAATTTTTTAAAAGTAATTAATGGAGTAATTGTAATTCTAAAGGAAAAGATTGATGCATGTCGTATATAGTTTAGAACTTTATTTAATACCTAGATATATTAATTTCCCAAAACTAAACTTTATTTATTATTTGTTTAAAATCTGAAAATTTATTTATTGTTTAAATATTCTAGCTATATTAAAAAATTTATTATGGGATAAAAGAAATGATGAACCCTGAATGGCTATTGCCTTAAACATGTTTAAAGATGGTTAAAAATTTCAGAATCCCCTCCAAAATGGCTAAATGGTACAAATTCTATAGTATTTGTGGCATTTAAGCATTTTAGAAGTGTGATATTGTCGTTTTTACAATCTTACCATGAATTTTATATCTGTGAATCACGCAACCCCAACATAGTTGAATCATAGTCGATGTATTGTCTAGCAATTCGAACTCATTCTTTTGCATATACAATTCGAACTCATTCTTTTGCATATCAAAGATCACAAGTAACTAAGCCAAGTTTCGTATTCGTCTCAGGATTAAGATAATTATGAAAATACCCTTAAGGTGTAACAATTAGATTTAGAGCTAGATAAATGACTTTGATCTAAACTAATTAGTTACTGATCAATTCAACATGTTCCATAACATGTCTAGCTCACTCGTTAGAGTCTTCACTCTCATGCCCCAAGATTGGAATCATTTGGTTCGACATAACAATCATAATTGGATTCGATTGTTCATTCAACCCTAAGACTGTGAATAAAATTCTGAACTATCTCAAAAGAATTTGTCATGAAGATAACTCGACCTTTACTCTTCTTACGTTGATAATAGTTCCGAGACTTAAATAAATTACAATACACTTTCATTGAAGGAAACTTGTAATTTATTCATAAAATTCAGTAATACATAGATGTCAAAGAAATAATTATTTACTCATAAATAGTTATTACACCCTGCTTTATGGACATAATTTCAACAATCTTCCACTTGGACTAAAGTAGACGTGTATAATTTCGTATTCCTATGCCCTCGTGATAAGCATCAAAGACTTTACTGCTTAAAGTCTTCGTAAATGGATCTGCCAAGTTGTTGACCGTCGATGTATGTGTTACTTGAACATCTACGCACTAAACTATCTATATGATGAGGTGGTACGTCTGCTCTATGTGTTTGGATCTTTTGTGGCTTCTCGGTTCCTTCGAGTTTGCTACAACCTCACTATTATCACAATAAAATGTCACGGGTTTGTCAGTATCTCAAAATAACTTTCAGAGTTTTTAGTAACTTTTTAAACCAAACAGGTAATTATTCATGTCTACTGTAACTCTTTTGGGCACCGAGTTCGTTACTGCCGCAATTTTTTGGGGGGTCGGGTTGATGGAGGCGAAGAGGTTGTGGAAGTAAAGGTGATTGTGTTAACAATTTCCTCGGTCGAGCTCTGCCAAATACCTTGAGTATCGAAACTCCTTAAAATAGAGTTCCTCCTCCTTTCTGAAGCTTTTGAGTGGAAGAACGATGTGTTATTGTCTCCCAATTGTAGCCAATCCATCTTGGAGCGTTGTTTCCAAAAAAAAAATTCTATTGATTCTCAAAGGCCAAAATTTCTGAGTGCAGCTTGTTAAAACCCCCTTCTCTGGAGCTTGAGCTTGTTGATTAAAAGAGCTTATCGAAAGCTTCCCTGCATTTTCTGACTTTTTTTTTGAATGGAGCCAAAACAATCGGCTCCCTAGATTTTGAGGTGGTGGTGACATTGTTCAGGTTTGAATTTATGCCATCCTCGGTGTTGTGGTGGGTCGGGTAAACCCAAGCACTCTTAATTTATATTTCCACAATCATCCGCTCTACCCCAAAGGGCTTCAAAATGGAACCTTTTATCAAAGTCTTCAAATATAGGCTTGTTGAAGGAAGAGTCAAGGTAGGTAAGGACCATCCAGTGATCAGAGGAGAAAAAATCAAGGGAAAATGGCATAGATAAGCTACTTTCATAGTAATAAGTTAGAAATTGACCTAAAAGAAATTAAACTAAGTAAATGACATTTTTATAGTTAATTTAGTTGTAGACTTTTATGATTTGTCTACAATGCACTTATCTCATGTTTCTATTCAGCTTTTTTTTAATTTGAGGATTAATATCAACAAATCAAATATTTGAAATTAATTTTAAAATATGCAATCACCAATAATTTTTATAACTACTCCTAAATTTATGAAATATTTGAAAAATAATTTTTAAATAGGTAATTAAATAAATGAAATATCTACAAAATATCAAATATTATTTTTAAAAGTCATATTTTAATTGTGATCTATAAATTTACACGATTAAATTAATTTTATGAAAAAAATATCACATACTAATTTTTTAAAAATGTATCTTAACTATTACTTTTTAATAGGTAATTTAGAGCCAAGTACATAATTGAAAAAAAATATATATTAAATAATATGTAAAATAAAAACTAGGCATAAAAATTGGGAGAGAATTTAAAAAAAATTGAATTAAAATCACAAACAAAATTTTCTTTAAAATCTATAAAATCGAGACACATCAACAAATTTCACCTTTAAATAAAATAAATTAATGATGGATAAGATAAGGATATTTTAGAATTTTTTAAATCACACCAACTAAAAAATGATTATTTATTTACTACTATATTTTTTAAGCTATTTTCTAACTTAGTACTATACAAATGGTTTATACGTTAAGATTTCTGAAAAACCAAGGACTTCAACCCAGTCCCAATTGAAATGGCCCTTAAGGAATAGTTGCCCACAGCCATGTCAAGCTTTTCTCTAATTTGGGCCTCTCCATCCCTTTTGTTAAACCAAGTGAAAATACGGCCTTTAGAAGGTAATTTCACTAAGGGAGCAACTGTCCAGAGTCCTACTAAAGGCCAACATTTGGATTTCATTTCTCGGGATCCCTTCAAAATTTTCCGATTTGTCTAAAATTTCATTGAAATCAGCTAAGACCAACTATGCTCCAAAATGATCTTCTCTTAACCAGTTAAACAACTTCCATGATTGTTCTCTTTTGGAGTGATCTGGGTTTCCGTAGAAGCCTGTGAAACCCCAATTAGAATTCTTGCAAGAGAAAAAACCTTCAATGTGGCCTTTCGAGAAAGATCAAACCGTGAAAACTAGAATCGTCATTCCACAATATGCTAAACCGCCCTTTCTACCCAAGCTATTGACTCGAAAGCCGTTCTTAAATCCCAGCTTACAGCGAAGAGATTCAAATTCACCTTTGTTAAGCTTTTTTTCCATAAGAAAGATCGCCTCCGAGGAAAACCTATGCACAATATTGTACAAAGCTCGGAACGCTCGGGGGTCCCCCATATCTCGAGCGTTCCAACCTAAGATTTTTAGCGTGCACAGAGAGGGTCCGATCATCAGAACCCGTTGCGGGGATGGAACATCCAGAATTGAGTTTGAGAACCTGTATTTTTTCGGGGGGGGGGGGGGG